>MU130545.1:246286-316367 GCA_015039465.1 Phlegmacium glaucopus
TGGAGCCAACACATGTTGATTGGGTTCCAAAGAAGCGAGTTGCACGCTTCAAAGTATCAGAATCAGATGATGTATAGTCTTCAACAAGGAGATTAACATGTTGTGAAGTGTAGTTGATGCTTCGATGGCTAGTACCATCAGCACTGAATGTCATGCTCTTTGTATTTTTCATCTCATAACCAAGCTGAATTTTGGCAGCAAAATAACCTTCACGAAGGATACGAGCAATAGATGGATGGCTGATAGTGCCAACAGTCTCAATTCCAGCAGAGTGAAGAACTGCAAAAATGACTTGATTGATATATTTACAGGAGCAACCAGCTTTGACCAGAAGATGAACTACATTCCGAGTTTCCTCAGTGAAGACTCCCTTGTCCATCAAGTGGTGAACAGACTTTTCCTTTAGGAGTTTTGCTCTAACTGAGGCAATTGCATGTTCCTTGCCAGCTTTTATTGAAGCAGAGTGCTTTCGAAGTGCAGTGATCTTCTTCTGCAAAGCCTTGCAATTGGATTGTGACTTTTCCAACTTTGACCGTGTCTTGTGGAGTTGTGAGGACCACTGTGTCATTGAATCAGATAATTCACCTTGGAGGTCCTCATTAGCCTCCATAAGTAAGGCAATAGCCTTTTCTGCATCCTTGGAATCCTTCAAAAGATGAGCAGAATCATTTGTCTCAGCATTTTTAAGGATGGCAATCTGCTCTGTCATCTGTGCAACTTTGTCTTGTCCACGTTTTGTGGTCTGACGCTGCATACAGAGCTTATGATATGTATCTTTGTGCTTTGACTCCCACATAGAGAGATCAGCTGCAAGCTGAGAGCACCACATAGAGAGATCTTATCAAGCTCAACTTGCAATTGTTTGCACTCAGAGCTTTTCTGGATAACCTCAAGCTCAAGCTCAGTAATACGCAATTTTGCAGACTGCAAGGAGCTCCAGAGATCATCCAGAGCAGATTCAGAAGATACTTGGGCTTGCTTTTCAGCCTTAATTGCTCTGCCCTTTGCTAAATTCTCAGTTAGTGTTGCTCTATTTGGAGGCATGCTAAGAGATTTGGGGATGGGCCTGATTGGTTTAAAAGTTGTTAGATAGATCTATCAGCTTATAAAGAATTTATACTTAATAGTTATGCACTATTTCTAATTAAAAAAAATAAACAACCTGAAATATGGAGCTTTTATTGTTTTATTTAGTTAGCTATTCTTAAAAGAGTTTATTTAACTCATACCTGGTTGTTTTAGCAGTTTCTTAGCAAAAACTAGGTAGAAATGGTGAAATATAGGGTGTTATGAGCTCTGTAGTGGAGGTGTAGGTGTAAGAATGTGCATGCAGCAGCTGCATGGACTCCATGGGCTCGTTTTGGCATGAGATCAGTGGCTGTGCCTGCCAAATATGGGTGCTAAACCGTGCTCAGGCTGTAACTTTGCAACAAGAGCACTTTGGGACTAGTTTTGCAGACCAAAATTGCTTTAAATTTTCCCAGCAAGAGGGCTATAAGAGTAGAATTTTTATTTTTTGTCATATAAGTACATAAACTACATGTTTTACACACCTATCTTGTGATAGGGGGCATATTTTAAAAATCCGCTCTTATAGCTCGATTTATATTAAAATTCTAAGCAGAAAGCATCCAAAAATGAAGCCAATACATGGAGTCCTTCATAAGATATGGCCCAAACACTTTGGAGGCTCATATTTGGCTGGTGTTTGCATGTGACTGCACATTTTCAGGACAAATATTGCACAATTAAAAAAATGGCTCTTATAGGGCGATGGAAAATGATATTATTGAGGTATATACAGTAGAATATTTAACAGTTCACTGTTGTAGCAAGTAGAAACTCAATGTCTCACAAAATGGGCGGTGTCACATCGTGTCACATTGATGTGACCGGTGTCACACTTATCAAGGATTGTTCATCCCCACAATAAGAGCACTCAAACTAGAAAGCTTGGCACATTGCACATGCTTACACAAGCTCCAGAATTCCAACATTTCCTTTGATCTCTAACATCCAATTCAAAAGTAAAAATGAATATCTAAAAGCACAATAAATATTCAGGCCATGACATCACACAGGAGTTGGTCATCCCCACTAAGAACTGCATTCACAAACTGAGTCTATCAATATTTTAAACAGCTGTCATACCAATCTGCATCAGGAAAAACACTTTAGCTCTGAGACACTCTAGCTACTCTGAGAGTCTCTAAGACCAACCTCAAAAAAATAAATATGTTTTGAATGCATTTTTTAATGATTTATTGATGATCTATACACTTAAAATTTTTGAGGTTGCTCTGAGAGACTCTTAGAGCCAAAGTGTTTTTCCTTTTTCCTGATGTGCCACTGGTAGGGCTACTGTTAATTTTAAGGAAAATGTCAGACAGGATCTGGAATGGAACTGGAACAGTAATGAAAAGGACTATGGCCTCAGCATATGTGCTGTGCCACTGTAGTAGTGTAATCTGGCAGTTCGTAGATTAGATATACAGATCACATGACTAGGTTGATTATATTGTAGCTAGATAATACATCACCACTTACCTCCTGCTGCTATGTGCAACACTAACTGGCTCAATGCATCTATGAGCCCCTAGCTAGGAGTCCAGTTACACTACTCCATCTGGTGACAACAGAGGGATTTGAACCCTCGCCCTTTCGGACCAGACCTCCAGATAAAATTTCATGATGCAACAAGGACATTGCATTTATGTGGGTGGGCACATGTAGTAGATATACAGATCACATGACTAGGTTGATTATATTGTAGCTAGATAGAGTATTAATACATCACCGCTTACCTCCTGCTGCTATGTGCGATGCTAACTGGCTCAACACATCTATGAGCCCCTAGCTAGGAGTCCACTTACACTACTCCACCACCCAACTCCTATGATGTCCTGATTTCAGAACTGGAAGACAAAGGAATAAAATGGAAAGCCTCAAAGGACTTGGAGGATGATTAAGAGAGGGGAACTAAGTTGATATTTGAAACTGGGGAAAACATACAAGTCTTGGGTACTTAAGTAATGTTAAGGAATAGCAACTGAATGTAAAAATATAAATATAAGATGCTGCACTCTGCTCCCAGAAAGTCCTGCCTTCCTTGGTGAATAATCTGACTATGGGTTGCTGACTGATAGTGGGAAAGTGCTGACAAAGATAAGATGAGGTAATATGTTGATAAGTGGTAATGATGGAGATGAGCTTGGAGTGATGGCAGAGGGGTGTTAAGTTTAAGCAAAGGGATAATGTCGGAGTAATTCCAGAATGGAATAGAACCGGAACAGTAATGGATAGGACTATGGCCTCAGTGTATGTGCTGTGCTGCCCAAATCCTATAGTGTCCTTATTTTGGAACTGGAAGAGAAAGGAACAAGATGGAAGCCTCAGTGACTTTAAACTTAGAGGATGAACAAGAGGAGGAAACTAAGTTGATATTCAAAACTGAGGAAAACATACAAGCTTCAAGTACTTAAATAATAATAAGGAATAGCAACCAAAATATGAAAGATAAATATAAAATGCTGTGTTCTGCTCCCAGAAAGTCCTGCATTCTTGGGTGAATAATCCGATACTGGTGTGCTGACTGATAATGGGAAAGAGATGACAAAGAATGGTTGTTATGGTGAAGATGTGGGAAATGGGTTTGGAGTAATGCTGGAGGAGTCAGAATGACATGGAAAGGTCTTGGAGTTGGATGTAGGAAGAGTAGATCCGGGTACAAGGGAAAGCACTGGTACAGAGTATGGACTACTGGAGACAGCTCCAACAGAGCTGGACCAGTGATAGGACCCAGGAGACGTCTAGGGATGTAAACACACCATTTTTGCGGTTTCACAACCTTCGCAGTATACTTGCAGATGCTCACATATCATTGTGGATACTTGCAGATCATTGCAGGTCATTGCAGATCATTGCACATCATTGCACATACTCGCACATCATTGCAGAATACTTGCAGATCATTGCAGATACTTGCAGTCATCACCAAGTTCCAACATTCACATTATCATTTGCAGTTACCAGCTGTTCTCGCAATCTTTAAACACGACTCCAACAAAGGTCACTCAGGTGACTGTATTACTCATCACCTTTATTTTTATCTTGTCTCCTTTTATCTGGCTCTTATCTCCTATGTTTCATTACTAAATTACCGGATCCATGTGACTCTGCTTTAACCCGCATTTTACATTTCCATTTCACCTTTCCGCACTTAGCTATTTGCTAGTTACTATATTATTAGCAGTAGCAAGTAAGGGGAAGCAACAGAGGAGAACAGACAAATTACCACAGTTTTGATCCCACCTTTGGAACATCGTGCTAAGCTACTCTTGCACTCCTTCAAAATCATCCTGTGGGCTTTGTTTTTTCTGCGCATTATCTCACACTTTAAAGCAAACCTTCGCACCTCATAAAACCTCACTATCACCTACTGAAGAGAACTACATCAACCCCACAAACTATGCACTACTTGCGGTCTGTCCCCACCACAGCCTACAGGTACATCACCGGGGTAAAGTAAGATGGAATGTACCAAGGGGTTGGAATGTCATGGAAAACCTTTGGAGTGGAAGGCTGACAGAGTAAAGCCAATGTAGTGGTGGTATATGTTTGATCACCCAAAAGAGTAGTTTTAGCATATTTGTGAGGGTAAGTCGGGAATACTGATTTCCAATGGTACAAGCATTTAAGTCACATGATTTGAGATTACACTAACAATTTGCAGTCATGAAATTGTGTATGCATTCAGTGTCCATCTACTACAGTCTGGCATGTCCTTGTTGATGAGAAGCGAGAGCCACCAACAATTATTGTGTTTCATTTGGAAATCATATAGTGGCTGAGTTGTATTTCATTGTGCAGCCGACAGGCAGTTTTGTAGGGGGAGGGAAGCATATGGCATGGTGTCCAGCTGAAGATTCAAGCAAGAACAAGCAAGACATTCACTAGCAACATTGGTACCATACTGTTCAAAAGCCAACTTTGAGCCAACCTGGTTACAAAGGAAAAAGGAAAAAGGAAAAAGGAAAATGTGCAGTGAGTAAATGCCAGGACAAAAAAACAATATCTTACCTTGCATAGTTATCCATCATAAGGGCCATACTCATCATGCTCAACCTATAAGCTGTGGGCAACATCCATTTCCCATAATCTTTGGAACACAATAACCTGGCTGTCATGATCAAAAGATGAAATGGCACAAGCAAAAATGACACAAATACCACCTCTCCAACACTGTCCACTCCAAAGTAAGATACCCAAGCAGCTCTGGCTGTATAGTATTAACTTCAATGTATGAGCTGAAGTATCCACAATATTAGAGTTGAATTTGAATCCTCACATCCTTCAGGACCAATACAACAAGACCATTGAGCATTGATCTTGCCATTTATAGGTGATATATCCAAGGAAAATAAAGGCAATCCAGTATTATCCCAAGAAGGAAGGTGGAAACTTAAAACTGCTAGAAAAGAACAGTTGTTCATGAAGATACTGGCCCAGCCTATGAGAGCTGTGATAAGTTCCTATGGAAGCACATCAACCAGTGTGGAGATGACTAGCTCCAGGCAATTACCAACATGGATAATGTCAGCTTATGTTGAATCAGGGCTGAGGAGACAAGATATAAAACAAACTACAGTTCATCAATGTTTAGCCAAGCAAATTTCACTATCATTTATTCCACAAATTACAATTACAAGCAAAGATATCCAGCAACAATCCATTCCATTCTGAGTTCTCCATTGCCCACTTGATTGTTTTTTTTTTTGTTTTTTGATGTGTTTTGTAACTCCTGTTCATCATATAGAGAGATGTGATGGTTTGAGTCAAGATTGGCTTATTTCCTTGCTATGGTCCCAATTAGTACTTGTTAACAAATACAGAAGGAATTATAAAATCCATACATATGAGATTGTTCTTTGCAATATGTACAGCATGAGAGGCTAGTGTGTCATACTGGACATAGATCCCAAAAATGGAAGTAATCTCAAAAACTTTCTCAATTGCTTCCTTGACAGAGGTGTCACAAGTTGCTGATTGCTTGTAAATTTGGACAGCTCTTTCCAAGGAGCCAATTTGACTTGGTGATTCTTTGTAAAGAAAGAAAGACAAGTGGCCAAGAATGGCCGAAACTAATAGAAAAGGTCAGTGTGGAGAGCATGGAAAAAAAAGTTGAATCAGATGTATACCAATTGCACAGTATACAGTTTCTTTCAAGCTGATCTCTGTAGATAGGCCAGAAAGCTAGAAATTAAAAAATGAAATTTATCCCTCTTTTGTATGTCCAAAGGGCAAATACTCACAATGAATGACATGATTTTGGAGATGGAATCCTGAACAGACAGTGAAAAAATGATATTAAATATTAAGAGTAATTGTAATACTTGCCTTCTGTAAATAATAGTGTTCCATAAGTAAGCAGAGAAAAATGTGGATTAAACACTGTTTGCACATACAGTCTATTGACAAATGTATGTCATGGAGTAAATGGTAGATAAATAAAATGTTTAACATACATGCTGCCCAAATATTATGTCAGTTGGTTTGACAAAAATAATGATCTGATCAGTGCACTTACATACTGTCCAGATACATTACAATATCAGTAAATAAATGATGATTAATAATGATAGCTCTTAGACATACCTCCTATAATCAAACATATTCCAAGAAAAGCAGACATCAATAAAGGAAGATGACAGAATGGTAAAGACTTCTCTGTGCTTGTACTTACTCTCTGTCAAAATTGTAAACTAAAGCCAAGACAGATCAAGATGGTCTGACACCTACCAACTGTAAAAAGGGTAAGCTAGAGTCAAGACAGATCAAGATGGTCTTACACTTTCCAACTGTCAAAAGGATAAGCTAGAGTCAAGGCAGATTGAGATGGTCTTGCACTTACACCCTGACAAAATGATAAGGTAGAGGTCAAGACAGACCAAGATGGTCTTGCACTTACAGCCTGTCAGAAGGATAACCTTAAGTCAAGGCAAATGAAGATGATCTTGCACTTACATTCTATCAAAAGGGTAAGCTAGAGCCAAGGCAGATCAAAATGGTCTTGCACTTACTGTCTGTTAAAAGAGTAAGGTAAAAGTCAAGGAAGATGGTCTTGCACTTACTCTCTGTCAAAAAAGTAAGGTAAAGTCAAGGCAGATCAAGATGGTCTTGTACTTACTCCCTGTCAAAAGAGTAAGGTAGAGTCAAGGTAGATTAAGATGGTCTTGCACTTACAAACTGTTAAAAGAGTAAGCCAAAGCCAAGGCAGATCAAGGTGGTCTTGTGCTTACCATCTATCAAAAGAGTAAGCTAGACCCAAGAGAGATAACAATGCTCTTGCACTTACCGCCTGTCAAAACAGTAAGCTAAAGTCAAGGAAGATCACAATGCTCTTGCACATACTATCTGTTAAAGGAGTAAGCTACAGCCAAGACAGATCAGGATGGTGTTGCACTTACACCCTGTCAAAAGAGTAAGCTAGTGTCAAGGCAGATCAAGAGGGTCTGGCACTTACTTGCTGTCAAAAGAGCAAGCTAGAGCCAAGGTAAATCGAGATGGTCTTGTACTTACTTGCTGTCAAAAGAGTAAGCTAGATTCAAGGCAGATCAAGATGCTTTTGTACTTACCAACTGTCAAAAGAGTAAGCTGGAGTCAAAGCAGATCAAGATGGTCTTGCACTTACAAACTATCAAAAGAGTAAGATAAAGTCAAGGGAGATCAAGATGATCTTGTGCTTACACCCTGTCAAAAGAGTATAACTAGAGTCACAGCAGATCAAGATGATCTTGCACTTACAAACTGTAAAAAGAGTAAGCTAGAGTCAAGGCAGATCAAGATAATCTTGCACTGACATACTGTAAAAAGGGTAAGCTAGAGTCAAGGCAGATAAAGAGGGTCTGGCACTTACTTGCTGTCAAAAGAGCAAGCTAGAGCCAAGGTAAATCAAGATGGTCTTGTACTTACTTGCTGTCAAAAGAGTAAGCTAGATTCAAGGCAGATCAAGATGCTTTTGTACTTACCAACTGTCAAAAGAGGTAAGACAGGGCCAAGGGAGATCAAGATGCTCTTGCACTTACATCCTGTCAAAAGAATAAGCTAAAGTTGAAGCAGATTACAATGCTCTTACACTTACCACCTATTAAAAAGTCAGCTAGAGCCAAGGCAGATCAAGATGGTCTTGCACTTACTCTCTGTCAAAAGAGTAAGCTAGAGCCAAGGCAGGTCAAGATGGTTTTTCACTTACCTCCTATTAAAACAGTAAGCTAAAGTAAAGGCAGATCAAGATGGCCTTGCACTTACATGCTGTCAAGAGGGTAAGCTAGAGTGAAGGCAGACAAATATGTTTTGCACTTACTTTCTGTCAAAAAAGTAAGCTAGAGCCAAGGCAGATCAAGATGATCTTGCACTTACAAACTGTCAAAAGAGCAAACTGGAGTCAAGGCAGATCAAAATGGTCTTGCACTTACATCCTATCAAAAGATTAAGCTAGAGTCAAGGCAAATTAACATGCTCTTGTACTTACATACTGTAAAAAGAGTAAGCTAGAGTGAAGGCAGATCAAGATGACCTTGCACATACATTCTGTCAAAAGAGTCTTTTAGAGCCAAAGCATATCAAGATGAATCTGGACTTACCAACTGTCAAAAGAGTAAGCTAGAGTCAGGGTAAATAAAAATGATCTTGCACTTACATGCTGTCAAAAGAGTAAGCTGGAGTCAAGGTAGATCAAGAGGGTCTTGCATTTACCTTCTGTTGAAAGAGTAAGCTAGAGTCAAGGCAGATGAAGATGGTCTTGCACTTACTCCCTGTCAAAACAATAAGCTAGAGTCAATGCAGATCAGGAGGGTCTTGCACTTACAGGCTGTTAAAAAAGTAAGCTGGAGTGAAGATATATCAAGACAGTCTTGCACTTACTGCCTAGGAAAAGAGTAAGCACAAGCCAAGGCAGATCATGATGGTCTTGCACTTACTCTCTGTAAAAAAGTAAGACAGAGTCAAGGCAGATCAAGATGGTCTTGCACTTACGCTCTGTCAAAGGAGTAAGCTAGAGTTAAGGCAGATCAAGATAACCTTGTACTTACATACTGTTGAAAGAGTAAGCCAGAGTCAAGGCAAATTAAGATGCTCTAGCACCTACCTCCTGTCAAAAGAGTAAGTGGGAGTCAAGGCAAATCAAGATGGTCTTGCACTTACTATCTATTAAAAGAGTAAGTGAAAGCCAGCATATCAAGATGCTTTTGCACTTACTTGCTGTCAAAAGAGTAAGCTAGAGTGAAGGCAGATCAAGAGGGTCTTACACCTACCTCCTGTCAAAAGAGTAAGCAGGAGTCAAGGCAGATCAAGATGGTCTTGCACTTACCTCCTGTCAAAAGAATAAGCTAGAGCCAAGTCAGATCAAGATGGTCTTGCACTTACTTCCTGTCACAAGAGTAAACTAGAATCAAGGCAGATTAAGACAGTCTTGCACTTACCAACTAGCTATAGAGTAAGCTAGAGCCAAGGCAGATCAAGATGGTCTTGCACTTACCTCCTGTAAAAGGATTAAGCTAGAGTCAAGGTAGATCAAGATGCTCTAGCACCTACCTCCTGTCAAAAGAATAAGATAGAAGGCAGATCAAGATGATCTTGCACTTACCAACTGTCAAAGGAGTGAGCTAGAGCCAAGGCAGATCAAGATGGTCTTGCACTTACTGTCTATTGGAAGAGTAAGCCAGAGTCAAGGCAGATTGAGATGATCTTGCACTTACCATCTGTGAAAGGAGTAAGCTAGAGTCAAGGCAGATCAAGATGGTCTTGCACTTACACCCTGTCAAAAGAGTAAGCTAGGGCCAAGGCAGATCAAGAAAGTCCTGCACTTACTTTCTGTTGGAAGAGTAAGCTGGAGTCAAGGATCATGATAATCTTGCACTTACAACCTGTCAGAGAAAAGTGAGATAACCAGTCAGATAATATAATGATGACAACTCTTTCCCTACATACAAACTGTCAAAATATGTTAGTTCACATTTAAGCAGTAAATGCAACTCTCTACATAACTCAATCAGTTGTCAATGGTTTATTTGTGATATGGCCAAAGACATACTACAATTTGTGGAAAATATCCCAGCACCATTGACATTATATCTGCCCCATCTCTTTCAAGATCCTCCTTGACATAATGCAACATAGTAACTTCAACCCTGTTTATAACTCTAGGAATCATATTAATGTAGTAAATTAAAAAAATGATGGTTCCCCACCTTTTAATTCCATATGCAACACACAACTCAATATTGTTTTCCTGCGTTGAAATGAGGAGCTGTTGTAATTCGTCACTAGATAGTGCAGCTGTTGTTTTTTCAATCATGTCTGTACAATCAACTCCAGGCTGATCCATGTCTGCACCACATAATTAGCCAAATAGTTATGAACAAGTATAGCACTTACTTCGAAGTGCAACATGTGCCTTGGGTGGATATTTAAACTCTTCAAACCATTCAGGAATACTTTTTTCAAAATCAGTCCAGGCTTTTTGTGGGGCTTGTTGCATTGCCTCAGCCTTACTATGACCTTCCTTCAAAAGTTCCATGATTTTAGCAACATCAAGAGAGTCAGTCTTGGTCCACAAGACAATCACTGGTACTTCAAAGAGTCATACTTCACAACAAGATATTGATAAGACAACGCATTACACATACCAAGCCCTGTCCCACATTCATTGAAAAACTTCTTCTCTGCTGCAGTGATTGGCCGGTCATCGCTTGTTGGAATGCAGTACCTATTTCTCCATGAATAAAGCTGTTCTCTTAAGGCAAGTACTAACACACCAGATTGCATGAAGTTGCTCCCGCACACGTTTTGCCTTCGAACGCTCCTCAATGAATTCTTGTACCAGCTTCAACTCCTGAGCACCGCCAGCTTCAAAACCACGAGAATCATGAAAGATAAAACGAGGGTTGCTGTCAAATATCATCGTATTATTGATGTCATGCTCTCCACGCTGCAGTGTGAAGGTTTTAATTGAATGTAACCCAATACGAGCACAGGAACCGCTTACTCCCAACGAGGGATTGATAATCGATGGATCGAGCTGAGATCATGGATATAATATTAATATGTGATATGAAATTTCACTAAATACTTCACCTTGTAACCATTCTCACCGAAGATCATAGTTTCTCCGGTAGCGTTGCAGACTTTTCGCAGGATTGTTGTCTTGCCTGCGTTGGCTCGCCCAATCACGAGGATACGGAATTGATCAAACTTTGCTTGCAGATGCTGGATCTGCTCAGTAGTGAGTTGGGGTTCCAATGGAGTAGACATTGTGAAAGGTGCTCTTGTAGATGTGAACGATAAGGATGAAGGTTGACACAGTCGTAACGGTACATTGTGACCGTCACCAATACTGTATACGGATGTACAGGGAGGCGAGAGTCTTGCACCAGACAAGATAAGTGCGCTCATCTGAAATCCGTCATATTCCTTCTAGACTTGGGTCTTAGGTTATACTAGTCCTTTGAGCCGTCAAGTTGCAATTCAACTTATTTTTCATCTCTGCTGCGCTCACTGGTATTGGCTCTGAATCAGTAGCTTTTTGCCCAGAGTTCCAAGCACGGACGGCCGAATCAAAGTCTTCTGAGTCGGGTCCGCAAGTGATCATTCCGTCAATCCAGACGATGGCAGGCGGGGGTGAAGGGACTTATGTTATTTTCGGACTAATGCCAGCAATATAATGTCTGCCTTCAATTTTTGGTTGCCGTTCCTTCATTTCAGGCTTTTTTTAGCTGCATAAGTTCAAGATGCTCGATATCGCAACGGAAAAAAAGCAAATCTCTGATATGTTTACATGCCAATGCTGTCCAGCCTGTCCTTAGTGGAATGAAAGTGTAGGCAATAAGATCAGAAGGAGGAGTCAAATGAGTGCGCCATTACTGATGTAAAGTTGAATATTGAGCCGCTATTACTGAGAGAGCAGCGCCACCCTAGGTGGACTACATACGTAATCGGATTCAGAGGTCGAAAGGCGTTGGTGTTAGTCAGAGGCTCTCAGTGACGTCAAATCCGTCGACTATATTTCTACGAGAGAAGAATTAGAAAGTATCATGAATGATATTTGGCGTAAAAGTAATAAGCCATAGCCATACTTAGGAGGTGGTTTCGTAACCTCTTCGCCCTTTGCGTTTCAAAATTATTCATTTATACTTGTCATAGAAGTTATAATGATTCAATTCACGAAAGGCGAGGGACATGTTAGTTGGTTCGATGAACAGAAAGGCAGGGATAGCCATTCAATATATAACGAAAGTCATATTCCCAAAGGAGTGGAGTTCGAGCCTTCCGTCCACGTCTTTTGTATGATTCCAGGAGGGGCTGTGGGCTGTGGCGTCAAGATTATGCACCATCCAGAGACTCTATGGGCGGAGTGGGGTATTCTGCGGCATCGCAGTTGGCTCCCTCAACAGGGACTGGTGCCAGAGTAGCCGTGACTGAAAAGTAGATGGGGGCGATAGCAATCCTACTGACGAGGACGGTAGACTCGGGGGGGTCGTTCAATGAAACAATAAACTGTTCGGTTTTGTACAGCGCATCCTAATATTTAAAAGGCAAATCTAGAGACCTAATTTGAGCATAACCAATAATACTATACTAACAAAAAAAGGATGAGCAAAAATCTGACGGAAATGACAATCAATATGAACTTGGCAACAAACTTACCTCCTCAAGATTGGGCCGACTTCGCTACCCATGACTTCACCGTGAAGTCAGATTAGCAACACCTAAGATAATACGTAAGTTGTTAGAGAGGGTGGTTCGGAGGCTTACAGGATAAGTTCATTGACTCATACGCCGCGGTCCGAGCTTTGTTCACAAGCTAATTCACATAACAGTCTATTAATATTTATGAATCACAAAAGGGCGTATGAATAATATCTACAATCTATACTATGAATGAGTGCCATGAATGTATTTGAATATCAAGAATTTCGGATAACAGAAAAAAAAAAAAAGTGGGGGGGTTGGAAAATTTATAAAAATACAATCGTAAGCGTCCATTTTAATACATACACACACACAGTCCGTGAAAGTCCTTTGTTGACGAGAAGCGAGGCGAGAGGAAAAACCAGGACGAGAGGGAAAAGAAAGAAAAGAAAAAAAAGAGGAGAAAAGCCCAGAGCGCAAAGGAGAGGTGTCTATTACGTGTCATTCGGAGAGGGTCGTGTATTGACAGAGTCATATTTCGTCGCGTGACCGACAGGCGGTGGTTTCGTAGAGGTGAGAGAAGTATATGGCATGCTATCCAGTTGAATATTTGATCTAGAACGAGAGAGACCGTCAGTAGCGACGTTGGTACCATACTGTTCAGCCAATTGGCTACAAAAAAAGAAAAAGCGCATGTGAGTAAAAACGCCCCCCCGACCCCAAAAAAAAAGCGACCCTCTTACCTTGCGTAATTATCCATGATAATAGCCATACTCGTCATACTCAACCTATAAGCTTTAGGCATCATCCCCTTCCCAAACCTATACGTAACATGATTCGAACACAACAACCCAGCCGTCATGATCAAAAGATGAAACGGGACAAGTCCAAACGACACCGTATACCACCTCTTTAACACCCTTCGCTCAAAAGTGAGATACCCAAGTTTACATCCAGGCAAAATACTCCTAGCATAACAGCTTTGGCTGATAGTAGCTTCAATAAACGGGTTGTAGTATCCACAACATTCCAATTGGTTTTGGATCCTTACACGTCCTTCAGGACCGATGAGACGAGACCATTGAGCGTTGATTTTGCCTTCGAGGTTGAATGTGCGTCGTTTGTAGGTGATGTATCCTGGCATTACGAGGAAGGCAAAGGTGATCCAGAGAAGGAAGGTGTAGACTGCTAGGAACGAACGGTTGTTCATGAGGATACCGGCCCATCCTATGAGAGCTGTGAAAATTCCTATGGAGGCGGCTAGTGTGGAGATTATCAGCTCTGGACGATTACCAACGCGGATAATGTCGGCTTTAGCCCAGATGTTGAACCAGGTCATGAGACAGAATATAAGTGCGATGAATGAGTAGGTCGTCAACTGAAAAAAAAAAACGATGTGAGCAGTGGTTAAAATAAATAAATAAGAGCTCACGGTTGCGTTAGCAGCAAATAATATCCACTTGAATTTATTCCACCACAACTTCTTGTGAAGCCCTTGAGTGTCTCCCGCCTTTCGACCACGCATAAACCATTTTTTACCACTACCTCCATCATCATCATCATCATCATCCTCATCTCCATCTCCCTCACCTCCCATCCTAGCCTCACCACTCTTAAACGCATCAATACCACCCCCCATCTTCGGCACACTCGAACCAATAAAATCATCCCTATCCCGCGTCACAGGTCTTCTCCTAGTCTCACCGCCACCGCCACCACCTCCAGCAAGAACACCGCTAGAGAATTTACTAGGCAAGTAATTCACGCTCAACGATAGATTACTGTTGTCAGCCGTCAATTGACCAGTTGCACGCGTATCAGAGGGGACGGGGGAAGTATCTCGAGAATTATAGGGCGATAAAGCGGGGTTGGCGTAGGTTGATGAAAGGGATTCAGATGTTCGTACGCGGCCTCTGCGATTATTATCCTTGAACGGTGATGCATTTGAGAGCTCTCGAGCCATATCTCTAAGCGTGCGCGTGGAGTGACTTGGCGAGAAGAACGAAGAGGGATGTTCAGGACCTGATGAAGAACTGGTAGATAAAGGGTTATTAGAATGCCATATTACAGTACGTAGTTTTGAAGCTTTTTTAAGAAAAGTCTTGGCTTTGGAGACCCGACTTACTCATTTCTCCACCAAGACCGGGTCATGTTATGGGCGTGGTGATGTAAAAAGCCCTCTCTTTCAAGAGGAGTTTCAAAAAACCTATACATATATGCCATTGCATACCTCGAAATGAAAAACAAGAGGTAATGATGAGGATGGGATTCGTGAAATGTGAATTGCATTTGAATAGAGGATGCGATCGGAAAAAATTATGTACATAGAAAGGAGGATTGTGTTGGAGGAGGAAACTCATGCAAAAAAATTAAGGTTTGGGGAGAATCATATTTATCGCGACAAAAAAAAAGCGGCGGGTATTTTGGAGTCACTTACATTTCCTTTTTTTGGAATGAAATGGTGATTCGGGCACTCTAAAAAAAGAAAAAAGGTACCCTAAAACTTGGCCAAAAACAACGCTAACAAAACACTCAAAATCATAAGGGGTGGAGTGAAGATACAATAAGACCAAAAGATGGTACGGCTGATAAGTCGTTCGAATGCGTCTCCGGAAGCCGCTTGTGTGATTTGTGCCAATGTGAGAGCGGGTGGTGAGGATACGAGGAGTACGTTGATGACGATGAAGACGGGGCTAGTATGAATGGTGTTAGCGGTTTACAAAGAAGGGATGACGATAGGCGTGAGATAGAGAACATACTCTTCAAATACGTCTTGCCACCTATACTTGGTCGCCATCGCCATGAAAGGGAACAAGAGTGCAGGAGTGATAATCATCCTAGAGATGATACCTAGGAAAATAGTCATCGTCTCTCCAGGTTTTGTCTTATTTTCTTGGGAATGATTTGAAGGAGACAGAGCTTTCTTGTGGCGAAAGATATACCGCATGTCTCGTATACGTTGCATGAACGGTTTCGATGATGAAGTCGCCTCATCATCTGGTACGTAAAAGTAGGCTCCAAGAACGATTAGAGTCGTAGGGACCGAGCATTTCCCGGCGGTGGCGATGGCGTTATTGAGTGGTTTCATGTGATTCATCATTGTGTGTTGAAGAGGATGGATACACGCTATCAGCAGCGACAACAAAGCGGACCAAAGAGGAGCCGTCATAAAGCTATTCAGAATGACTGCTACCCGAACGATCTGACGCCAGCAACGATGGAGCCAGTGACTAGATCGCGTATGAGTGGGAAGGCTATCATCATCTTCCGCGTCCGTCGTGGATATAGAGTTATATCCGTCAAGATTTGCACGAGAATCATTGGGTGAATTTGGGAATGAATTGTAAAAAGCCGTGTTTCGCCTCGTAGCTGCAGATTGTATGAAATTGGGAGGTGTAGCTGGTCCGGGACAATCTGCGATTTTGCTCGGTTCGATTGCGTTATCAGCGTGAGATTCGATGTCCTGTGCTAATGTGGAAGAAGATCGGGAGTTTATAATGGCATTGTCTCCAAGAAGAGGAGTACGTTCATCGACAATTGTTTCTGCTTGGGTAAGATGGGTGTCCACGCGGGAGAGGAGCTTGACTCCATAACTATACCGAAGCTGTCGAGCGATTGTCAGTGTTCATCATAGAAAGTAAGCATTAGGGTACGTACGACCATTCCAAGGGTGCTATACATTGTAAGGTATGTCAGAGCACGACCAAGCATGAAATCTTGACTGTCATCCATTCCCCACATCAGGTCTGGAACTGAAAGAACGAGACTCTGCATGAGAGCGATTGGAAGAGCATTGGAGTTCATGAACATGGCGGCTGCAATAACGAAGCTCCTGCGGGTGATATTAGAGAGAAATGAAAGATAAAATGGGGTGAACAACCTTTGAGACTGCCGTAGCCCAAACAACGACCCCAAGATACGACCAACCAACATAGACGCTGTGGTGACGATAACGAACCAGATAGGAATGACCCATAATTCCTTCAGTTTTGCTATAACAATTTTAGATTGAGTAACAAGACGGAAAGACACATCATACCTGGAGTCAAGAAGAATGCCACTTTGGAGAATAGGAGGGCTGGGGTGAATAGCGATACGTTTAGACGATTTATTTGCTAGAAAGACGTTGATTATTGGGCGAGTTGAGGATAAGCGATGGAGCTGAAATCGCACCTTTTGCGTCCTTTTATCGAGAATTCCATGTCTCGCAAGTATGTACCCCGCCAAACATACTATAAAGACCTCAACAATAGACTGCGAGATAAGTGAGGTGAGTGAGATTATCGACCACTGAGATGAAAGGATAAGTCACATTGAAGACTGCGAGGAGAAGGGAAGGGAATGGGGTTTCTGAAATCCGCCGGGTTTCCATGTACAGGGAAGGCGAGGGAAAAAGACTCGAGACAGTTTTAAGTAACGCAGCATTGGCGTGTTCTATGTACTAAACACGCAAACTGCCAGCAATGTCGATCACGTCATCTTCATCTCCTTCCATAACTCCTGTCAGCCGTTTGACACTGCATACAACTACTACCAATCGAAATCCGCACGTCAAGAGTCAAGATTTGTTGACCCCACAGCGCCACTGTGGTGTGCTATGCTAGACTGAGACTGCCAACAATTAGCGTCCTTACTCTGCTTGTATCAAGCACGTGACTACTCGCCAAGCAAATTTCATTATGTCCGTTAGTTCTATCCGTCAAAATTACAACTCCGCTTTTATACCGAAGGTGCTCGCTCACATCAGAATTGAAGATAAGACGGCAGAAGGCCACCGGATGCGAATTGTAACCAAGTATGTGGCAGCTCGAAGGCTCTATTTATCTATCTGTATGGGGAGAGCCCGTTCTTAATCATAGATAGATTTGGACTTGGCTTCACCAACATCGAAGCCCAAGGCCGCCCAAGTTATCAATCAAAGAATAACCCAGGTATGTAGCGACTTCATCGATTCATCAGCAACGCCACACACACACTGTGTTTATCCCAAGTACAAACAACCTAAAGATGGACTGCCAACTTGTGATCTCGGAAGAAAAACAAGTCTTCGTCTCGACCAATTATAGAGTTGTTAATATTATAGACGTGATATTTCACACGTCCAAGTGGTGTTGGGTTTAAAAACTGAACGGGATCGCCGGGGTTGGTAATACGGTATAGTACGGAGCCGCGGGTCCACCGTGCACAGGATGATTGGTATGTAGGTATTGGTACTCCCTCGACATGGATGAATTTTAAGCTGACCTAACTGAAAGCACGTCTTACGGTTACACCCGCCCACATTTGATCTCGGGAGAAACATCTCAACCAATTTTAGAGTGTTAATATTATAGACTCATAATCTCACATGTCCAAGTGGTGCTGATTGATATCGGGTCAGTAATACAGTATAATAACATGGAGCCGCGCCAGTGGTTCACTACTGTATCGTAGAAAATCTGTTGTAATATACGTTCTATACAGTTCACAGATTGGATTGGTATTCTAATCTATGTATGCTACTCCCTCTTAAAGCCACGATGATTCGGTGTTTTAGGGATGAGGGGGAATCTATGCACGGGATATGAAATAAATGAAATGGGATGCCCGACTCAAATGGCACTTGAAGAAAATGGATGATGCCTCAAAAAAAAATGGATGTTGTGCTCGTTTTGTAAGAGGCTTTATATATAACGATCAGATAACCTGTAGTCAGCTGTAATCTGATAAACACATTGTGAATTACGAGAGAGTCATGAGGTCAGGTTGTGAGCATCGCAGGCGAAGCTACATTTTTGTCCAAAAAAAAACAAACCCGTCAAAAGAAGTTGGTGAGCAGGATCATCAAGATTCAAAGAATGTCCTGATCCACATCTTGCCCTCGCCACCAGGCAGAGAAAAAACCTGTATTATTATGTAGCCTATTGTACCATGCCAGAGTACTCCCATACCATATACGAGATATTGTTTGACAGAGAGCAGAACGTCTTTGGTCTGTGACAGACTTATGATGGGTCCGTGACGGATGTCACGGAAGCTAGTCAAATCGGTCCTCCTCGGTCTTGGTTGCCTTGGGTCCCAGAAACTTGGCATTGCTCTCTGTCCGAGAGGGGAAACCCCGGTCGTTTCTAAATCGTTATCTCTCTTCTAGATTGCAAGTTTGAACGCTAACAACACGCTCAAGATCATAACAGGTGGGGTGATGATACAATAAGACCAAAAGATAGTACGGCTGATGAGTCGTTCGAATGCGTCCCCGGAAGTGGCTTGCGTGATTTGTGCCAATGTGAGAGCGGGTGGCGAGGATACAAGGATAACGTTAACGACGACGAAGACGGGGCTGGTTGTTTAAACGGTGTTAGTAGTGGGTTTACAAGCAGAGATGGATAGCTAGAACAGAGGGGGGCTTACTCTTCAAGTACCACTTGCCAATCGTACTTCGTCGCCAACGCCATCGCGGGGATTAAAACTACGGGAGTGATAATCATCCTAGAAGCTACAGCTAGGATAATAGTCTTCGTCTCTCCTGGTTTTGTCTGATTTTCTTGCGAATGATTCGTCGGAGACATCTTGAAGCGAAAGCTCTGCCATATATTCCGTATATATTCCATGAAAGTTCTCGATGATGATGATGATGCCGTCGTCGTCACATCTTCTGGTACGTAAAAATAGGCCCCAAGAACGACCAGAGTCAAAGGAACTGAACATTTCCCAGCCGTGGAGATGGCATTATTGAGTGGTTGCATGTGATTCAACAACGCATGTTGAAAAGGTTGAATACACGCCACCAACAGCGACAATAGGGCGGACCAAAGAGGAACCGTCATAAAGTTATTTAGAATGACCGCTACCCGAACGATCCGATGCCAGAAATGATGGAGCCAGTGATTAGGTCGCGATTGAGTGGGAAGGATAACGTCAGCATCATCTTCGGCGTCAGTCGTGGATATAGAGTCATATCTGTCTAGATTTGCACGAGAGTCATTGGGTGAGTTGGGGAATGAATTGTAGAAAGCCGTGTTTTTCCTCGTAGGTGGAGTGCGTATAAAGTTGGGAAGTATGGACGTGGGGGGAGCTAGGGTTTTGAGGGGCCGAATGGAGCCATCGCAATCGGATTCATATCCCGCGATGTCGTGCAGTGTGGAAGAAGATGGTTGGGGCCGTAGGATTGCATCATCTTCAAGAAGAGGAGCACGTTCTTCGACACTTCCTTCTTCTGGCTGGCTAAGGATGGTGTCCGCGCGGGAGAGGAGTTTGACTCCATAACTATACCGAAGCTGTTGAACGATTTGTCAGTGTTCTATGATAGAACGTACACATTAGGGTACGTACGACCATCCCAAGTGTGCTATACATTGTGAGGTAGGTCAGAGCACGACCAAGCATCGAATTTTTATTGTCATCGCTGTCCCACATAAGATCCGGAACCGAGAGAACGAGACTCTGCATGAGAGCGATTGGAAGAGCATTGGAGTTCATGAACATGGCGGCTGCGACAACGAAGCTCCTGTGTATGATATTAGAGAGATATGACAGATAGAATGAGATGAACAACTTTTGAGACTGTCGTAGCCTGAACAACGTTCCTAAGATCCGACCAATCAACATGGATACTGTGGTGACGATAGCGAACCAGATAGGGATGACCCATAATTCCTTCAGTTTCTCTATAACGGGTTTAGATTGAGCGATAAGACGAAGAGATGTCATACCTGGAGTCAGGAAGAATGCTACTTTGGAGAATAGGAGGGCTGGGGTGAACAACGATACGTTTAGACGATTTATTTGCTAGAAAAACGTGAGTATTAGCGAGTTCGAGGATATAGATGGTCTGAAAATGCACCTTTTGCGTCGTTTTATCGAGAATTCCATGTCTAGCAAGTGTATATCCCGCCACACATATTATAAACACTTCAAGAATGGACTACGAGAATCAGAAGGTGAGTGCGACCAGCCATATAAAGGAGACAAGGGGTTGAATTACATTGAAGACTGCAAGAAGAAGAGAAGGGAAAGGAGTTCCTGAGCTGGTTGTAAACTGTCGGATTTCCATGCGCACACGATGGAAGAACACGCTGGAAGGACTCGGACAGTTAAAACTTAAATACAAGCCAAACACTGCCAAGGTTGATGACGTAATCGCCCGTATTTAGACATCTGGATTTTGAATTTGAATATCCGCAGCGACTGCCCCTCATTGTTGTGGTCAGCAATGGTCTACAACCTGACAAGGTGACACATACTTAACAACCTCGTCAGGTATCTGAATTCAGAGTTCAAGCACTGCGGAAATGACATGGATTACCAAATTACCAATGATCTGAGGCACTGGCAGACAGGAAACTAACTATGTGGAAAGGAATCAAAGGATTACAGCTGTTTTCATATCGATAAGCCTGAACTCTAAAAATACACACTTAGGCGGAGTCGAGATTTGAAGTTGTGCCGAAGAAGGCCTTGGATCAACGTGGAGGTTATTGAAGCGGAGATAATTATTGACATAAAGTCCGCGTAAGTTTGTATTTTTAAGGGTTTCAAGTAACTTAAGGCGCCCACGGAATATAAATGCAATCAGTCCATATTTTCAAATGCAACTCAATGCACAGGACTACTTTTACGTGAGTGACCAGTCACCACATCGTAAGCAACTACCTAGCTCGTATGTAGCTACCATATTTTAAAAACGGGTATGTAGACGATTATCGCTACAGTAGATAATAAAAAACTCGAGCGTTAATTGGCGGGTTGCTACTGATCAACACCAAGTCATGGGTGTCGTCATAAGTAAAATTCCCTGCCGAATTATTTGATACCAATGGGCGAGGGTCTACCAACCACCCACGGAAAGCGATAGATAAGAGGTATCTTCGAGATACTTCTGAGTTCAAGAACTGGACGCGACGGTCGAGAGATTAGAACGGGACAGCAATGAAGCTAGACACATGGCGGATCAATGGCGACTGCGCACCAGCTTTATTATCTTCATCGTCAACGATGTTCCCTCTGGGACAGGAATCAAGAAATTTTGGGGAGGCTGGAGAAGATCGAGAGTTTGTTTCATGTGCCAGTGTCGATACCGAACAAGGGATTGCACAGTTCACAAAAACAATGTAAGCTATAAATTTGTGGGATCGAAAATGGGGGAGAAGGCGTGGGCATTGGGTATGTGGATGTCCTGACAGGGTAGTGGGAGGATGAAGACGCTGACCACGCGCCACCCTGAAAATGTTCAGGTTGGGGAAAAGTTAGGCGACGGCCATAACGGTTGTTTGAGTGCATGCCTACATTAAACCAGGGAAGATTTGAATCAGAAAATCACTATTGAGACCTGATTGAGGACGTTGCACATACCGTATTCTAGTTCTGCCAGTGAGGAATCGCTTGGTGTTGGGGTCGAGGGCGTCGGCATAAGGTATGGGCTATGCTCCGGGATCTGCCCATAAGCATGTACTGCCGTACCGAAGCTCACGGCGGAAGGATATCCGGGAGAAGCATAGCCCCCCGGCTCGCCGAATTGCTGTACATTTTCCTGCCAGGATGGGTTTCTGTGGGAGAACTGGTCGGTGTCTAGTACCTGACTATTCGAGACATGCCAGTGAGGGTTCAGTCTCCCACGTTTGTCGTTCTCTTCTTCGAGTTCGGGAATTTGGTGGGCATTCACGCTCATAGTTTCTGTGATATTTCGAGATTAGCGAGTGTGGAACTCTTTTAATGGGCACTGACCGATGAACTGGTTGGTGTCTAGTACTTGACTATTATTATTTGAGACATAAGGGTTCGGTCTCCTGCGTTCGTCGTTCTCTTCTCCAATTTCGGGAGTTTGGTGGGCATCCACACTCATTGTTTCTATGATATTTCAAGATTAGCGAGTGTAGAGTTTTAAATTACTGGACACTGACCAATGAGCTGAGGAACGCCATAGGATGGATACATGTTATAGTCACCGTTAACTACAACAAGGGTCCCGCCTCGGATAATGATGTTCTTTGAGCGTCTGAACATCAGAAGCACAGATTCTGTGGGTAAACGAAGAGCAGGGCTAAGGCCAAATTTGGAGAACTTCAGAAAAGCAATGGAGGAAATGAAGAGTGAAGAGGACTTGAACCCTATTTGAAGCCACTTTTATCTTTTCCTGGTGTGTTTCAATGTCCGCTATGTCCACAAAGGGTCCAATCTCAGATCCCAATCCTAGTTGGGGGTCGGCAATGTCACATGACCGTGGCAATGTTTTGTCACGTCACGTCACACAACCGGTCACAAAACCTGGTACAAAATGTTTTCAATGAGTTCTGCACTGTTTCACAAGATTTTTTCACTGTATAAAGCATGATATGGTATAGTTATAAGCTGTACAACACTTCCAGATGCTCAGAGGTAGAAATAGTACCTAAAATATGGTCAATGAGAACAAGTAGAAATCTTCATCTAACTAGCATTACTAAATTACTATTCATCCTCCCAGCCACTATTCTCATCTGAGGAGTGAAAATCATTATATCCATCAAATACCTCTCCTTCATCTTCATTCTGTATTCCAGGATCTACATATTTTGGTGACAATTTCCATTCTCCCTTGTTATATGATCTGATTGCTGCTTTCAAGGGGGCACCGGGATCGAAATGCTGGACCGGTACCTGGTTAGTTAGTCCAGCTGGAGGCCCCGAAAAAAAAAGGACTTCACCAGAACAAGGGTTTAAAACATCAATTTGAAGCTATTAAAGTCTTACTACATGCATAAGATGTGCAGAAATGAGTTTCTCTAGTAGCATAGGTCTGGTGTAGGTAGATAAGACTGTAATATTCATATTTTATGGGTGATCACACTATTTACAACCAGTATCTATAGGCAATTTGAAATGCACTGAATATCCCTTCACCCAGGTACTTGATGGTTGATCAGGTGGCACAATCAAATGTAATCAGTCTGGCTGTGAAACTCAATGGGTAAGTACCACATTATCAAGTAGGATTGTGCTGCATTACTTACCTGAGATGTTAGTATCACCTCTAATACCTAGAGTTGGAGCCCCAGAATTAGGTTTGCACTGCTTGCGAGGTGTCTTCTGAGGCAAGGGGAGGCAAGCGAGCATGGAGGTGAGGATAGGATGATGTCATATTGCCATATATAGATGTGCCTGATTACATAAGTTAGTTAGTCCACCCAAAGTTGGCTTAAAAAATAAATTGACCCCAGGTATTTTTTTTTGATCCTGGTGCCCCCTTGGCTGCTTTGATAGCTTCTCTCTCTCTTCTCTGCAACTTTTGACTTGCTGTTAATTGTGCTAAGATTTGGAGCTTTTCAGATTAACCCTTCGTTATTGGAAGACATCCTGGCAGCGACAAAACCGCCTAGCTATAGGCTCCCAATTGACACCATTATCGCTAATAGTAAAGAAGAATCTATCAAGGAGGAATCCAAAGATGACACCAATATTAGAATATACACTGACGGCTCTAGCCAGAGCAGATTTGTAGGCACAGCAGCAGTTATGTATTATCCAAGAAATGGCACTATCGATGCACCTTGAAGGATTCTTTGATACCAGTTGGGTACAGACAAAGAATATTCAGTCTGGGATGCAGAGGTGGCGGGAGGTCTGTTGGCATTGTGGATGCTTCGAGGGTCTAACAGAATAAGTTGACTTCCCATTTCTATCTATTCCGACAGTCAGGCTTTCATTATATCAGTAGGTGCCCAACGAGCGAGGTCAGGTTATCATCTAGTGGAACACTTTACTAGTCAAGCCAAATCTCTCACTGAACGGGCAGTACCAACTAGAATACCAGAAAGGATAAGGCTCCAATGGATTGCGGCTCACGAGAATGTCAAAGGCAACAAGCGTGCGGACGAGGAAGCGAAGAGCGCAGCGGCAGGTGTTAAGGAGCTGTTACGATACATAGGGCAGACAGGTTGTTTGAAAAAGTTAGGTGAAGTCCCCGCTCTCATTCATCCACAGTAGACAAGCACAAAGATGATACATTTCTTAGGATACCCTGCAAATTACACTGCAAAATCTCTTAGCGCAAGACAGGAGGAAAGCCGACTACTGCTCGACACGAAGCCATCCTTAAATTCCACTATAATATACAACTAGTGTTTAAAAGTCCGGTCCGGTCCGGTTTTTTGACCCTCAGGGCACTTAACCGAGACTGTAACCGGTCCACCTCAGTCCTAGGACCAAAAAAGACCAGACAAAACCACTTCAGACCGGTTTACATTGGTTTTTTTCGGTCCTAGGACTGGTCCTGGTCCTAACTGGTCTTAATCAGTTTGTAACCGGTCTTCTGCGCAAAAGTATATATTTTGTATCATAAACGGTTGTTCATTTTAATAATAGCTTCCGAATGAGCCCAAGAACGCTAGATTCCGTTACGATTTGGATTTTCTACAGTAATATTAGTAAAATGCCTTATTTTAGCAAATATTGTAGACTATTTTATGGATCTATTTATTTCTCAGCCAATTTGTATTGGATTTTTATGATCTTGGGCTCGTTGGAAAGGGGTAAATTAGGGCTACTCTTTTGCTGGTTCAGACCGGTTAATCGAGACCGGTCTTTTTCCGGTCTTTGATTCTCAAAAATCAAAAGACCGGACCACTGGTCCGGTCTTTTTCCGGTCTAGTCCGGTCTGGTTACGGTCTTTTTCTGGTCTCGTAACCGGACCTTCAAACACTATATACAACACAAAACATAATCACCCGCTCTATGACAAGTTGCCATACTAACTACCCCCTAGCATGCATCACTTCGTTGTACCTACTGCCAGCCAGTCAGGTACTTAAAAGACAGAGGGAGTACCCCGTCTCATTCAAGTTATCGAAAACCGAGTAAATGAACAGCTACCCACTACACGTCACACCATGCTCCTGAAAACGGTGTTTCTGTGCCGGGCTAATTTTAGGGGATTGGATTGCTTCAGGTGTACCCCGTTAGTGCACCGGGGGGTGGGGGAAAGGGGAAAGGCAATAGGGGCCTGGTAGTTTAGTTCAATTTGAGTATGTAACGTGTTACAAACTCTTTTCTTTTTCTTTAACTCCTCCAAACACATGTCTGTTTCACCCTACATGCATTCCACTCCTTCTTTTCATTTCCACTCTTACATGTTTACCTTCATCTTTTCATTGTTTCATCTATTATTACCTATGCATACCCTCTCACATGTGGATGCCTCACTCTACGCATGATCCTCTTATTTACTATAAATACCGTAGTCACAACACATGTATCCTCTTAGCTAATTCTTGAGAATTGTACTTGGTTACTTTGCTCTCTGAACTTCCTCAAACTCTTAAGATGATTCCTCGAGACTTCTCTCTTGGTATTCTTTTGAGCTCATCGAACGACAAACCAATCTCTTTATATGACTGTTTATGGTCAGAACCATCTGAACCGTTTGAAGTTAAAACATAATGTGCACGCTGCTTTTTGTCTTTTGCATATTTAAGATATTCAACAAATTTATCATGGTGGAGTGTTAATGCTGCTGCAGCCTCACAATGGGATTGAAAACGTGTATTGGACGTATCAGGAAAGGTGAATTTTTTGCCTACGTTTGTTTCCCACCAGGTACGGAATTGATCATGATGCCCAGATTTGTCATTTTTGTTGTTCAAGATATCACCTGCAAGTTTTGTTGCTTTAATACCACCTTGTGAGGAATTTTTAACAGCTCGTTGGGCAGCCTCAGAATCATTTTTGTCTTCTTTAGCAGCCTCCTGAATTATGGCTTCATTGAATTTGTTTGGAAGTAAGACAGGTGGCTCCAGCCTATGCTCAACCTAAAATTTTCTCAGAGCAATATAACCTCCAAGTACAGTATTTAGATCCTTATGACACCCACATCCAACCCAGACAAATAGCTTGAAAATAGCTTTCTCCTTATCAGATAGTTTCTCAAATGCATCTTGACCAAGATATGTTGTAAGCTTTTCCAACATTGCTGCTTTGTGCTCTTTTTGTGCAGATTCATCAAGGTTGTTCCAATCACTGGCAGCCTCTCCACCAGCTTTTTCCACCATTTCTTTATGTGCAGAAAGAAAAAAAGGCATAAGCTCTTCATTTGTATCATCAATAATCCTCCTTTTACCAAGTACCTGGTGAACTGCTTCTGTTTTCTTCTTCCCCATCAAGTCATAATCTTTTTTTTCTTTAGCACAGTGATCTGCATGCATTCCTGCAAGCTTTGAATAGACATTGATAAGATGTGTGAAGCTACTTTGTTCTTTGGCAAGTGGACTATCATTGTAAATATCAAATATTTTCTGCAATTGATCATCCCAGTCCCTCATAGCTTGCTCACTGCTTCCATCTAAGGATCTCTGAAGCCCTAGAAAGTGTGTGACCTGTGCTTGTTCACCATCAGCATCCCTAACCTTATAGTGAGCATAGCGAGAGTTGTAATTCAGGTTTTTATGGCCTGTTCCATCTGAGCCAAATGTAACAGCTATGACATAGTTTATAAACTATTTGCATTATAGCAAGAGGAATTTACCTTCTGTTTTATCAAGCTCAAAGCCTAATTGTATACATGCTGCAATATACCCCTCCCGGATAATTTGAGCTACAGTATGAGGACTGATGTTTCCAACTGTAGTTATTCCTGCAATACCTAAAACAGCCTTAATGACACCCATGATATTTTTAGCTGAGACACCAGCTTGAACAAGAATGCGGACAAGATTCCGAGTCTGTTCTGAATATACCCCCTTCTTCAAAAGATAGAGAGTAGATTTTTCCAGTAAAACCTGAGACCTAGCTTTCTGAACAGCATTTTCCTTGACTGCTATAGCCCTTGCACATTTTTGCTTTAGATTGTATACCTCTGACTTAGAGCCTTTCAATGCACTTTGTGATGATTTCAGCTGTTCACAAGTATATGCAAGCTCTTTTGCATAGTGTTCTGAATTGCCTGAGAGCTCTTTCTGAAAATGTTCATTGTCTGACTTTAGAACATCCTTTTGGAGCTCCTTGGCCTCCTTCATTATTTTCTGCTTATATTCCACCAACTCAGCAACCGTTTCCTTAAGAACAGTTTTGCCTTTACTGGCACGCTGTCAAGCACGACGTTCATTTTGCAACTGGCGATAAAGATCTTTGTAACAATCTTTTTCAACTTCAAGTGCAGATCTTAACTGCTCAATATATTTTTGAGCATTCTCCAGAAGCTCTGAGAATTTTGAACACTGCTCATGAGACTTTTCTAGCTCAACTTCAAGAGAAGTAATTTGAGCCTCCATATCTGCAAGTTGCTGCTGATATTGAATTACTGTACTCTCAAAGTTTGCAGAAGCAGAAGCTGAGGCTGAAGCTGCAGGATTTTTTAGAAGGTTAGCATCTCTTGCCTTTTGGAGATTTTCAAGGTTAGCTGTTCGGGCTTGAGCTCCTTTTGGGGGCATGACTGGTCAAAAGGTAAAAATGTGAGGAAATTTGGTGAATTGTAACTGTAGATTGAAGTTTTGAACAGTTAGAGCTTTAATATACTTGAGAAACATAAGGAAATTAAAACTTACATGTTTTTAGATATCAAGAACTGCAATACCACTGGTAGGGTTACCAAAGTTCAGTTCAGTTCAGTTCTTCACCTCCTCAGCCTGAACTGAACTGAACTGTTTGCATATGGTCCTGGACTGAACTGAACCATTTAAGAACTGGTTCGAACTGAACTGAACTGAAGAACCATTATAAAATCTGAAATTTTACCCTTTTCTGAAAATTTATTGTACAAAGACCTTCCTTAGCCCTTAGCCACTTGATTTCCACTCATATATGATCTCAGAACTCCTTTAGAACACAGAAAACCATTGATTTATATTTATTTTCCTAAATAGGCAGTACTAATCTATGCTGACATAATAACATCACATACCAAGTCTGGCCATTACCTCCTTCCTTAGCCATTATTTCATGCTAAAAAGGACTGCCAAACCATTCCAATGTTCATAAATTACTGAAGGATCACTTTCCAGAAAATGTTAAGTCAAAAGAAGAGAATTGCCTGGCCTTCTAGGACCTAACAGTTCAGCAGTTCAGTTCAGTTCAAACTGCATGAACCATAAATCTCTAAATGCCTGAACCTGAACTGAACTGAACTTTGGTAACCCTAAATACCAGGATATCAGTCCAATCAGATCAAGATCAGATCAAGATCAGAGCTAAATCTTGAAGGCTAAGTATAATTTAGAGGTAGAATAGGCTTGTTTACCAACACTATATGACTAAATGAACAATATTTGATAGCTAGGACAGATGAGAGAACAATATGGTGGAGGTAGAAGTGAAAGGAAGTCAGATTGGTGGATGAGAGCTGCTTACAAAGCAGCTCTCAGGCTGAATTTGGCAGCACAAACAGAAATTGTCTACAGACACTATCAGGAACTCAATATGGTGCTTCAGTCCAATAACAAAGTATCATTTTTTCATCAATCTGGACAATATCTCTTGATCAAAATGTTTTTCCTTATTTTTTAAACCTTCCTTTTATGGAAATTACACTGCTATCTTCACTAAAATTTATTATGTAAAAAAAGTAATCAAGAGGAATTAAAGTTCCATACATAAGAAATATTTTATCTCACCAGAGCTTGTTGTTTAAATGGCTTCCTGCAGAGTCTATAAAGCTTCAATTTTAGCTTTTTTAATTTAGCACTTTTGGCAGGGATTAAATTTACTGTCACTCAGCAATATCTATACCTCCTACAAACATTTAAAACCTCAAATTAAATTGTTTTGATACTTATGATGTAATAAAACCACCCAGGCTGGGCTGCAAGCCATTGTGGAAAGCACAATTTCCGTGGGTCACTTATTTGAGGGTGACCGTGATGTCACTCTGTGATGTTGCGGTACGTCACCCTGCCTGAGATTGCCGACCCCCATATAAAATTTATACTATAAAGAACGTCGAAGGACAGACCATACAGGTGCTCAAGCGCTTGCATATTTGCCTTTAAGAAGAAGAGAGGGGAAAGAAGTTCCTGAGATGGTTGTAAACTGTCGGATTTCCACACGCACGATGGAGGACAAGCTGGAAGTACTCCGTAGTTGCACAAAGGCCAGATTGATGACGTAATCGCCTGGCCAAAGCTGCAATTGGGTTCTGCAGCGACTGCTTTCCTGTACAGTATCATTTTTGTGGTTTAGGGGTGGAGAGATGACAGAATGACAAGGTTGACAAGGCTGTCATACTTGACAACCTCGTCGAGTAAGTATCTGCATTCAAGCACTGTGGAAATGAGATGGATGATCATTACTGTGGCAGAATGGAGAATCTTATTGTGCTGTTCAAACTAACCTAAACTTGCGTTCTGGCGTCAATATTGACGGGAAACTAGGGATGTAAGTAGTATTGTGGAAAGGATTAAGGGTAGCTCAAGGCGCCCGCGGAATAAATGTAATCAGTCCATATTTTCAAATGCAATTCAATGCAGATATCGTAAGTAACTACGTTACTAACCCTAGCTAGTAGGTAATAATAAAATTTGAGCAGGTTGCTACTGATCAACACTAAGCCATAAGTAAATTGCCTGCCGAATTATTTGATATCCATGGGCGAGGGGTCTACTAACCAACCACGGAAAGTAGTAGATAAGAGGTATCTTCGAGATACTTCCAAAGTTCAAGAACTTGACACGATGCAGTCGCAAGATTGGAACGGGACAGTAACAAGGCCAGACCCCTGGCAGATCAATGGCGACTGCGCATCAGTTTCATCGTCAACGATGTTCCCTCTGGGATAGGAATCAATAAATTTTGAGGAGGCTGGGGAGAGTTTGTTTCATGTGTCGATACCAAACAACGGGGTATGGGCTATGCTCTGGGATCTGCCTGCAGGCGTGTACCGATATACCGAAGCTCATGGCCGAAGGATATCCAAGAGAAGAGTAGCTCTCTGGCTCGCTGAATTGCTGTATGTTTGCTTGCCAGGATGGATTTCGATGGGAGAACCGGTGGGTGTCTGGCACCTGACTCTTCGAGACATGAGGGTTCAACCTCCCACGTTCGTCCTCTTCGAGTTCGGGGGTTTGATAGGCATTCACATCCATTTTTTCTATGATATTTCAAGATTAGCGAGTGTGGAACTTCAACTTAATGAGCACTGACCGAGGAAATGAGAAGTGCTATCAGATGGGTACATGTTACAGCTACCGTTAACCACAAGGAAGGTCCCGCCTTGGATAACGATGTTCTTCGAGTCATTGAACATCAGTGGCCGTAAAGCGGGGTTCTTGTGGGTAAAAGAAGAGCCAGTGGCGCTAGGCCGAATGCGAAGGGAAAAAAAAAGTAAGAGTAGATATGTAGGAGAATGGAAGAATGTCAGAGAAACTTTCACCATCCCTGTTATATCTTTTTAGGCCACGAGGCGAACGCCCTTCTTTCCAGTCCCCTTCCCGAGTGGAACACTTTCAGCAAGCAAACGCATTCGCCTGCAGGTCATCAGACGAAAGTCTCATCTACGCTCTCCGTATGACGGAATCAATTCCTTGAGAGTCATCGGAGTGATCGGACAAAGGGACAGCCACAAATATTAAGATAGCGATGATTTTACTGGCAGGAGTAGAAAATTTCGAAACATCGCCCCTGTCGGCACCAATATGCAAAACTGCTCATCCAGGTCTTGAGGATGAACTTGAAAGCCCAACCCACAGAAACGATCCTAGAAATATCTTTCGATCTCCACACGCATCTGAGGATGTTTCGTGAATTGTTGTACCGGAAACTCCCCATCACGCCTTGTCTGACTGACTCCCAGGTTCAAGAGGCGTGTGTTGGAGGAATGCGAACGATAGTCCTCATGGCACAAAACATAGCCAACAAAGAGCACCTGCCTCACCGCGGAAGTGCAACCTGCAAGACGGCTTCCTAGTAGAGCAGTACTAGTGACAGCTTTCTGGAAGAGTTTAACGGTTGGCTGTGACTCTGAAAACTTTGTATCGGAGGAACAAGACTAGCGACCGAATGGCTTGCACTGCCCGCCGATTTCTTTGACGTGAACACGGCTAGCGATCCATAAGCGCCGTATGCTTATCTTGGCGTCTAAACGTGAACAGGATATTCGTACAACGCGTTTTTGGCCCAGAAATACTGAGTCAGCGACGGTGCATGTTGTTTACCATGCTGTGAAGACTTTAGAGTTCAATGAGTGGTGGCAGAAAACAATATCCTTTTGACTATCGCCTCGTCTAAATCAGTATATGGTAAACCACCTTCGTGTTTCCCAGCACGTGTCTGCCAGGGCAATGTGTAGTCAATAAAAAAGTATATACGGGAATAAGAGAATTGCAAATCATCTCGGGCATGAGACTCTTACCTACTTCGGTCCCAAAATGACTCCTGTCGCTAGGTTTCTTTGTTGGAACCAGTTGATGCCATAGTACAGACAAATATCACGGTAGGAACTAATTGACGAACTTGAGGCTAACCGTTGGAGTTCTAGAAATGAAAACAACAAACACTCCATAGCCAGACCAGGCCAAGGTTGAGGATACCCAACAGCAGACTATCATGTTCCTATGGAGGAACACCGAAGTAGCAGACCATACAGGTGCTCAAGCACCTGCATATTTGCCGTCCTTCAGAATAAACGCACACCTTTCACTTCTCCATCTTCCCCTCCCTTACTAAGCGCGTCCTCCAGCTTTCTTTCGATACCTGGCATAAATGGTCCTATAAACTTGCTAACCACCTTTAACATCTCGAATGCCACTTGGCGTGTTTCATGAACTAGTAAAGCAGGACAAGTGGGTGACCAAGGTGCGAGAGTGGATAGTGATTTATTGGCCTATTTGAAGGATGAGGTCAACGGCAAGATGAAGAGGCGGGGAGACTAACCACTCTTAACACCGACATGATCTCATCTAATGCTTCTCCAGCCTCAAGGGCATCCATGCGCTCCTTAATTTTTTCAGGTAGGGATTGGACCATTTGCTTAAGTTCAACATTAAGAGGGTGCAAAGTTGAGTGAGAAGCGAGAAGTGAAGACGCCTCCTTAGCACGGATTGCGAGTTTTGGAGAAGTTATTCGCAAGAAATAGTTCCCTAGTTGAGATCGAATTTCCTTAACATGTTTATCGACTTGATCTTCAGACCAATCTGAAATGAAATGCAAGCAGGTAAGATTCCGAATCAATGTATCAGGGAGACGTATGATAAACCTACCGACATCATCCCGCCATCTCCCTCCAACGCGTATTAAATAGAACCGAACGCCATCCACGCCCCATTTCTCCATCGCATCTAAAGGGTCAGCAACGTTGCCAAGGGATTTTGACATTTTCTTCTGAGAGACTGTCCAATGCGCATGTGCAAGCAATCGAGAGGGAAGTGGAATCGACGATAGACCCAGCAAGATAGCCGGAAGGTATATGGCGTGAAACCTGAGAATATCTTTCCCTATGATTTGGAGATCCGCTGGCCATCCTTGTCGTTCTTGTAGGTATCTGGCGGACCACGGGTATCCTGCTCCAGTAAGGTAAATCAACAACGCGTCAAACCAGACATAAACTGTCTGATCTGGGTCTCCAGGCACCTCAACACCCCATGATAACCGTGAACGAGGACGGGAAATGGAGATGTCTGCCAAACCCTCAAGCAATTGAAGAATATCTTGGTGATACTGAGGAGGGTGTATAGAGTTTGGGTTAGAGGTGTAGTGTGCAATAAGAGCATCCCGGAAGGCAGAGAGACGGAACATGTAGTTTTCCTCTGAGGTCCATTCAACAACGGCGCCTGTTTCGATGGAGACGGTATGATCTGGAAGTCTGATGACCTGAGATTCGGTGTAGAAGCATTCATCAGTGATAGAGTACCAGCCGGCGTAATTGCCTTTGTATATGAGGCCTGTTTCGTTGAGTTTCCGCTAGAACTTTGCCTGTCAGAGCCAAGACCAAGACTGACGATGTCAAAGAACGAAATGCAGACTGACCCAAATATCCTGTACAGTTCGATGATGCATCGCATCCGAAGTGCGCAGGAAGCACGTGTTACTAATCTCAGCTTTCTTAGCCAGATCCTAGAAAAGATTCAATCAACATAAAAGACCTGCCTCACAACCACCTTTCACGTACTCGGAATCGCTCGCTTAACGAGTCACAAAAAGCCTTTTCATTCCCTTCTCCACCACTCCATGCCCGAGAAGCTTTCTGAATCTTCAATCCATGCTCGTCCGTTCCCGCAAGAAAATTGACATCTCTACCTTGCAGACGATGATACCTGGCGAAAACATCACCAATGACCAACGAGTAGAGATGCCCAATGTGTGGTTCTGCGTTGGGGTAGAAGATGGGGGTAGTGATATAGTATGGTTTGTGAGTTTGAGTTTGAGCTAGCTTGTGATGGGTAGAAGAAAAAGAGCGTTGTGAGAGGGAAAGGCGGAGACTAGGACGAAGGAGGAGCATTGGCACGTCAGCGCCGGCCCTAAATCACCTCTGAACCGCACATGACTGCCTGGGAGTTCACGTATCACCAGAGTGGTATTGTCATATTGTCCAATGTCAACCAGCCGTCACCCCATAGGATCGGACAGTACCCTTACTTCTGATCCTTGGTCTTTGAGAAGAAGTTCAGCTCTATAGGTAAGGTAGCCAATCGATTCCCCAGCCTCATTGCGACTTATTTCTCTCGCTGGAAATTCAATCTTCAAATTTAGAATGGTATAATAACCTGGATAGTTGCCTTTCAGTGTAAGAGAATATCAGTCTGTTTTTGACGGCCTCCGTACGAATGGCCCAAGCTATGTATGTTAGATCGGGGTCAGACTTTTCACGATCCCACTTCACCTTATGATCAACATGGTCCCAGCGTCTATACAAGTTCCACGTTGAACTAAATGCTCTTGAGTATCCGGAAAATCTTACTTACGGGTGCTACCCTCTCTCGTCCGGGGCAATATTATTATAGTCGCAACACACCTCTGGAAGGATGCAACAAACATAGCATCGTCGAGACATTGACAACCCTCGCAATGGCCTCTTGTTATATGGAAGAAGTCTACAACCTACGATGCCGTGTGCTTTCTATAAGCCTTCGAGCCATGACAGTCAACACTTTTTTCGATAGCAACCGACAGAAAAAAGCACCACACGCAACAGATACTGAATCAAGGGAAGTTCAAAAATCTTCCCCGATCCTACAGCAAGCTGGTTTTCCAACATTTGAATATCTTGAACAACCGAATGCGTACCCCGAACTCACGTGTTCTAAACCTTCATGCTATCCCTGCGTACAAAAACTGGTTATGGAGCGAGATGTTGCCACCGGCGATTTCAATTCCGAAGACTTTCATTCTGATGAATCGGATTATGGCGGTCGGGCTTAGATGATTGAAAAACCCAAATTCAAATTCGCATCATTTTCATCCTGCATTGGTTACGGGTTTCAGCTTCAAGCGGGCTGTATTCGTATGATCAGCGCCGACGGCCCCTTTTATAGGCGTCTGCCAATTGGGGTATGTTTTTCCTTTGGCTGGAATTGCCAAGATGATCATCGTTTGTCTCAAGAGTGTAGTGTAAATACCATACCGATCGTAATTACAATACCGTTTCCAAGTCAAGTGGTTTGCAGAATCTTTATGTCAGTGACTAGGCGGGGCGCTTAACGATCGATTTTGTTGGCCAATCTGGACAAAAATCGCGATTTTGTGGTGCGTAGGATGGGCCCTTTCGCGGATTTTTTAAGAATTGGGGTGCGAGCGTTTTTTTCGGCGCTGTCCTGGGCCCATATACATACATCAGGGCACTGAAATTGAATTGTGGAAGAGACACATACTAAATGCAGTCTCATACCGTCGTCTAGCGTCGTCTACGCTTTGATCATCAGATTAACCACAGCCCTGATTATTAATAGCCTTGTCGGTGTGTGCTTATCCGTCCATTTATTTCTTTAATCGCGTGTGCAACTAAAAGGATCAGAATGTCAGAACGATACATATGTAGCTAGGCGTATTGGTGGCCATGGTGTTCAGGATTTGGTTAGTGATAAGTTCACATGCATGTTCAGAGATAAATAAGGATGTGTGCACTAGTTGCTGCCTAATTAACTTTTCCTTCTGACCATCTGATGATATATGATCTTTCCGTATCGAACATACATACTATATACTGCGATAAATAGAATGGAGGATGAATCATTACTATATCACGGAGTTCAACACCCCCCCAGAAAAAATGTTATCATTATAAGCAGATTTCGATGGCATAGATACCGACGAGTCACATGGGTAAACCAACTCATGCCTAGGTTAGTAGGTAAAATGAAAAGGTTAGGCGATATGTATCTGAACCCAAAGAAAAGAATTAACTAGGTTATCATAACTGAACTAGATAAAAACACGATAGCTATGAGACAGCGATAGCGAACAAGTGCAATATAATGAATTGAACACTTCTGTTATGATTAATGGCCCAAAGCACTCAACCAATGTTTTTCACCTCTCGCTTCAATATTGTCTTCTGGAGGATGGTAGTTATCGCGTTGCACCAGATCAATTTCCCAATCGTCTCCCGTCCAGTTTCTTATCGAAGGAAAGGACGATCGTTCCTTTCCGACAAAATCCATCGATGATTCGAGGAGCTCGAGGTGCGGCCAAACTCTGGCCCGATCCCATAAACTCCATCCCCCATCTATAATATCCAACCACTCCAGGCGCGGAGAACGATAATCGGGAAGAAACCTAAATCTTTTATCTTCTCGACATCCTTCTAGCAAGAATTCCCACATCCGGTACCGAGGGTTGTCAAACTCCGTACATGCCATGGTGAATACAAGGCTCTCGAGTCGCTCACAGGCTGCGAGGATGGCTCTGAGGGAAGCAGCGACTTTGATTGCGGTCGTCTCTGGGAGATCAAGACGCGTGTTTACAGCGAGATGAGTCAGGCACGGCAAATCTGCAACGGTGGAATAGCGATGACCATGGGTAATACACGTGTATAGGTGGGTGACCGATTTGAAGATGGGTTCATAGAAATTAACGAGATGTGGGCTGCCGTAGTGGATGAGAAACACGACTTTGGGGTGGATAGGATGTTGGCGGAGCCAAAATGCATTCGAGGAGAGGTTTTGACCTGTAATTGCAAGTTTTGATAGACCGGAGAATACGGGGCCTATGCTAGCCAGAGCTGTTTCAATTGATGGTCGTCGATCGTTGACGACTAAAACCCATGTGTCGACTTTGTAGCTCGAAAGTAAGCGAGGAATGATATGTAGTTTGGATTTTAATGCTGGAATGTAGTTTTTCCTCTTGGGTAGGAGAGTAGCAGTGAATCGATTGACGTGGTCTGGAAAGACCATCACAACATGTTTGAAAAGGATTGGGAGTACGAGAACGTTCACGTCACTTGAGACGAGACGAAGTTCACGAGCATTTTCACTGCTCATTCTAGCCAAAACTAGGAGGATCTCGCGTATCAGTTCCAGAGGAAGTTGACACCATAGTTTTGCGGATAAATTCGCGGACCTAGAACTTTGTGCAGGTCAGATTGAGTCAAACATTACATATGAAAGAAATATTACTGGTCATAATCAGAAAACATCATGGAGCGTAGCTGGTTGGGAGTATAGTATCTTGAACTGCTCAAGTTTATGAGGTCTGAGGTTGTTCCTTCAAGCTTCAAAGCGTCAACTTCAAGGCTGAGTGTAAGGTTTGAATTGTGGACTTTCTACACAGTTGTTGGCTGCGGTTGCTTCGCCGGCCCTAAACTCAATTTCTATACACGTCTCATTCTCACGGTCCACTGCCATTCGGTGCCTGTCCAATACTTATAAAGTCAATCCATTCCTTTGAAGCTTCGAGGACAAGACCAGTGGGGGCCATCTAGAGGTAAGATTCCGTTTTTTATTTACTTACCACTCTTCGTTTCAACCGGGTAAAAAAACATGTGAAGATTTATCGACAAGTCGGCGCTGTCGGATCACCAGACTTGAGCACAAGTACCCCAGATCTGGGACCTCCATACTGGATTCAAATGTCCGTTCCCTTGTTTTTGGAACAACTTACTTGTTTAATCCGTCCAGTACGCAAACCGAGAGCTTGGTACTCCTGTCTAACCTCCACATGAGCGCTGACAACTTCCATTGACTTGATTATGTGAGGAAGACCCATCCATTTCTCAGAACCCTCGTCCCCATCCGTACCATAATCCATATGCCTTTCTTTGAATGTCCGGAGTTTAAAGGGAGGTATCGATCTAGAAATTTAACTGTATGATTCTTTGAATCGATGTGTTGAACAAATTATTACGGGCCATGGCCAATCAGCACAGTGCGCACATCCCCGAATACAAAATACTTCCATACATGACCGGAAGCAGATCAGGCCACGGTCCGAAACTGAGCCATTGACGCCCACGCTGCCATTTCTTCAATCCAAACGGAACTTGCCTGGGATTCTGCGTATATGCGTAGATCCCGGTGAGTACCTGTGAGTACTCATTTAATATCGACTTCGGAACTTACAAACGAGCATATCGGCGCATTGATGTGGGTCTCTCGGCTTTGGACACGATGAGCGGATTGACCGAAGACCGCAATACACTTTGAGTTTTCGGTCAATAAGCACGCCATATAGATTATCATGATGTCTTTGGATCTTCTTGGACTTACGGCTAATTCACCATGTATCGATTGACTCTCCGATACCGCGCCGGCATTTATACCTCCTCCTACTGTCCTTGTAATTGAATCGTGGTGGAGAACGGGCATTTTGTGAGCTCGGCCAGGCACGGTGGGGTTGGACGACAGGGCCTGTAAACCGTGGTGGCGCAAACATTACTCTATCCATGTTCCGAGGCAATTTATGAAGAAGCGTACATCGGGTCCATGGAACTTGAGGGTCTCATACACGGGTTCTAAGCTCCATAAGTAGAAACAGCCTGAACAGACCCGTGAAGGCATACGGAAGAAAATTTTGTCATAGTCAGGACTTTGAAAAAGGGTTGGTTGCCAGTGACTTTAGGCTATGAGCCATCTGTGATCGCTGCTTTATGAAAAAAGTAGATCTGAAACGGATCACTGATGACAATCTTCAGTGTGAAGGCCAGAGCCGTCAACGGGAATAACCGTAATACCGATCAATTCATCATATCTTTGTCGATGGCCTCGAGATGTGGATGAGATAACGATGGGGCGTCGTTTTGAAACGATGTGTTTACCCACGCTGTTCGCTTGTACTTGAATCAAACTTATCTATTTTTTGATTTCTCTTCATCTGAATATTCTTATGCACCGATGGTTTGGTGGCCTCTTTTAAAATTTGAGAAGGATAAACTTTCACTAGTCTTCAAACATATCCTTTCAGTCCCATATTTCCATTCATCCCCTCAGATATGTTTGGTTCTGGCTACATTATCGGCGTGAAGATAATGATCCAGCCTAATCGGAAATGCAAGTGGCAACTGCTATAATCGTGTTACTTGGTACGTCAAAGAATCGGCGGCACACAGCCACTGCACTGCCGGTAAATGACGATAGATCATGATCATGATCGCACTTGTAAGATAGACTAAGATAGATAGCACTGATGATGGCAACGGATCTGTTCCCTTGACAGAAAGTGTGGACGTTACCGTATGTCGATAAGATTGTGCATGATTAAAAAAAAATATACGCTAAAACACGGAAATTGAATAGCATACAAGAGAATACGGTAGGACTTTTCGAGGTTACATTCATTTCTTCTCCCGACGCGAGTGAATGATTGATTGAATACCGGTGGGATCAGGGACTTGGGTATAGAATATGTTTAAACGTTTCGGGTTATCTGGGAAAAGATCAAAGCACAATCTCATAATCCGCCAATGTGATCATGTCTAAAATTAATTTTCAAGTTCCGAACACCCATTCCACTTACAGGATCGATCCGAACCCCCGTAGTAGCTCAAGTCGCTGATGGCCTCATATTGGCAATCATGTATCAATAACCACTGCCACAAGGAGCCACAAGGTCGCCAAAATATTTTGATGGCAAGGGCCTCCATCAGATATTTTCTGACTGGGTGCCAAAGGATGATGCCCAGAGGTTGATGCCCAGAGGTTGAGCGGTACTGCGGTGTAAGGGGCTCATGATGAGAGAACTGATCAACCGTCAAGTTGGGGAAGAGAAATCAGAATCGAAAAATAAAAAAACACGGCATCTACCAGCTTCTGGATTTGCAGTCCTCTCCAAGGGTAGCCTAAGGGTTCAATTGACTGATAATCTCGCTTCAAAAGAATCAGGACGGGTACTAACATACCTCGAAAATGGCTAGAAGTCGTTCCGGAGTTCAGAGAAGGCCATGGGACGAATAGGTTAGGTTTCTTCCTCAGACCTGTTTCGTGATAGGCGTTGGAGGACACGATGGTGTATTCTATTATTCTCATAGAGAGAAGCAGCGGCCAACCTAATTCGAGAAATCATCCGAGATCACCCGTTGTATTTGCATAGAAGTGAAAGATAAAAACTCCATACCATCTCCCCTTTTCCAATTCTAAGGGACCGAAACATAACGATGGTTAATTGTATCGAAATGCGCTGAAAATCATGAAACTGTTGCGCTGAAAACTTTGGCATGGATCATCAAACCCCAATTTTGATAAGTCAACGTGAGGCTGTGTCTGCCAATTTTGCAAGGATAGTTGGTTATGATATATACGTAATGTGTATTGGCTTGCTTACCACCCGGCAGAAGGCCACCGGAGACTAACCGTGTACACAGAGGACCCTTGCTCGAAAAAATATTATAAAAATTGAGGAAGGGGGGGTCCAAGTTGCATGGGAAGGACGGCACAGCGGCTAGTTTTGGGTCGTGACATCATTGATAATCAAGCTCTAGAACAGGAATTATTTACGATAAAAGCGACAGCCAGAATGCAAGAATGGGCAAATAACAAGATAGAAGCCTCTTGATATGTATATCTAATCAGATGTTTTATTGTCCACATCGATGGGGCTCCTTTCCTTGGAATACATTTTCAAGATACAGCCCTCGCGCGATATGGCGTTTTTGCAACCTTTGCAGGCTCGCCCATGGTCGATCATAAGAACATGAAGACCATACTTGAGATCGGCAGGGATCCGCAAGTCGAGATGAGCTTGAGTAAGAATTCTGTCAGCCTTCGGAGGAACCCATCCCAGTACTTTGCTTAAACGAAAGACGTGAGTGTCGACCGCGAAAGAATCGCGACCCAGACAGAAGAGAAGGACACAGGAGGCAGTCTTGGGACCAACGCCGTCATATGATATCAACTCTTTCATGATTTCATCGTCGGTCATCCTCTGATCCTCCTGCACCGCGGCGAGATGTTGCAGCGAGTAATCCCCGTGTCGTTCCTTGATGGATTTTAAGATATTTTGTATAGTCGACGCTTTCTTGTTAGCCAGGCCTCCAGAGCGTATAGAATCAACCACATCTGCGTGAGTGGCCGCAGCGATAGCAGAGAAATTATTTCTGCCAAAGGCATCATCGAGCGATGCCTTTGCCCGAGAACTGTTTTTGCCTGACGTATTCTGTGAGAGAATAGTGCCTATGAGGGCCTCAATGACATTGGAAACGTCTCCACATGTCTGAGCGGCATTGTTAGATGCTGACGGCAGTTTACGGATGGGGTCATGTGGACGGTGCGCTTTTGATAGAAGGTCGAACACTTCCATAGCTTCGGATGGAGTCGGGCGGGTAAAATTAGGAAATGGAGATTCGACAGTGAATGTGGATTGCAGTTTGAGTTTCTTGGCTTTTTGTGTAGAGTGTGTAGCATCAGATGATAATACCTTAGTCGAAGAAGATGCCAAGACATCTGAGTCCAAACAGGGGGTTGTTGAGCCCGACTCCGAGTTGGAGTGCGGTCTCTTTAAGTGACGAGTCGACATTTGCCTGAAGTTCGGAGATAGGAAGGAAGGTATATGTCGCGATATCAAACAGCTGGGAATCAGAAACCCGAGTGCGACAAAAAGGACTGCCCGCTCACGGCTGTCCGAGTCTGACTCAAAGACGTGGCAAGTGGCGTGTGACATACAACAACACGGTGTGATTTTTCGCGAAGTGTGACAGTTCAGTGAAACCGTCGGGTGTCTAGTCATATCGAAGATTCTTCTGAAAACGATACTCATTTGTGGTCGTTGAGACAAGCTTACTAGAATATTCTATCTTCTGATCCAAGTCTTCATCAGGAAACGCCTGGGGTCGACTTCCGGATACTAATGGGCTTCTTGGGAATGCTTTAAGCAGATTGCTCGCACATGACTCCATTCATCGCTCTAAAAGAACATAGGTGAGTAGTTATAGTTAGTGTATAATTACTCCATTCAATTTGAGTGATATATAGCGTGCGTCGAACAACCTGGAAATATACTTACCCCCAAAGGGACCAGATTGTCTTCCCTTATTCGAATGCAGCAAATCAGATTTAAGTACTTTTTATTCGGTCAAAAATCAATAAATGGTGAGTAATCAATGTGGGACTAAGCGAAAAAATGATCCTCTGATAATATCATTACAAACAAAAATATTTAGCTTTCGAGTGAATACCCGTGCGCGGTATTAACATGACTTTCTCGTTGCTTTGGAGGCCTATGGTCGAAATTCTTATTATATCCTATGAAATTTTATTCGAAATACCTACTGAAGATGGCATGCATATCCGTCATTCGCCGGTTTCAAAGTCGGTATAGAGAGTCTTATTTCCGGAATCCGAATGGCGTTGATCCACTGTCTACCCACTGGACGTCCAAACCACTAAAGGGAGACCAAAATGTCAAATCGTGAATCGAATTTCCTGAGATATATTATCGGTGGTTACTGACTCCGTATGACTCCAGGATGGTGGCGAAAGCCCGCACCTCTTTTAATATCGATCTTCCTCCATGAACGATTTAAAAATATTGTAAAAAGGTACACGAAATTCTTCCCTCAGGCTCACATTTTCATCTTCATCAATATCTTAGCATGCGCCGTTCAGTCATGATTGTAGTAGGACCGATCACTGTGTTTATTTTTGCGCCCCGACCTGCCGCCCATTGTTCGCCTTTTCTGGCTACGCCGAAAGACCGCCAATTTCCGGCACCCATTGTTTTCAACTATTTCAACCCATGTACTCTTATCTGACACCCTCTAGAAGCGTGATAGATAGCGTTATGCTTCAGGAAAACATGACACGAGTTTCGGTGACGCGCGGGTGTTTCCCGCGGGTGAACGTGAGTAGAGGGTTCGCTGCCCGAATCATAGTCTGACTCGACTGGACGAGCCTTATGTGAATAAATTATTACATCTTTTTTTTTTATCGCGAAACTCCTCCACCCGATTGATCTTCCCGCTTCAAATGATGGAAATTGTTGGCCCAGATAAGGCAACTTACAGCTGCTACCACCTCTTAATCAACGACTTCAATATCTTTAATCTGCGGCTCTGTCCCTTTCATTGTCCTCTCGAAGTCTTTAACTCTGACTCGAGTTCACCCGGTTCTCACAAAATGTCGAGACGGTATACTGGTTATTGCCTAACAGATCTAACCCTTGGTCTGTGCATTTTTTTTGCTTATGAACCCCAAATTCTAATGGCTCTTTCCATCACTTGGCCTGAGGTCGTCGATCTTGTCTTTCTTGTTCACCGTATGTATCCTTTACAGGTGTTCTGATCCCGCGAAGCCCTGGTTGCATTCTACAATTGAAGCGGTTGCCCACCTGATTTCTCAATGTGGACCTAAGAAATATTTGCCGTGCCGCGGCCCATGCATGACATTTACTACATTTGCAACCCCCCCCAGAATGTAATCTATATATTTTTGGATCAATTCTTTAACGTATGTATGATGATGTGATGATGTAGTACTAAGAACTGTCGATGATCTCTACCAATGACTCACCTGAGGCTCTATCATTGCACTACTACATTCATATGTATGTACAGCTATTGAATATTGAAATCCACTAGGAAAAACCATTCATGAAGAGCTAAGCAGCCGCTCGATCCTAACCCTAAATCGGGGTTTCCCGATCGTTTTCCCGATGGATTAGATCATCAATAACAGAAAAACATATGTTTCCCTGATTATAAAAAAAGTGTTTTCCATCACAGATTATCACTTAGCATCCTATGTATTTTAATGCCTATTAGGACATAGATTATTTCGTTTTGAAGTTCTGAATGGATTCTTCTCTTCGGGCTTTTAGGATGGAGGGATTCTTTACATTCAGATTTGTGGTATGGGCAGAGGGGAATTTTTTTAAGATAACTCCAACTGGGTTTTAATTTCAGATTATAATTACGCAGATGATATATAAAATCACGAGTTTTTAATATGTTCTCTACTGTAAGGTCCGGGTGAATATTGATAGGTGGATTGCTTCGGACCATCTTAAGTTAAAGAATTCTTGTCGTTGCAGAAATTTGAATGAGTACTCTCTTGAAAGATCCGGAGATAGAAATGTTAATATTTGACCTCCAAGTCGATGGTCTTGACCTCTGAACGTTAATGGACACAAGCGGGCGGGTCTCAATTTCCTTTTTTGGAACCCTGAAAGACACTAAGCCTAATTTACTTTTTTGGCACACGTGTATAATTTTTAGCGATGGCACTTACTAAATCTGCAAAAAAAGAAGGGATTTATGGACAAATACGAGTAGGTTTTTTTACGTCGTACGATTTTTTTTACCAAATTCCCCATAAATATATTGAAGAACGTGCAACACTAGGTCAGAACGACGTCCATCTCAGCGCCTCTGAGTGTGGGTGGGATGGGGGATCATAACTATCAGGCTCCGCGGACGGAATCTAAAGAAGGGCCAATCTTACGTGGGCTTCTTGATGAAAAGATAAGACGAAATCGTACGAAATGTGGTTAGCGGCAACAATAGAAATTATTATGGGGGGATGACTCGCCCTGCTTCCCGGACCAATAGGCAGGCGAGCCAGAGATCTGGCTGAAGTGTGGCTGGGTTGACCAAAAGACAATAGCATTGTCTTACCATCATCCCTCCATTGCACAGCCAAACAGATCGCAACAGGGTGTCGAAAACTTTGCCCAAGCTTTATCGGGCCATAGTCCCTCGAACTGTCCGTATTTGGTGGAAACAATGAAAGTAAATCTCAGGCGAGCCTTACGAAATGTGGCTCGTGGTCTTCGGCGGAGCCTTTACTGGTATGCCAATCTTGACTAGCACTATATAACTGTCCCGTCGTATTGTTTCGCTTTTGTGCCCCGCCAGTCCAATTGTTCTCCCTGATCGCAGAGACAAAGAAAACGTTTGGCATCTCGACTTGCGACACCCATTATTCTTTCCTTCCTTCTCTCTTGTGTGAACCTCCTCCCGCTCGCTTGTTATCCCATCCATTGTCCTCCCTCTCTTACGCCTGCTCCTCATTGTCCACACCACGAACAATCATGCCCGCTTTACGCACTCGCGATACCCAAGCCCGATGTATGTTCTTGTTATTATCATCAGTCTAAAACAGTCGATATCGACGACTGACCTTCTTCCCAGCACTCGAAGTGACAACGGACGCACCTCAACCTCCTGCACTAAATATCGTGTCACCTACGCCGCGCGCCTTCACTTTCCCTATTACGCACAACCTTTCTGACAGTCCTTACTCTTCACCATCCAATTCACCCTTTGAACCAGACCTTTATCCACTCTCTTTACAATCTTCATCTTCATCAACACCCCCTCCCCCTTTTGCACGCCCTTATTCTCCCGATTCCCCTCTTCGTTCATCATCTCCATTCACTCCAGAACATAAACGACGAAAATCATCATGCAGTAGCGACCTCGTTGAGCGTAGGCCGAAAAAAGGAGACGAGGACTATATCAAACGTCCAGAAAACGCTTTCATCCTCTTCAGACGGAAATGTTGTGAAGATCGTCAGCAAGCTGAAGATGTCGCAGCGGCAGACGGACCGGCAAAGAAGCAGAGGCAAGCTGATCTCTCCAAGACGATCAGCCAGCAGTGGAAAAGTCTATCGGCAGAGGAACGTCAGTTCTGGGAGCAGATGGCCAAGGATAAGAAAAAGGAGCACGAGCAGTTATACCCCAACTACGTTTATCGTCCACAACGAGCCAAGGACAAGGATGGCAAGACGAAAAACAAGAAGACCAAAAAATTCGACGAGGACACAGGTAGCGTTTCTTTCGTCGTCCCAGTCCATCGTCATCATCATGGTCGTTCTGCATCTGCACCCACTCCTCCTCCGTATCAGTCCATCCAAATTCCGAATGTCTACCACATGACACCATCTTGCCCCACATCACCATCCTTACTTCCCATGATCAGCCGACGATCAGCTCATCCCGGACACCCAGAAGAGGTTATGTCAAGTTTCGATTACTTGCCCAGTAATTCCTATATGCCGTCTTCTTTCCCGGCTCCAGGACAGTTTGAAGCTAGTCTCCAAGTACGTTGTATTCGGTTTATTTGAATCAATATCTAATCGTTATTCCATAGTCATCCGATTTCCTCAGGAATATGTTCAGCACAGAAGGTCAACGGAGTTCGCAGTTGACCCACCTACATCATCTTTCCATGCCTGAACACAACGCTCATCTACTCTCTGCTAACCAAATCCTTTCGCCTTCGTCGTCGATAGGTTCTGGTTCGTCAGGTCCCTCGTCCCCTACTTCCGGTCCTTATACCCCTGTCTCAGCTCTCCTTGCTGAGAGCTACGGATCATCCGACCCTTGCAGCGCAGATACTCAAGCCCAAGCTGAAATCGATCTTCAGATGGAGATGCAGATGCAGCAAGAGTTCGCTGCCTATTCTTGGGGTAACAACGGATCGCTATGGGGTTCGGAGTCCGTACTGCTTCGGGACGATTTTGACCTCAACTCCATCCCTCCCATTGAGCTTGGTGTGCCAAAATATACCGAAAATCTTACCTTGGCCGCCCCAAATGTTTCTGGGTTGGAGTTTGGGCAAGAGTTCACTCATGCTCTAGAGGGACAGCAGTATCTCGACGACTCTCAGAATCTTGGAGGCCTCCTTGGTTTTGACGAGATGATGGCTGGACATGGTTTCTGAGCCTTCGGATGCTGTGCGTCTTGAGGTTTTGTTAATATATTTGGACCCTATGTATGGATATATGTATTTTTCGCACCTCGTCTTCCCTGGTCGTTTTCTTCTTCTCCTTCGGCTCGACGAGGCTTTGCTTTTGTGCGTTTTTTTCCTTTCTTTAATCCCTCTGTTCTTTACCCAATGAACGGGTATGTAGTCATAGTCCGTCGCACTTGTTGCGTCCCTCACGATTTAGGATGTGTCGTCGAGACGTACTGGTTACCCATCGGTCGGCCTTCCTCAGATGCGTCTCGACGACCATCTATATTCCCTTACCACCCCCCCTCATGTGAGCCACGTACCGATTATTGGATTTCACGATTTTTACGATTTATTCAACCATACCACGCCTTCTCCCGCATATACCCTGCACTTACTTTTATTATCACTATCGTTCATTGTCGTTTTGTTTAACATCCTTTCCACCCGCGCTCTGTTCAGAGCTAGTACGCATGGCTTACTAGAAGTGAAATACTTATCTTGGCACTTCATTCTCGACAGTCAGAAAGACAATAAAAAAGACTAGTGGGGTAACATCACCAATTGGGACATCGAAAATCGATTTGGAACCGGCGAAAGTGGGGCTAATTGAACCTTCTTTCGGTTTCACCCGAGGGTCAGGATGAGCAAAGAAAGGTCTCACGCATGAACCTGAGAAAAAAGAAGGAACCCATGATGCAGTGTCGGAGCTCAAAATTAATGCTCCGTGAGGTTTGATGAGAATTTGTGCTCTTACTAAGAGACCCTACACAATAAACCTTGACGGTCGTGAAAGTCGAATGGCCGTGTTCGGGACGTAGATCCTGGACGTCGAGCGTTTGAACCCAACCTATGGCATTCAAAGAGGTCATGAGGGCGGTGAATAATCGGTGGCGCAGGGTCCCTGCCATAAGGGCGAAGAGCAGCAGTATAGAACTGCGCTGGCTGTCGAAGATAGCGTACACATGGCCTTGAGAAGGGGAAAAACGAGGCGGCATGAGGCCCGAAGCATTCATTAACGTACCACCCGAGCGTGTGGACCAAAGAATTATCCTTCAGAATTTTTGCGATATTGCGTAAAAGGCTTCGGTTAATGAGCGGAATAAAGATGATATTTGGGGAATGTCGAACCGGGGTCCGATGATGTGTTTCCGAGTCGGAATAGGCAATACCGGGGCAAGGGGGGGTCGATTGTGTCTCATGCTTTTGATTCTAGGCTACAGAAGGGATGGTCAATTTCAACGTCAATGCCGATGTTGCAATCAAAGGGAAAGGTGTTCCAACGAGGCAGACGGGAACGCCTATCCATGGAAACTGCATCGTGAGGAAGGAAGTACGGCATATTTTGACGGGGCTGGACCACCAGAGGTTAGTCTAATCAAGGTATATAGTGAGGGAAAACTGACTTTTCTTATATTGATCCAAGTGTAGTTGAATAAAATATATCAACGTCATTGAAGATTGGAATTGAAAAGTAAAGGATGGAAATATATGAACGTAGCACTGTTCTAGGCGCCTAACCTTAGTATATCTCCAGCGAGTCACTTGAAAGGGAAGAAGAGACTGGTGTCATTTACTGTCAAACATCAAGTCGAAGGTTTCAGAGGAGGTCGATGAAGGCATGCAAGGATTGACTTTCCTACCTTTATATATACAATCTTCGATATCACCATGAGGTTCAAGCATTTCCCTCCACGTTCTCGATACGGCGGTTATAGCATGACCCAACTTTGCACGAACAATTACCTTGATTCCTGGATTGCATCGCCATCTAAAGGTAATGGCCCGGAGAGAAGAGGTAGAGATCCAAGTTTGAACGCCAACGCCGTCTATTTGGATTGGACACAACAATGTTGCTAGGTGGGGGTATGCAGGATCAACTTGAGAGTACACGTTATCAACAGGGAGGCACTGGTATGCTCCTGCCTTGCCAACATGTGTCAATATAGCCAAAACAGGCGGGCCAATGCGTGAGATGAAGTCCACGTCGCTCTCCCATCACACGTTGGAGTTGGGATATAAAAAAAACGCGTCGAACGCGACCTAATGCAAAAATTAACGCGTATAAGTGGCAGACAGAATCAAAAAAGGCGCATATATTCACACCCAGGTCGACGTTAGGTATGACTTGTGAATCGCGATGATGGTGAATATAAGTGTCTGGTGGTCCTCGGTCGGTTCTGAACTTCGGTTGAGAAAGTCGTGAATAATGAGTGGGTGTCAAGAAATTTTGTAAGGATCGTCTGGCTACAATGAACAAGGTCAGGCAGTCGATTCAACTCGGAAGGTTCAGCGTCAAAGAATACAAAGAATAAAAAAACAAGAGAGGTTAATTTAGGGCAGGCCTACACGTGACGGTTTAACAGCATGAGATTAACATCTGATGGACGTGATAGCAACCGGGCCTGGGTTATGAATGGGCGACAAGGTCAAGCTAAGCCCCAACCAAAGGCACCACAATGTTCTTTGGCTGGTGCGGAGAAGCAGAAAGCAATTCGCAAAAAATCCATAAAAAGCAAATAAAAAGTAGGCTTTTCCTGACCAAAGCATTGCAGAATTGCACTATGTACGGTAATGTACCCGAGGTTACTGTATGTGTTAGTTTACGTTGCCACTATATATGTATCTGCCGCTCAGGTTATAGCTAGCAATTACTGTGTCGACTTCCACCATCATAAGTAAATCTGATGGATCTCCGAGTCTTGCACCTAGATTATTGTGCGCTGTTTTCACGAACGCCAGTCACCCTGCTGCTTCAATGCAATGGTATTTATTCTGATAATTCTAAGGTAAACCCGCCGATCAATTGCAGATACGTTATAACTCGCGTTATCAGCTCTCACAATGCCCGATAAGATGAGTCAATAAACAGATAAGTATAAGGTTTAATCTTACCATTAGTAATAATAATCTAGGTCTAGAAGTTTTAATCACTGACAGAACTCTCGTTGACTTTATTTATCTCCAAGAAACGACTCAGAGTTAACCTGGGCCTACATCTCATCCAAAATAGTATTGACCAGGGTTTAGCGACGTAAGACCTTCTTTCTTTGAAGATCACTGTAGCTGAAGCAAAAGCTTCGATTACCTCCATGTACTTTGGTTCTTGTGATAAGAAGAGAGGACGGTCATTGAGTCGTACTTAGTAGAAGGGTTTCCACGCAGGGCCGGGATAAATTGAAGTGGCCATGGAGGTGAAGTCACAATCGGGGTCCTTCAAAAGTTTTAAAGAAGTATGCAAATTATAGTAGCCAAATCTGATTAGTGCCCATCGTTATCATCTGTATACGCAGCTCAGTAGAGGATAAAATTCGCCAGAAGGATTAGTTTATTGAAGGCCAGGAAGGTTTACTAAATTACATGTAGGTAAAAGCACCCACCTTCCAGCCTTCCAAAAGTGCATCAAAAAGAACATTTGCACATTTCTGACGCGTTCCGATGCCCGCGTGTTTTAATGACCCAATGTCCGCAGTGCATGGCTTTGTTGAGCTTACAATTGTTATATGTAGGCATTATCACTGCCAGTGCCAGAGCAAAATCACCGGGAAAAAAACAACATATTGCACAAACTGGATGCAAAATGTTATATATATATTGAAGAACATAGATAGTACGAGTTGGAGTCCTGCATGTTTTTTTTTGTAGTTTTTGAAGTATGGATGTGGGCTGGCCGTCGTCGTTTATCATCAAGCAAACGAGGAACGTCAAGCCGAAGGCGAGACAATAGTTTGATAAAATGGGTGAGAAGCACGCCAAGCCATTGTTGGAACCACCAGCTCTAACAAATCCGACAACCTTTCCGGAAGCTCTGGCGCAAACTTGAAAACAAGCGCCCAGGGAGGAAATACTCCCCTCGAAGGCGAATCCGCAGGGTTCGTCTTAGTAGACACCCAACTCGGTTTCAGTTGAATTCCATACTGCCGACATAAAGTCAAGATATTTTGTAATATTTCCTCGATTCCATGCCTTTGACACCACGACTTTTTCTTCAGTGCATCGATCACTCCTGTATTGTCAGAGCGAACGGTGATAGTAAGGGATCGACAACCCGCAGCGATCAAAGCCCGGACTCCAACTTCAACGGCTAGAAGCTCCGCCCAACTCATGACGAGGTGGCCATCTCCACCTAACGGAATCTTGGGAGTTTTTTTAAAAGTCCATGCGAGCCACTGTGTCTTGAAGACGAACCCTATCCCTAAAGCTGATGCGTCCACGAATATTTCTTGTTCTTTCGATGATGAAGGGAGTGGATGCATGGGAGAAGCGGGGTGGGGATGGGTTGAAGCCGATTTTGAGGAACTATTCCGACGAGACGAACTGGGGCGCCAATTCAACAAGATGTACTTCTGTGCTTTTGTTCGACGGTGGCGCGGTGTTCTTTCGGCTTGCACGATGAGTTCCTTCACTTTGGCTAGAGCGGTAGTATTACCCTCTTCATGTGCGGAAGCCATCAGATTAATTGTATCGCGCAACTCACCATCTGACGACGCAGAATTTGTTGGAGAAGATAAGTGATCTGAGTGGCTACCAGCAATTTCAGACAGTGGAGAGGAGGACGTAGAAGGAGGGGGGGAATCGCTGGAAGAATCAGTGCAGCACACCGGGAGTGTACTATTCATTTCGATTCGAGCTTCCTGCCGAGCGTCGCTTGAAGAATCATCCTCCAAAGAGGTTTCGTCTTCTTGAACTATCATATGAAACTGCTGGATAAGATCGAAGTCGTCCGATAAATCGTTCCAGTTTTCATTCGAAACAGTAGCAGCCTGAATTATAGGATATTCCTCTGTCATCCATAACTCGTCCATCTGGAAGTCGGCTTCCGGACTAACGTTACTTTGAGATAGATTATCCTCCAAGTTACTCTCCTCTTCGGCTTCTTCACCAAGGAATTCATCACCTTGACTCTCGTTGTGGAGAAAGTCAGCATTCCACGGCTCATAAGCTATCTCAATCGCTAAAATTCTGTCCTTCGCCTCCCGAAGCTGCCTTGTTAATGAGGCTACCTCATTTCGGTAACGGGCGTTAAGGGCAATTGCGTCATCACGTTCCTGTCTAACCCGACGAAGGTTGGTTCTAACTTGAGATAACTCATGAGGGATATCATTGTCTGAAGAACTACCTCCTAGGATGCACTCTACGTGTCCTGGGCTTGCTCCCGCCCAGTCTCGTAGGGCAGCATCTTCTTGCAAAGAGGTGTATATCACGTGAACCTTATAGGCGTTACAGTGAGTGCAATCGTTTGAGGAATGGAGAATCTCGGGCGAACGTCCACGACCCCCCGAGCCGGAAATACTGGAACGTGCATAGGAGTGTGAAGGAAGATGACTATGGAGTGACGTAGAATGAGGAAAGACTGGAATGGCTTCGGCTTCAAGGTCATACCGCCACATGTTCGAAGGCAAATATTGGATTGAAATCCTGGGACACAATTATTAGCGATACCCTGGCTAAGGGAAGAAGAGAAAATCCGTACGTACAAGCTCCGCTAAGAAAGTGAATTCAAAGACAGTGAAAGAGAAAGGGCAGATGCATACAAGTGAACGAAATGCGAAAGGGCCTGTTCCTCTGGGTTCAAGAAGTGGGAAACGCAGGGCCCACTGAATGCTGTTTCGTCGAGGTTGCCGCAAGGCTTCAGTCCGCAGTGACGAAGCTGGCCCATATGAGCACGTGAAGAAGGAATAGGATGCTGTCAGTTAATCACACACACATTAAACATGTGAATATAGTCGCCGCAGGAGAAGAGCGAGAGTTTGAAATGGTCAATGCGCGATAAGGCAGGTCATTCCAAGGTCTGTAATATCCATATCACTGTGTTGTTTTCGTAGAACACGGAGATAAAACCTTCGGAGCGTGAATAATCGATTTAACCGCAAACCTTGCAATAAGGTGAAGACAGTCGCAGTGTCATAAGAATTATATTACCGTAGATGGTGGGAGCGGATGGCATGTAAATCAGATTCAATAAATCCAGAGCTTTAACTTGTTCGTATCGTAGAAGTTTATGATAGAGGGACTTATCGGCCAGGCACGTGAGGTTTGGTGACCCATTAAATGTCACGCTGTCACTTCAACGAATTCATACTTCAGGTTCTCATTTTCTGTCGTAAATCTACCTTCGGTGTAAGGCGCTTCGTCATCTCAAAGTACACCTAATTTTTTGGTTCAGATACACGCTAACATTACCATGGCAGAGATTAGGATTTGGCAGGCCAACTGCTCCCTCGGTCTGATATGTGCCAAAATTGTTCGAGTTCAGCTGAAAAGTTGATTTTCGTTGATTTCTCGCTGGATGAGACTTTGCACAACCACCATAGGCCAAAACCCGAATTGTGCTAAGGGGCAGAGGTCACGTGAATGGAAATAACTGTGGCTTGACTTTTTGTTCCAAACCTCACCCCGGCCTTCCAATCTTCGCGGCTCATCGTACGTTCGTATTCAATTGCAAGATTAACCGACCATAAGAACAAATGCCTCAAAAAAAGAGAAAGATATCTGACCTCACTGCCGGGGACGCGAACTCCCTACTGCAAGCCCTTAACCAATTTCAAAACAGTCTGGATGATGAAGACGAAGATCTTCCATCCGGCCTTCTCAACACCCTTGAGGAATTTCGCACGAAGCTTGAAGCTATTAAGGTGTCCAGAACATCTAGGATGTTCAATAGTAGGGACTTATTCGATGATTTCCCCAAGCAAGTCTCTTTCTCCAAAGTTAACGCCATCACGCTACTTCAAGTACGCATCAAGACGGGGCCACTCTTCCTGGTCCCAGAAACGAGACTGTTGGTGGAAGGGTTGGGGTCTGCTGAGGTGGACGGCAAGGCGCTCACGGTGGAGGTCTTGAAACGGCTGATCAGCTTAGTCCGACGTCATGTGTCTGTCGTTGTGAGTGAATGTGCACAGTCCCTGTCATCCTACTCAATGCCGCTTTCACAGACAGAAGCTGGATGCCGTGTGCTGATCAGTCTCATACTGCTCCGTGTTGCGTCAACCATGTCGACCAATCACATGGACGTCAACATCATCCCAGAGTTTCCCATTGCGAAGACCGTTTTTCCTGGGAACCGCTCCTTTGACGGTGTTGTCGACTTTCTATTAACGGAGCTACCTCAGAAGTACACCGGTGGGGGTTGGAATTGTTGCTCAGGATGCGGCGTATTGACACCTCTCCTTCAGAATTTCTACTCGCTGATCCTACCGGGATACTCGCCAATACGGACGAAATCAAGGGAACTGTCACATGAAGCATTTTTGAGGCAAAGCGCGACAACGTGCGAGCTGCTTTACCCCAAGCCGTCATTGCCACCGCGTCACATTGTAAACAGTATAAGTACAATCTTTCCTTGTTCCTCGTGTTTATAGCCTCATTCTTTATCGTCTCCAAGTTTACCAGTGATGCGAGGTTGCATCACAAGCGGAGAACAGTGGGACACCTGTTCCTTGTTTACGAGAAAAGGGACGACGACAGAGGACACATCTCTTCTTCAAACGAATACGTTATTGGGCCACAGTTTGAAGGCCTGGCGCTTATCCTCGGTCTTCTTCATGATTGGGTATGTGAGAGACAATCGGGATGTTGGATGTCTAAGCATAACCATTTCCACAGGTTAACAACACTACCAGTGCTCAGCAGGCATTTTTCACGACTGAGTAACTACGTTTTACTGTGCCGCGCTGATACCTCTGCTGCTCTGCATTGGGTTTGGCCGTGTTCTTACGCCGAAAGACAGGTTTCCCGTTCATTGTTTTTTCATTACCGTTTCTCACTCCGTCACCCCATCCAGGTTTCACCCATCCGACATTTACCAGTACTTCCAATCAACCGGGGGAGAGAATCCACTAAGCGGTATCTGTGTCGGCTTGCCTCGCTCAATTCTCTGCCTGTCCTGGTTTTCGATTCTCACCTTGAGCTCTTGGCGCGCCTGTATTTTTGCTCTACCTCTTCACTTACAACCGTTCTGAATTTATTAAGACGTGCTTTCCTTTGAGAGTTTGTGTTTCTAGAAAGCAAAGAACCCCCGTCCCCTTGTGCTGAAGGTCCTCTACCATGACTAATCTTCACAACGAACTCGACGGCATAGAGAATGATATTCGTTATCTAGTGATCTCCTGTTCGGAAGGCAGTGGTGTCAGCTTGATCCATTCAGCACATCGTCGACGTCCTCGTTACCTCCGGTGTCTGGGAAGCCGATCCTCTGACAGCTCACAAGTCTGCCCTCCTGTGATGTATCTACAAATTCAAGTCTTTTCTTCAATTATGTTGCCAAAGACTCGCGCTTATTTGGTCCTCTAATCTCGCGTCCCTATATTGGCTCTTGGTTTGTCGCTTGCGCTAGCGATATCAATTAACTCTAACCCTTGGACCGTATACCGCACTTGTCTTATTTGGCAGGCTGTAGCCAACTACAGATCTTGTCGGCGTACACTATTGCCAAAAAACGCGCCCTTGGCCAGATGCCGTGGTGTACGACAGATATTTTTGGAATGTCCGCAACCAATTTGAATCTGAAATAAAGGTAGGAGCGTAACGTACGACGTATATATTACTTCAAAGTGTTTCTAATGGGATTACTCGATTGCCCATTAGTAACAAGGAAGGTCCCAAGCACCTCTTTTGTTATATAATGGCTTTTAATCATAGTAGGTGTTAAATTCGCTTCGCCCGCCTCTTGATCCCTAATTATCAACATAGACTTGGCCCCAGGACCTCCGATCTTGCCTCTTACAACTCAATTGGATGATAGTGTGAAAGTACGATCGCAGAAATGCTTATCGTGGCTTATTCAGAAGCGATGATTACCACTCTTTCACCTCTTCTTTATACAACAAATATTATGTTAAACTTCTGTTTGTGATCCATTTTGCCAGATTTACCCCAATTTCTAGCTCAAAGCTCCGGTACATCTGATTCAGCCCTCAAACTTTTCCCTAGATACGCCACCACATCCTCACGTTGAGCAATTGGTTTGAAAGCTCCAGGCGCATACAGGGTCAAGGTGTGTATATCAGATATTACCGTCTTATCAAAACTTTTCATGATGAAGTCAAACGCATTCCAATATATACTGTTGGCCAGGCGCTGCGATTCATGAGTCCGACCGGCAACGAGGTTTGCAATCATGTTAGCATTCCTATTCAAATTCTTTTGCTTCTGCAGAGCTACTGCTTTTCCTATGATAGAATATATTTAAATTAGAAGCTCTGAAGGTTAGTCCTGCAATAATTTCTAGTTAACAATAACATCCCCTAAGTTCCCTATGGAAAATCATAGTAAAATGATAGCCATACAGGATATGATTTACTCACGAAATACCCCAAATGGACCATTGCATTCGGGTAGTAGATTCGGACTACAAGCTACAGCATTCTGGAAACCAATGGTTGCCTTTTCTCCATCATCAACACGTGAGTTGCTGAAATGACGACCTACAAAGTCATTGTAAAGAATGTCCAACTTGAATAGCTATAACAGCAAATCCACATCCTGGATAATATAACTGTCGCATCTTAGACAAATGGGAATATATGTAAGGAATTTGAGTCACTGTTAAAAATTCACGGAACAAAGAATCCCTTCAGAACCAGGTCCAAAGCAATGGGGAGAAGCAATCAAATTTGTTCATCATTTACGCATATGATTTTCAAAGTGGGCGTTATCTTATCCGATAATGAGCTAGGCCCTGGAGACGGACTCTAGGTTTGCAGGTGAAACTTGCCGTGTCAAAGTCCAAATGAAGTTACGTCGCCTGAACTGCCACTAGCGTGTTGACAGTTGTTTTACTGAGTTACAACTTACAAGCATGCTCCCTGTGCAAACCCCCATCCTTATTGTTGGTGCAGGTCCTACTGGGCTTGCAGCTGCCATTTCTCTGTATAATCATGGGTGCAAAGACATCATTATCGTCGACGCTGTTGAGAGGACGCCAGACACTTCGCGAGCGATGGTTATCCATGCGGCTACTCTCGAGGTCGGTCTCATTAGCTATAGTGAACTTTGCTCATCTCATTGTGGCAGGCACTGGAATCAATTGGTTGTGCCGACGAACTCGTTGCGCTAGGGATAAAAGCGGAAATATTAAACTTATGGGACCGAAAATCACCATTTTTCACCCTGAATGTTTCGGATGGTCTCTCGTCCTATACCAAATACTCGTATACTCTGGTTTTACCACAGAACAAGACGGAGGAAGTATTAGAGGAACATCTGAAGGGCCTTGGCATTGATGTTCAACGACCGTACAAAGCCATTGGGATCCAGGGCGACATCGACGAATTTGGAAATACCCAAGTATTATTTGAGTCAGGAGAGGTCATCAAGGCTCAGTATGTCATTGGTGCAGATGGTGCTCGGTCCGCAGTGAGCTAAGCCGCATCTCCATCTATCTATCTCCCTAACTAGCCTCTATTGCAGATTCGTCAGTTGTCAGGTATCGGCTTTGCTGACCCAGACCGACTTCCAGTCGACGACTCGCTCGCCCAATTAGTGCTCGCAGACGTCGTGTTTTCCGCTGACAGTGCAGCCCTCCCGAAGAATGGGGCCATGGGCTCTGTTCACACAGGCTCCTTATTCCTCGCGATTCCGCTGCCGAGGTCTTGCGTAGACGGTACTGAGGAAGATGTTTACCGAGTAGGATTCAATGTACCTGGTACCCTCGGACCTCCGCCTTCCCATCCGAGTCTTTCTTACATCCAGGAACGCCTCGATGCCATTGGTCCTCTCGCTCTCTCCTCAGATTCCATTGTCAATCCGGAGCCCATTCACATATCCAAAGTGCTGTGGTCCACCCGATTCCGGACGCACGCTGCCATCGCTGACAAGTTCGTTTTCCGCCTGCATGACAAGCCTGACAGTTTAGGTGGCTACGTCTTCCTTGTCGGTGATGCCGCTCACATTCATTCCCCTGCTGGTGGTCAAGGTATGAACCTTGGCATCCGGGATGCGATTGGGCTGGGGCCTGCTTTTGCTGAGCATATGAAGATCGTGCCAGGTATTCCGCAGGCCAACAAGCAGTTTTCGCCCTTGCAAGCCTACGGAGAGGCGCGGTATAAGAGCGCTGTCAAAGTCATTCGTTTGACGAAACAGATCATGTCGGTCATGAACACTATGGGTACGCCGAGGTTTATTGATTTGCAGTACTGGTTGTTCAGATTGTTGGGGAGTATACCCTTTGTTAGGAGGATGATAGTGTGGCAGGTGAGTGGGTTGGGGAATAGGTAAGAAATGTAAGGCAGGCAGAATAGCATAATCATTGAAGATGGTTTTGGGACGCTGTATGTCAGATACTCATTTAGTCAATTCTACTATCATTCTAGCTCATTGTACAAAATTTTATGTGTTCTGTTTCTTTCTATTGTATGTCTCCCACGAAATATAAGATGTTTATGAGCGTTTAAAATAACGTTTAGAGAAGATCAGACTTGTCATTTAAACGCACGATCATGATACTCTGGAATGCACTTTCCGACGTAGGAACAAAATGTATATTAGCTGAGAGTATTCCATAATCCCAGTTTTTATCTCTTTCCAGAGATCATGATTCTCAGATCCAGGGCATTTCTGTTCTGCTCGTGATGTTCGTCGGTGGCTCAATTACTCCTCCAACCTCAGCAGGCAATGTAGATCACCTAGTACTTCGATACTTGTTGTATCACTTAATGTATCTTTAAGATGGACGACAGATTAGCGATTCGACCATGGTCTCCTTATGCACCGACCATTCAGGCTTCGGTACATTCAACTTGCGAGGAGAAAGGGTAACATACTCGACGCAGGCACCTCGAGATGAACGAATGGAAGCCTTTCTAGACATAAGGGCTGACTCAAATTCAAATCTTGTTTCCGTTTTCATCCTAGCGATGGCTTTATCGTTCATCATTATCCCAAATGTGATCGTATATTGTTGGTATGGAAAATGAGCAAGCCAACTGACGCGCTACGAAAACCTTGCTCAACGTTTCCTTTTTTCAAGCTTCTCCAGAGTTCCATACGAGTCGCCTCAACCGCACGACTGGCAAACTAGTGGGATGAAGTTCTTGATGTGCAGCATGCATTTTAGAGACGTGACGCCGTTTGGTCCATCATAAGGCGAAAAGGAATTGTCATGTCGGAAGGTTGGATAGAGATATCGCATGGGTGCAACGAGTGGCTTGTCAATGGTCAGCTTTCATCAGTAAATTGTGGAAAATCACTAGTCTGCTACTAAACATTTCCCCTTCCTCTACTTCTTCTCCTTCTCTATGGCCTTCCCTGCCTGCTCCTCTACCGACCTCCCCTCCCTTTTCCTTTGGATCGCTGGAACCGATTGTAACATCACCCAATGTCGTTAACAATACCGAATGTAACACTGTTGAACCTGTTTCTCCCTATGATGATATCTCAGAGCCGATCGATGGATCGAAACCAGTCTTAACCGCCTACAAACGTGTAGATCAGAAAATCAGGCCAGTCCCTGGGGTATTTCCAGAAAATATCAAGGTGCACCGGAAGATTCCAGAAGACCCTCTCCTATTGCTGATATCTTGAGACTTGTATGTATTAAATGTGATAATAGGCGCCTGGAGAGGCTGAAGCAGAACTCGCAAAACTCAACCGCCTTGGTCTAGTGATGTGCGGGCTCAGGCTTGAAGCCCAAAGCCCGGCCTGGCCCAGCCCAAAAAAGCCCAGCCCAGCCCAGCCCAAAAGCAGGCTTCATTGGGCTTTGGGCTGGGCTTCAGATTTTTTAAAGCCTGAGCCCGGGCTCAAAGCCCAGGCATTTGCATACAAGAAGGCCTCTGCTGAGTAGCACCAGAGCCATTCTGCTCCCATCGTATTTTTGTAAATAATCAATGATTGTCAGACTTTCAAACATTTTGTAATAACTGTACAGTAGACCAAAAAATAAGGTTCTGACAGTACACAGTACACAGTTTGTTGAAAATCTTTCATATTGTACCATGTCAACAAAGCCGGCAGATAAGCGACGTCCAAAACCATCAGCCAGGGTTAAAGACAAGAATAACACAGCTGAACTACAATTATGTACCCATCAAGAAGCTCGTAAACGAGCTGTCACTGCAACGTCACCATCTGCCAATATTACCGCACCCTCAACAAATACGGACAATGGCAGCTCATCAAAGAGGGCTGTGGAGTCTATTTCAATTGATGAGACAGATGATGAGGGTGCAACTCAGGCCCCAAAAACAAGTAAAGTTATCACACTATTACATATTTAATTAATTGCTTGAGGGCTTTCATTATGTTAGATATGTCCAAAAAGAGACACATTGAAACTGCCAGCCCTAATGCTACGGATGACTTGGGAAAAGATGACAGAGATGACGACACTGAAGAAGAAACTCCGAAATTGACAATGCAGCAACGTTCCCAAGACATCAATGCATTTTATGATGTGGCTATTAGGATTCCTGGAGCGGACAAGCCTAAAAGGCAATGTTTAATTTGCAAGTAGGTTTTAAATTCAATCATTTGAGTTTTACATGACAGTCTTTACATAAATTCTGTGAAGGAAAAAAGGCTCAACTATAACTCTTGTTTGCGACACATCAACGCTCCGGCGACACCTCGAGTCACACCACTTAGTGAGTTTACTACTTGATTAATGGATTTAAGTCTAGTCTAGCGTTTAATATTATCTCACTAAATTTACTAATAGACAAGTTATAATAAGTGGTGCACTGATAACTCATTTGAATCAAAACTCCCGAAGGCTTTGAAGGCTCAACGCAATGCAAAAATTGCCGAAGACCGCAGTAAACAGTCCTCAATTGATCCCCACCTTCGGGAGCGTGTTGAAAGAGAGCGTGTGATCCCATATTCAGACACACTATTTCGGGATGCTGCAATAGAATGGCTTGTTGCAACAGATCAGGTGTTTATTATATTTTAATCATTTGACCGTTTTGTAATTACTTTTTATTTAGCCAATTCAAGCATTGGAACATCCAAGTTTCAAAAATATGATCGATATCGCTTCCCGCGCTACAAATGGTGTTAAGCTTCCGGATCGCAAAGCAACACGTCAACACATTATCGAATTATTTAAGAAAAATTTGACTAACCTCCGGAACCGTCTTTTGGTAGTTGTTTTGTCAGGTCTTTTCCTCAGTTCTTTTGTAAATGAATTCTATATTTTTTAGAGCAATAAGACTGGTATGGTAAATATGACATGCGATGCATGGCAAGCTTCGAATCAGGATGCATACTTGGCTGTAACCGGACATTGGATTGAAGAAACACAAAGTGGGGAGTGGAAACAGCAAAGCGCTTTACTTGGGTTTACGCAAATGAATACAGCCCATGATGGCATACGCCTTGGACGTGCGCTCTTCAAAATTGTAAAGCGATTGAGAATTGGTCATAAAGTACGCACTGCACTCATATAATTTAAAAATAAAATAACATCTCTAGGTCGGGTGGATAACATGTGACAATGCTGCAAATAATTTAACTATGCTTCGCCATTTTGGTAAAAAACTTAATCTCTCAAAGATGCGACAAGATTGCAAAACGCCATGGAATTGGGAAACGTTTCATATCCGGTAACCCATTTTTACGTTTTATTCATTATAACTGTTAACGAAATGTTTCATCATGATTAGATGTCTCGCCCACGTCATAAACTTAGCAACACAAGCTTTATTGTCAACATATAGCTCGGCAAGCCACTTCGATCCAGAGGCCCAACATGACTATGACCCTGATGATGCATTAAATGAAGACAAAAGAGATGAAGTAGGTTTAATACGGGCCATAACCGTTAAAGTGAGTTTCCGAGTTATTTAATTCAAGAATAAATATATTGTAAATACTGGCAGGCTCGATCGTCAGCCAAGCGCAAGGAATTACTGAGAAATTTGCAAATTAAGGCCAATAAAGACGTGCTCATGCTTCTCCTCGACATGAAAGTGCGCTGGTCATCAACATATGTCATGCTCCACCGCGCAAGTAAATTAAAAGAGGTCAGTTTTTCGAAAAAGCTATATTGTGGAACATGCAATTTACAAAATAATCATGGCAGTTTCTTGATGAATTTATCTACGAAATTGGACGGCAAGAACCCAATCTTAAGAAGAGGGCAAAGATTGATGCGCTGAAAATTAAAGAAGAAGAATGGCAACGAGTGAAACTCTTAATTGAGCTTTTAGAGGTGAGTAACTATTATTTTCATTGAGATATTGGTTTGAACTATTGCGTTGCTCAAAGTTAGCTGACTTCGCTCAGCAAGCCTTTTCATCTGAAGGCATACCCACACTCCAAACTGGTCTTCCGGCGCTAGAAGCACTACATAAAGCTTGGAGCTCTCAGTCGACGCGGTCAAAATACAGCCATTTTTTGCCAGCAATTGAAGCTGCTGCCGCAAAAATTGAGCAGTATTATAATAAGACTTCAACCTCATATGCTTATACATTCATCATGAGTACGTCTTTAATTTATTTCTCTAAAACATCTATCATGACATGTATTAGTACTCGATCCGGACATGAAGCTGACACACTTCAAGAAATACTGGACATCCAATCTTCTCAAAGAAGTTATACGGACAGCTGAGGAGATTGTATGCATAAATTTATAATTTTGTGTTCTAACTTCTAACCCTGATTTAGTTTCAGACTCGCTACAAAGAACTTTACGGTGAAAATAGACCCCCAAAAACTACAAATACCAAGGGAAATAAAAAGTTGGCTAAGCTCATGGAGGAATACAGTAGTGAAGATGATGAGGAGAATGAAGCGACTCAGACTTCCATTCCCGATTCGGCTGAACCCTGGCGCCAAGAATTTGATCAGTACTTGAAAGAAACAGATGAGGTACCGAGTGGTATGACTCTTCCTCAGTGGTGGGGGGTACGTCCATCTGTATATTTTATACTATTCTTTATTTATTTATTTTCAGAATAATTCCTCTCGCTTGCCGGTTTGGGCTTCCCTGGCCTGGGATTATCTGTCAATTATGGGATCCTCGGTCTCTAGCGAGCGGGCATTTTCATCAGCGGGAATTACCATCAGCAAGCGTCGTAACCGCCTAAAGGCAGATGTTGTGGAGGCATTACAGTTTGTGAAATGCCTGATTCGACGAGACTTACTATTTCGGGAGCCACCGCCAACCTCAGTTCTCGAACTGGACCTTGAGGTTGCTGAAGATGATGGAAATTCAGACTGGGTTGATGTTGAAGACCCTTCAAGCTGGGATAGCCTTATAATTGATATAGAAGAGTCCGATTCAGACAGTAATTAATAGATTAATAGCTATCAATGCAAATTCTACGACAAAATGACATTTTTAAATAATTAGCCCGGGCTTGAGCCCAGGCCCAGCCTGGCCCAGCCCTATTTCGGGCTTTGGGCTTGGCTTGATTTTTTTGGAAGCCTGAGCCTGGTCAAGCCGAGCCCAAGCCCGGGCATTTGAGCCCGGCCTGAGCCCGCACATCACTACAGGCTTGGTCTCATTGATGGTGTGATTACAACTGATAGTGACATAATCGTATTTGGAGCACAACTTACTTTTCGAAGGTGAGTTTATATCTACGGCCCTACACTGTTTTTGATCTCTACTGGGGATATGACGCTCGAAAAGTCGATCCAGCAAGTCGTGATCTCACCACTTTCCAATCCCCTGTCGGTCCATTGCGCATCACCTCTATGCCTATGGGCTACACCAATTCTGTTTCCGAATTCCAAGCCTGTACAACCTTCATTCTCCAAGACAAAATCCCTACAGTCACCAATGTCTTTATCGATGATATTCCAATTAAAGGCCCTGCCTCTTGATATGAAGATGAAAACGGCAACCCAGAGACAATGCCTGGCAATCCAGGGATACGCAGATTTGTTTGGGAACATGCCAATGATGTCCATCGTATTATGCATCATCTCGGATGTTCTGGAGTCACATTTTCTGCTGCTAAGACCCAACTCGCTCGACCTGAAGTCATTATTCTTGGACAGAAGTGTACCCAAGAAGGTCGATTACCAGAAGATGTTACAACTTCGAATGGCTCAGAGGCTTCTGGCCGTAAACAGTCGTATAAGAGTTCGTTCGTTCGTACAGTGAGCTCAGAAGAATACCAAGAGATAGTTCTCGAGGCAGCGTCTTAAGAGTTTGAGAATGTCAAGAGCAAAGTAACCGTGGTTAAGATCTCAAGAATTAGCTAAAGTAATACAGTGGTGTAAATACGGTATTTATAGTAAATAAGAGAGAGTCGTGCACATGTGAAACATCAACATGTAAGAAGGTAGGCATGGTTAATAATAGACGAAACAATGAAAAGAGTGAGGTGAACATATGTAAAGCGGAGATGAAAAGAATAAGTAAGGCATGTGGTGGTGAAATGGTCATGTGTTCGGTGGTGATAAGAAAAAGAAAAAGCAGTGTTCGTAACATTACCCCCGTTTTACGTCGAAGACTCCGAATTCGACTCTAATTCCGAAAATAATCCTTCCCGCTGTTCGAGTCGGCATTGCTGCCAGCCGTGTTCATCTTCAAAACAATTGTTGCACTGTTGGTAAACATTTGGTGGTGGAAAGTCGTCAGACAAGACGATCCGTGATCCATTGCCTAAAGTGTAGCACTGCCGAGATGTGTGTCCGTCGGTGTCACAAAGAGAGCAGTGTCGTTGGACAAGAACTTCGTCGTCGTCGTCGACGACAATGGGGTTAGAGCGTGAACTGGGATCGGTCGAGTCAGGAAGAGGAAGGGGAGAAAATGATTGTTGTCCAGGGTAAGGGGTGTGTCGTCGTGTGCCAATGGGGTTGTTTCTTCTGAGTCTGATAAATGGTTCGATGTGGCGGACCAGTCCGCTACTAGCCATGTTGTCGTATACCGCGTCGGCTTGTGACTGAAGATATTCGAGTTCTAGTTTCGCCCGTATGATGGCTTGGTCGACGTGATGAAAATAAAGAAATTTGGTATATAATACAGCGTTTGGTCGAAGAAAGGGGATGAGAATTGTTGATGTCATGTCGAGTTTGTATATAAGAAGAAAGTTCCTTGTGAGTGAAATCGTATATCGGGGTTCGGACATGAGCAGAGCGGGACGAGGAGGATGAGGATGGGGTTCGAGGCATGTCTTTAGAAAGAGGGGCAATGGATTCGGGAGTAGTTGATTTCGAAGTCAAATTTGGGGAGGGTAAAGTTGTCGTCTTTTGTTTTTCGAGAACAAGCCTTATATCTTCGAATTCATCAGCAATTTTGGCGATGACATTGATGAACTTTAAAAAGTCCTCATCGACGCATTTGTGTTGATAAGAAGTGTAGCGCATGTTTTCGAAGCTGTTCTAATTGAGGTGATGGGTTTGTTTATAAAGCGACAGCGTGTCATCTGCATTTTTGATGTGTGACTCGGGTTCCCACGTTGCTTCAGAGATTGGATAATCTTTCCATCGGATCTTGAATTGATATCCTCGTCCTCGTTTTCTATGTCCAATGATCAATTCGACTTCGTATTCTTCATTTCCGTCTATGATTTCTGCGGGTGGTTTAAGGAAATTCGGTCCGTGTACTTCGTTTTCGATGTATGGCATAAGAAGGTATGCGTGGAAAACATTGTGGATCTTCCATGTTTCAGGGAGTTTTAATTGATAGGTGAGGGGTCCAAGGACTTTTTCGATGGGAAACGGTCCTTCTCGTCTTGGTGCGATCTTCTTGTTGTAGTTCGTTTTTAGATTTCTGGAGTCTAGCCAGACTAGTTGTCCTTCCCGGAATGGTTTAAAGTTTGACTTGATTCTGTTTTCCATTCGGTGTCTTGCTAGTTCGTGTGCTGCCAGAGCCTCTTCTCGGTCTTTGATTAATTTCCGTGTTCATTCTTCAATGGCAGGGAATTGTGTGTTTTTGAATGAAAGAGGGATGGAGATTGGGGATGATCCCATGATCAATTCAAAGGGAGTTTGTGTTCGTCCAGAGTGTCTTCGATTGTTATGTGTGAATTTGAGTGTAGGTAAGGTGGATAACCAGTTTGTTGGGTTGTCAAAGCAATAAATCGAGAGATATGCTTCGATCTCTTGGTTGAAACGTTCAGTCGTTCTGTCAGACTGAGGATGGAAGGCCGTTGTTTTCGCATGTTCAATTCCAAGTAGTTTGAAAAGGTTTTCGAAAGCTTTGGCAGTGAATCGAGGGTCTCTATCGGAGATCATTTTGTCGGGGAGTCCAAACCGTTTGTAAAGGTTGTCGAGTAAAAACTGGGCGATGTCTTCGGAAGTACAAGTTTTTGCACATGGAATAAGAATCACCCCCTTTGTAAGTCCGTGGTCGACCACGACCAGTACAGCGTCCTTGCCGTCAATGGGTGGTAGGTCCATAATCAAGTCCATCGAGCAGTTCGCAAAAGGTCTGGAATCCTTAGGTCCTTCGATTGGCAAGAAAGACGGTTTTGACGGGTGTCTGTTGATTTTGAATTGTTGACAATCGGAACATCCTTTCACGTAGTTCTTCACGAAGGTACAAAGTCCGGGCCACCAGTAATGTTGGGAGATAGAATTATATGTCTCCAATTCTCCTGGGTGTCCTGCGGTTGGTGCATCATGGAATTGTTTCACTAGTTTCTGACGAAGTTCTCGGTTTTGTGGAATGTAGTTCTTCCCTTTGTAAAATAAGATCGGTTTGCCCATGAATTCTTCAGTTGACCAGTCTTTGAGATCACTTCTTAAATTAGAAGGACCTTTTTCGAGTAAAGAGCGTAATGCGTCGGCGGCGTCGGTATCTATGTCTGTGGAGTTTGCAATCTGTTCTTGTAAATCGAGGTTGACCAGGTTAACAAATAACGAATCAGGAAGCATCGTAATGTCTTCATTATCATTATCATCTTTAGGACAGAGATCAGCCCGTCGGGATAGGGCATTGGATTGGATCATCTTGTTTCCCGGTAAATGAATGAGGTTGACGTTGAAGGAATAGCGACCATCGAGCTTGTCGTCTGTTCAATTTCTGTGCGGTTTGGTAGTAGGTTAGGTTCTTGTGATCAGAGTAGACTGTTGTCGTATGTTCAGATCCAAGAATATAGTGTCTCCAGTCAGTTAAAGCTCGTATGATTGCTAGGAGTTTGCGATCATAGATTTCGTAATTTCACTCAGTAGGGGAAAAGCTTTTCGATAAGAAAGCTACAGGGTGTTGGTCTCCATTCATGTCTGTCTGAGTAAGGACTATGCCTGATGCGTATTTCGAAGCATCGGACTCGATTTGGAAAGGTCGGGTTGGGTCGGGCATTCGTAAAACGGGTTCTTCAGTAAAGCATTGTTTCAGCGTTTTGAAGGTTTCTTGGCATTTATCGGTCCATTCGAAGGGTGCGTCTTTCTTCAAAAGATTATTCAACGGTTGACAGAGGTCAGAGAAGTGTCGGATGAATCGTCGGTAAAAGTTTCCGAATCCTAAAAAGGATCGTACTTCTTTAACAGAGGTAGGAGTTGGCCAGTCTCGAATACCCTTGAGTTTGGTTGGGTCCATAGAGATCTTGCCTTCTTCAATGATCATTCCAAGATATTCGACTTTCTTCTTATTGAATTCGCATTTCTTTGGTTTCAAATAGAGATCGTTTTCCCGTAGACGTTGTAAGACCTTTTTCATAATTTCTTTGAGATCCTTTTCGTTCTTTGCAAAGATTAGGATGTCGTCCATGTAGACAATGATATAGTTGCCTTCGATAAGATCTTCAAAGATAGAGTCCATCATTGCTTGGAACGTTGCTGGTGAATTGCACATTCCAAAGAACATTACTGTCGGTTCGAATAATCCTCGATTTGTTTTGAACGCAGCTTTCCATTCATCTCCTTTAGCAATTCGGACGTTGTTGTAACCTCTTAGGACGTCAAACTTTGTGAAACAAGTTGCGCCTTTAAGTTTGTCCATGATTTCAGTGATGAGCGGGAGTGGATAAGCATTTTTGACTGTGTGTTCGTTCAAGTATCGGTAATCTTGACAGGGTTGAAGTTTTCCATCTTTCTTTGATACAAAGAAGAAAGGTGAAGCCATCGGGGATTTCGATTTTCGAATGTATTTTCGGTTGAGATTCTCTCTGAGGAATTTGTCCAATTCGATTTGTTCTGCCGGTGTAAGGTTATACATTTTGAAAGATTTCGGTTGAAAAGTTGGTTTCATTTTGATCTTATGGTCCCAGGGTCGTTCTTCAGGAAATCTATCCGCCTTTTTCTCATCAAATACATCTAAGTATTCATGATACTCCGGTGGTACTATTTCTTCGACAGGGATGTCAGGCTTGATGTCATATTTCATAGCCAGATCTTGTGAAGCGGAGGTTTTCGCATTGATCCAATATTCATTGTCCATTTCGCCATTGATAAAAGCGACAAGTACTGATATTTCATCATTGTCGGTAGGGTTCTGCGTTCGATTGAGATATTCTTCAATATTGTCTTCATCTTCAACAGTAGTGGGTTTAGAGGGTGTCCTAAAAATCGGTTTCCATGGTAGTTCTTCTTTCGTTTGTTCGGGTTTGCGCCATGTAAGGGTTTCTTTCTTCCAGTTTATTTTGGGATTGTTTTCTTTGAGCCAGGTTGCTCCAAGAATAATCTTATGTTTCCCTAATCCAGTGACTAAAAGTCGGTTCATCTTCTTTCGTCCAAGAATGTTGATCTCGAGGTTTACGTAATGTTTGATTGTGCCTTGTTTGTTCAGGGTACCCTCGACGTTAAAAACTTTGATGGGAACTTTTAAGGTTTTGATTGTAAATTTTTGTGTTCTCACGAAGTTTTGGTCAATGAATTTTCTGTCTGCGCCAGAGTCGATAAAGGCTTGTTCGATGATTTCCAGATCTTCTTGTGTTTCGCTCGTTATAGAAATAGGTATTTTCATTCAGTGAATATTTAAACGAGGTACTAAGCAATTAGATATGGATAGCATGGGAGAAACTGACATCGATTCAGTTCTCCGCTTTAAAAATCCTCATCTCCTACTTCGACTATCTGTTCGTCTTCTTCAATTCCAAGCTGTAGGTTGGCGAGTTTCTCGTGTTCGCCTTTGCTCAGTCCTTTGATCAAGGCGTGGATGTCGTTGACTGTCGGTTTCTTCTGATTGTTTTTGTAATTGTTCGAGGATCCTTGGTTTTTATTTCCTTGGTATCCTCCTCGTTTCTCTTTGCAGTCTCTAGAGATATGGCCGGGCTTGTCGCACTTGAAACAGAGGCCTTTGCGCATGTACTCTCCTCGTTTCTCATAGCTCATTGCGTCGATGTCCATAGCGTCGGGGTTGTTTTGTAGGACCAGTTTTGTCCTTCGTATTTTGGTTTTTCTTCTCAGTATGCTGGGTCGTATGGTTTCTTGTTCGGTTGTTCTGATTGTAAGAGTGCCATGGCGAATCGGTATTGCGAATCATATTGAATCGCTCTGTTCTTCCAGCCTTTGATGGTCATAGGGACGTCAAGGGATAGTAGAATCTTTCGTGTCAAGGATGGGTTGAGGATTTTTCGAAACATCGAGACTAGGTGAATGTTGTCTGATGCGGTTGTTTCTTCCAACCCGGCCTGCCTCGTTAGAAGGGTGAATTCGGTAATGATTTGTTCTGCCGATTTCTTTCCTTGTCGGAGTAGGGTTAGTTGATGAATGGCGTCTTGGGTTCTGTTCACTTCTTTGAACTGTTCTTCGATTGTTTCATAGAAAGCAGTGAGGGTCGGGAGAACGATGTCTCCTTGGGGATTGGTGATGCTGTCGATCCAGCTTTCTTTCCATTGTGCTGCTTCTCCTCCATTCATGAAAGAGAGGATGAACGCTATCTTCGGTCCATCTTCGAAATAGATTTTGTCGTTGACTGTTAAGTAAATTTTGCATTCTTGTAGGAACGTCTTCACTTTTCGTCGGTCGCCAGAGAAAGGCGTCGGTTTATTGATATTCATTTCTCTTGGGCCTTGTTGTGGAGCAGAGGTTTCTCCGGCCATTGTTGATTTGTTCGGTTTTGGTTTGTTGTTGTAGAAGTAAGAAGTCTTTGCTCTATCTTCCTATACTGGATCAAGTATTTAACTTTTCACAGTATTCATTCGGTTCGGTTCGTCGGTGTTTCGGTTTTCGGGTTCGGCTAAGATATAACCAATGCTTCTAAGAAGAGAGCATGTAGGAATACTGTAGCTAATTCTTTTGTTACAACTTCAAATGGCTCAGAGGCTTCTGCCGTAAACAGTCGTATAAGAGTTTGTTCGTTCATACAGTGAGCTCAGAAGAATACCAAGAGATAGTTCTCGAGGCAGCGTCTTAAGAGTTTGAGAATGTCAAGAGCAAAGTAACCGTGGTTAAGATCAAGAATTAGCTAAAGTAATACAGTGGTGTAAATACGGTATTTATAGTAAATAAGAGAGAGTCGTGCACATGTGAAACATCAACATGTAAGAAGGTAGGCATGGTTAATAATAGACGAAACAATGAAAAGAGTGAGGTGAACATATGTAAAGCGGAGATGAAAAGAATAAGTAAGGCATGTGGTGGTGA
>MU130546.1:0-42634 GCA_015039465.1 Phlegmacium glaucopus
TATATTTGAAAATAATGACTATTAGAATTCATATTAAGGATATCTACCGGATAGCCTGGGATTCATAATGCATGATAGTAGTAATGGATCCCTTGCAGTGCTCTACAATGTGATATAGTGAACTCTACAATGTGATATAGTGAACTCTGCATTTGGGACAGTGCTGGACAGTGCTAGCAAGCGCAACATGGATACTATGGGCACTATAAGGCACTATAACAAACTATAATTTTGGCGATGTGACTGTGACAAGCTATGGGAATTTCCTGATTTTGCTGATGGCGTCTGAGTTCGAAGTGACTGCCCATGGCCAGAAACCAACTCTGAGGCCCCTGCACACGGATTCAACTAGCGGCTGATTTGGATGAGTACTCAGGAGACTCTGGAAATGGTCAACGTGGATAGGTGTTGTGATACGAAAAAGGTGGGGGTAGGCGTTAATTGTATTCCAACTTGTAGCATTAATAAGCTCATTGCGAGGTTGACCAGGCACTGGTGGCGCGGTCTCGGTAACTGACGCAGTAGTGGCACGAGACGAATCATCATCTGACCAAACATACTCACGAACAAATCGTGGGCGACGCTCCCAGCGTAAGTTGTGGAGTGAAGTTCTATTTCTTGTTGGAGCTGCAGTCGCTTGCAACATGGTTTCCGCTAGAGCATTTGGCGCAGACGTGTAAGTAGTTACAACTGGCGGCTGTGTTAGGGCACCGGTTCTCATTCCACCTACGACAGGCGGCACTACGCCGACGGTTGGAAGACTGCCTTGGCCTGGGCTCTGAGAGCTGATTCGAGACGAGATTGGATGGGTTGTGAACCCATTGAATTTGCAAGTCTGAAAACTCGGCAAAGTTGGAGAGTTCAAGGTCTCGTCGCTGAGCTGCTCTGAGCCGGACAGCTCTGTCGTAGTTGATGACTCGGCTGTGAAGTTGGGATGGTAAGGATGCAAAATACCGCTGGATGTGTTTGCCGTAGAGCTGTAACTCTTGTCTCCTATGCCCGAAAACGAAGAGCACGGCGTCGACCATGCAATCCCAGGCGATGACCCAGTCTCCATGAGTTCTGACTGTCTTCGCTGGCGCGGATGTATCATGGAGTAGTTCGACGTTTTTCCCGAGCTCAATGGTATCCTTAGTTTTGTAGGATACTGTGTAGATGTTGGAGAAGACGTGGTCGAGGTCAATTGCGTTCCCACCGAGCAGGTTGAGCCACTCTGCTTGAGGGAACTGTGGAATGGGTTGGCTACAGTTGAGCAAGGAAGATCGTGCTCACTTAACGTCGCGAGAGAAATTCTCGAGCAAAGATTGGGTTTTTTGAAGAGACGGCGACAGGAAGGACGCTGCGTTCCGGTCCGCACCTTTGGAGACATTCCATGGCAGTGACTTGAAGTCGAGCCGTATTCTCCTAGCGTACTCATCGTCCTCGTCGGTTGACTCGGGGGAACGAGGCCGTTTAGACGCTCCAACAGACTGGGTCTCGAGCGCTTGCTGCTCGCAAGCGTCATCCTGTCCGTCTGGCAGGGAGCTTGCGAGTCGCTGCTGGACACTGTCGATTCTTCCAACATTCCCTCTGCGGTAACGCTCGAAATTTTCGAGCATGTCAAAGTACGGCTCATAGGTTGACAGGAAGACGTCTTCACTGGCGTTGTCGTGGGGGATAGACTGCTGGAGGAGCACTGATGCCTTAGGTTTGGAGATCTTGCCCGATCTGAAGTCCTGGACAATGCTGGTGCACTTGTCAACAACTTGTCTTTGCGTTTCTGAAATTTCTGGTGTGCTCGGCACAGTGGCACTTGGTCTCGTAAAGCTGCTCGACGACGATTCACCATGCTGAGACATAACAAAAGATGCGTGACACGAGTTTTGTGGATGTGAGGAACGAAATAGTTGAGCGAAAAAGGACTAAGCGCTAAAGGTACACGGAAACGGTAGGTAACTCAGGAAAAAGTTAGCAAAGAGGAAACTCACCTGAGTACAAGGAAACGGTGGGCGAAGAACCATCCCTGCACTCCGGTGAGGTTTTAAACTACAATGTGAGACATGATGTCAGCGGAGAAAAGTGAGACAAGTAGCTGACATCAGGTACAGCATGAGGGTGTAGCAAGTCCACCGTGACAGGCGCGGCTGAGTCGGCTGTCATCTCCCTCACGGTGGTTAGTTTAAAGTAAACAAGTTTAAAGAATAAATAAAAGCCGTTAGTGTAAACGCACGTCACGTGACTTAAGCGCCCGCACCATCGGAAATTATTATTTCCAACTTACCCTCACAAATACGCTAAGATTACCCTTTTGGGTGTTCGAACGTATTACACTATTACACCACCATAGTAGCCAACATGGGGAACCCAAGATTATTTGAACTGAGGTTTCGGTGCAGCCTGGTGAAGAGAAAATTTTGAGAAAAAAGAAATTCAATCGTCGCTTTTATAGTAGTGACTCCATGCCCGATGCATACCTTCCTAGCTTCATCTTAACTATCTTCAGGGTCACACACAGGTGCGTTCGAACATGAAACAGCAATGTCAATTTTTCCCTTGCGATCACGCCTTCTTGTATTGACAGGAGAGGATATGTTCTTTGAAGATATCCTGTTGGAAGGGCGAGTATGAATTTATCCCATGATTAAAGCTTTTGATCCAGATCATGTTGGGGTATGTTGGCGTTTTTAGATATCCCAGACCCAGTAGCGAAATTGAGATGGATTAAATATGACCCACTCTTCAAAGCTTCATGTGCATGGCTTGTGTCAATGGGTGACGATTTTGAAGAGATAAACTCATTCAGGACCCGTTCGGACCAACCCAAAATCCTCCTCAACCATCTCTCTGCTCAGAAGACCTTGGATCGTATAAACTCATTCAGGACCCGTTCGGACCAACCCAAAATCCTCCTCAACCATCTCTCTGCTCAGAAGACCTTGGATCGTAAAGCCGAACGTCCCTATGAACTTCATTGGTCACGTTCTTCAAAATACAATTGGGACGCATGACGTCCTCTAGTTAAGTCCCTAAATTGATTTGTGGCGGAATGATTCAGAAGTTCGACAGTTCGAGTCAGTTCTGCATTAATTTTTCTAAACTTCAATATTTCCCGATGATGGTGGCAGCGGTTCGAAGCGAATAGCTGATACAGCGGGCCCATTTTCCGAAGGTTGCTCTCTGAAGGTTATGGACCTCCCCCGCGCGACCCGATAAATGATGAGAAGTGGAGATAGGACCTTTATGAATTTTGGATGAGTTTCTTTATTGCTTGACCCCCAAAAAGTCCGAGAAAGCTTACATATACATGGACCAACGATTGGTTTAGAATATATACTGAGGCGGAAGCGGAAATTGGCTGAAAGTAAAGAATGTGATGCAACGACTCATACCAAGTGACGATAATCCTAAAACGACGAGAACAACGATCAAAGCTATTCGACAACGTCGCGAGACTCCCCCATATATCATCGCACACCGCCAGAGCTATATGGCACACATGAAAAGATAAACAGTCAAGACGCCTTCCTCATAGATCTTTTGAAATTTGCTTACCATAAACCCATCAGCACCCCAATTAGCGAGTGTGATACATAACAAATCCAAGTATTCAATTGGAGAGAAGACGATTACATCGATGTAAGAGGGGTTATGGAAAATGTCATGTGAGGGCGATAGTCGTTATGATCATGTACATGGTACTGATCGCGACCATGAACGGAATGTATACCAGCAAAAAGTTCCGCATCCATCGAGAGACGTTTTGCGAAGTTGTCAGGAGGAGAGGAACGCAAGAGAGACTGAGAGATAGTATGCCTCCATATATCACTGCCGAAATGATGACGCCTATCATCCTTAGTTCAAGAGCAAATCTGTCCCAGACGCTCGCTAACATTGTACACAGAGGAGGGAGTTTTTGGAGAACGAATGTAAGTCAGGAAAAGGACGACAAGGGTACCAGCGCTTATATACGCACCACTATTAGCGTAATACTCGGGTCCATCAGTCTCCAAATCCAAAATTACAAGTGATAGATGCGAAACAACACTCGTGTTGAGAGAGGCCACTCCGTTCCACCATAGAACTCTTCCAAATGGTGACAGCGCATTTATATTTGGAAAGCTTGGCTATCTTGTAGACTAGTTGGAGGAGCTGTTGGAAGGTGTGGATGCGTGGACGTGCAAGGTCAACGGGGCAGCAACCCTGAGGCAGTGAACTTTGATCGATTTGATCAGTCACACTATTAATGGCTCAGCGCTCAGCGCTGATGTCACAAACATTACACCAAGTTCATACCAAGATCCTATCATCCATAGCTCAAGTGCTCAAGAAAGATATGGCTTGTAGACGATGTTAGATGCAAAGAAATTCTGGAGAACGGACGCAAGAAATTTTGTTCGACAACGGAACAACCACCACAAAGTCTATCATGATGAGTAGTACTCGGATCCAATCCAAATTTACGGGTGATAGGTGATGATAGGTAGATGCATTAAACGCCGCCACAGTGCATGGTACGAGGGATAGCGATAGCGTTTGTCATTGTTCAACGAAGCGACTATAAGTAGAACCCTACTAGTAGACAAGGAACCACTCTTTGTAGAAACCCTTCAAGTTTTTCAAGAACCGTTCTATAATTCCATTGACTTGGTTATTAACAAAGAGAATAGACTGTTCAAATTTTCAACAAGAATAGGACAACTCATTTCGCAGCGCCCAATCCCAGCTTGGCCAGTTTTTTGATAGTCGCACCATCCCATCACAGTCAACATGCGGAACGCAAGATCATTTGAACTGAGGTTTCGATGCAGCTGGTGAGGAGCAAAAAATGAGAAAAGAGAAATCCGATCGTCGCTTTTATAGCAGTGACTCCATACCCGCCCGATCCATACCTTCCCGACTTCATCTTAATTATCTTCGAAGTTCGGGGGTCATACAGAGGAATATTATTTGTGCGTTCTTACATGAAATGCACGGAAACGGCGATGACAATTTTTTCCTCTTTGTGATCATTGATCAGATGCGTATTGACAGGAGAGGATATGTCCTTACCATCTCTCTGCTCGGAAGGCCCTGGATCGTAACGCAGAACGTCCCTCATAATGAACTTCATTGATCACGCTCTTCAAAATACAATTGGGACGCAGGACATCCTCTAGCTGAGTCCCTAAATTGATTTGTGGCGGAATGATTCAGACGTTCGACAGTTCAAGTCACTTCTGCATTAATTTTCTAAACTTCAATATTTCCCGATGATAGTGGCACCGGTTCGAAGCGAATAGCTGATACAGCGGGCCCGCTTTCCGAAGGTTGCTCTTTGATGGTTACGGCCCTCCCTCGGGCGACTCGATAAACGATGAGAAGTGGAGATAGGACCTATATGAATTTTGAATGAGTTTCTTTACTATTGCTTGACCGCAGAGTCCGAGAAAGCTTACATATACATGGACCAGTAGTTGCATTGGAAGATCTATTGTGTTAGTTTGCTGAAAGTAGAGAACGAAGTAGATCAAACTGAAGAGGATAATGAGCGTCGAAGATTCAACGCAGATAATAACGACCGTCATGTAGGGACTATTACGTTCCACTCCCATTGCCTTGTGCATGTATCTTTCAAAATAGAGAATTCTGAAAGTAATCAGGACGGCAGTGAAGATGTTGAGAATGACTGTGACCCCGGTCATGGCGTAAGTCATTCCTAATATGATATTGAGAATACCGGAGGCTTGATAAATAAATAAAATTAAAAAAGTGAATGAAGAAAGGCCACATGATGCGACGACTCATACCGAGTGACGATAACGCCATAAAGACGAGCGCAGCGATCAAAGCTATTCGACGACGTGGCGAGATTCCCTCATATAGCATCGCACATCGCCACAGCTATGTAGCGCACAGGAAACGAGAAACAGTCAAGAGGCCCTCATAAATATTTTGAACTTTGCTTACCATAAACCCATCAGCACCCCAATTAGCGAGTGTAGTACACGTCGAATCCACATATCCAATTTGAGACAAGAAAGCAGTGTTGTAAGCGGTGTTCTCATAGAAAATTCTCTTTGTGAGGGTGATAGTTGTTGTGATTATGTACATGGTACTGATCGCGACCATGAGCGTAATGTATACCAGCAAAAAGTTCCGCATGCTTCGAGAGATGTTTTGCGAAGTCGTCAGGAGGAGAGGAACGTAAGAGAGGCTGAGAGACAGTATGCCTCCATATATCATTGCTGAAATGATGACGCCTATCATCCGTAGTTCGAGAGCAAAGTCTTCCAGGTAATCGCTGACATAGTACATAAGAGGAGAGATTGAGAACGAACTTGAGTCCAGAACAGAACGACAAGATACCAGAGCTTATATAGGCACCACTAGTAGCGTAATACTCGGGGTTCATCAGTCGATAAATCCAAAATTACGACTGACAGATGCGAAACGAGACTCGCGTTGAGAGAAGCCACTCTTCCACCGTAGAACTTCTTGCAAATGGTGACAGCGCAGTAGCCGTTTTAATTTATTTAGAAAGCTTGAGACTAGTTGGAGGGTGTGGATGCGTGGGCGGGCGGATGGCAAGATCAACGAGGCACTGAAAGCATTCATATATTGTGAGCCGTAGGTGCATCACATATATTGCAGTCTGTCTCTAAGTACTGGGAGCACTTTGATCAGTCACAGCGCTGATGTCACAAACATTACACCAGCCCTCGCTTGGCTGCTAGACGATGTTAGGGCACTGGCATTGCAAAAGGAGGGTAAAATTTCTAGAGAACGAACGCAAGAACTTTGTTCAACGATAGAACAACAGCCACCTACTAGTAGGTAACGCTTCCATACTCGGATCCAATCCAAATTTACAAGTGATAGAGATTAACCATACATCAACGTTTCAACTGACGGGGGGATGATGATAGCGTTTGTCATTGTACAACGAAGCTACTATGAGTAGAACCTAGACAAGGAAACCAGTCTTTGTTAGAAACCCCTTCAAGAACCGTTCTATAATTCCATTGACTTGATTAGTAACAGAGTGCACTTTTCAATCTTTCGGCAACAAGAAGGAAACAGAAAACCAAAGAATAAGTACAAACTCATTTCGCAGCGCCCAATCCCAGCTTGGTATTTTTGATAATCGCAGTCAAAGGATCTTGTAACCCGCCCGTCACTCCAATACGTTCACCTTCTGACCATCCCATCAAAGACAACATGCGGAACCCAAGATTATTTGAACCGAGTTTCGGTGCAGCCTGAATGAGGAAGAATAAAAAAAAAATGAGAAAAAAAAGCAAAATCCAATCGTCGATTCCATACCTTCCCAACTTCATCTCCATCTCGATGACGAGGCAAAAGCGCCTGAGCGCCACCCCGTGCCTTACCCTTCCTATCTCGAACAAACGAGTCTCCCCTCGCACCCATTCCTCCACTCCTCCTCATAATCTTCCCTACTTTAACTTCATCAACAACATATAAACCAGTCTTCGATGTCTTGGTCAAAGTCGTATAACGTGCATCCCCCTCTCCTTTACTAATGCTGCTCAAATTAAACGCAACAGCAATATCATGAATGTTTTTCCTCGTAGCCTTATTCGTAGGGGGTAGAGACATGGTTACTGGTCCATCGTTATCGTTGATGAATCTCCTGATTTGTTGTACTAGCGTCACCATGTCGATGATTCGGTTAGGGATGACGTTTATGGTGGGATCAAGTCTGGCGGCGGCAAGCATGGCCTTGCGACCCTTTTTGCCTCCTTTCTTTTGGGAAAGTGGGTCGGCGGCCTGTTCTAGACGAGCTTGAGCCCGTGCTTTTTTGAATGCAGCTTTCTTTAGTCGATCTTTCTCCCATTGAGATTTCAAATCTTCTGGTAGATAAGCTTGTTTATGCTTCTTTGATTCTACAACAGTCGTGTCAAAAAAAATGAGCGATACAGAGACCAGAAATCAAGGAAGACTGACTTGTCTGATTGAACCCCCCGTCCGACTCATCAAGAACATCGAAGAACAGCTGATGTAGTTTTCGACCACAAATTAGAAATGGAATCATGGCAAGAATCACGAGTCCAAAAACTAACGTGAGGGTTATACTTCTCGGCCAAAATCATACTTTTTTCCACCATGTCATCGTAGTCGTCTGAAAAGTCATATTCATCGTCGTGCTTGCTTGAACTTGCCTGCTTCCTTAGTCGTTCCAATCGCTTTTGGAAGCTTGTCCTAGGTGTCTGATCTTCATCGTCATCTTCCGAATCGTTGTCCTCATCTTCATCTTCATCCTCATCATCGTCCAAAAACAATTCCGAAATTAACATCGCCTCTTCATCCGCAAGCACCCTTTCTATTTCCGTATCTTCGTCGTCATCCTCAATGCTCCCCTCGCTCCCGCTTTCGTTAATACTCGTACTATCTTCTCCTGTATCTTGTTCATTCTCCAACTTCATCTGTTCCTCATCCATCAAATCATCCATGGTCATATGTCGTCCAGCATTTTCACCCAAAAGGCCATCAACAAATTGTTGCATCGCGTTTAGATTCAAATCAGAATCAACTTCCATTCCATGTCCATCTTCCACGTCTCTAGCTTTGCCTTTGCCTTTATCTCCCCCATTCACACTTCCTTTGCTGTTGCCATTCACAAACACCGACGGACTTTCAGGCCCATCTGCCCTATCCACAGCATGATCGTGTTCGCCTCCACTATCAGCATCGTCATCCGTATCCCCCCAATCCAGATCCGAGTCCCCTCTTCTCCTCTCCTTCTGTTTCGGATCGTGTAGCCGAGCTTCCTCACGCATGGCGCCAAAGGTACGAAATGAACTTGTATGTTTCCCACCCTTCTTAGTCAAAACACCCCTCTTTCGTTTCCAAGACTTCGCTAGACGGGGGGTCGTCACGGGTGGGATGCGTAGTCGACCTCCTAGTTTTCCTTCGGGAGTAGCGAAAGAGAAAGAAAAAGAAGAGATGGAATGGGTTTGAGGTTGAGGTTGAGTTGGTTGCTTCTGAATGGTTGTTGCAGTTGAAGACGAAGAAGCGACAGCTAGGGAAAGAGATGCATCTCGGACGTAGGGAGTGAACAGCGATGTATCAGACACTCCATTTGTTGGTGGCTGTTTTTCGGGAGACGTCTGAACCCCTTTGCGAGGATGAGGAGCCACATAAACGATGATGTCGTCATCAAAGTCGTCTGAGGGAAGCGGGTTGGGAGGAGGAGCTATGCCCGCTGGGATTGGAGTAGGTTGAGTGTCAATATAGAATAGACTTGGTTCTGCGGCTTCGGCAGTTACTGGTAGAGTAGATTTTGGTGCTATATCGTCCTTTAGAGATCTCTCCGTCGCAGATAGATTTTCGTCAACCATCTTCGTCAAGGTATCCATGTCTGTATGGCTATGTTGCAGATGAAGTGAGGAGGTTGAAGGTGGTACAATATTGTTATCTGTGAAGCCTCCAATAGGTCGCTCTTCGACCACTTTTAGACTTGATTTCTTTGGCTTTTTCGTTGGTTCAAATAGTTTGCCAATATCGTTGAAATCAACCTCTTCAAGGTCTTCATCTTCGTCGTTAGTATCGTCACCATTATCGGCTTCTGAGCTTGATTCCATAAGGGGAATGTCACCGCCGCTGAACACCCGGGATACTCGGGCGGCGGTTGGGACATGACTTTGTTCGGTGTCACCTGGCGTTAGTAATATAAGTTCAGTAAAATGGTTAGTAGAAAAAAAGATGAAAAACGTACCAACTTCTTCCACCCCAGGCTTCAATAAAGCTTCGTCTTCATTAAACAAAGTTGGATTGAGAACAGATGGGACGAAGATTATGGGACGAAGCAAAGGCCTGTCTTGATAGAGAAGTTTCGTCAAAGGCGCATCCGGTCGCAATTTTTGCGTTCCTCTACCATGGCCACGATCTTTTGGAGAAGCTCCAATCCCATACTCACTATGTCGGCCCCGAGAATACGACTCGGGATGTCCTCTACCTCGACCACCACGGACGCCACCTCTGCCTCTTCCCCGGTTTGGAGTATTCATCCCGGAATTTGGGTCTGAGGCTTTACGACCATGCCCTCTGCCACCGCTGTAATGTGTAGTTTCAAGATTAGCTGGATGGAATGATTGTTATCTTATTTTTTTTAGAAAAAATGGTCGTTGGGCGCTACGCACAGTCAGCATACATCTGAATGTTAAAATCGAGTGCTTCATCCAGAAGATAAGATCCTGGTATTCCTCTACCTCTACCCCCACCCCGACCCCGACCACCACCCCTGCCTCTACCACCATCACCCTCACCTCGTCCTCCTCCACGGCCTCCACGTTTACCGTTCCCTTTTCGTCTGGTCATTATTCAGGGATCAAGATCAACTGCGCTTGAGAATGTAGGACCCTGGGGCTGTGATATGCCCTGATTCTCGACGCTGGAAGAGGTGTCGTTGATCTCAAAACTGGGTTAATGAGGGTCGAAGAAAGAGCAGTTGCTAAAAAAGAGTTTGCTTTGCTTGACCCCGGATCATTCGGATTATTTGGATCCCGCTCCGTCGCCAAATAACAGCAGTGGAACAGACTACTTACGACAAACGTTAACGTGGAAGCTCACGAATCTCTTGCTGGCCAAACTATGGACGAACCTCATCATGACGAAATTAATTTGATACGCTTATTGCGACGACTGGAAAAATCAGTTTCTAATAAAGAAGAGTGGCAGTCAAGTTCTCGTCCACAGCCTGAGATTTGGCTCAAGACACAAAGTACATTGCAGGTGGGTATCATTTCCTACTCTGAACAAAAGTGTCCTTCTTATCCTATTTTCTCTCCAGAAGCTGAAATTTGCACGAAAGTTGCTCAAGAATGTCGAGTTTGACGATACGGATCTGTCTCCGTGTGTATTTTTTTCTTTGGCGGATATGTGAAGCTTTTCCATGGCTTAATACATTGGTTTCGTGATAGCAAACGAATAAAGCAGCTCAATGATACAAAGATAAAGCTGGATAGAATCGAGGTATTTCTGAAAGATTGTGAAAAGGTGTGTTTATAGATTTCTCTAAGTTGTGTTATTATAATTCACCCTCTCTCCTGCAAAGCAAACAAAACCAGAGGTTCCCAAACCTGTACCTATCCTACCGACCCTTCCCTTGCCATCAGAGCCAACGCCGCCACCTTACTCCGAGATTGAAGAAAGCCAGGAGTCTCAATCACAATCTGTGGGGAGACGGTCCCCAAATATATCTACAACCGGGTTATTTATCTCACCTCCCGACCCTTCCGAATTCTCTCCAACTCTAATAACATCCGCTATCCCCTCCCTCCTTCCAGTCAACGCCTCCGACACCGCTTCAACATCTGCTTACGCCCGTGCCTCTGCCATACCAATGGCGCGTAAATTCGGAGTCGGTAATTCTATTAGTGTTCAAGAAGAACTATCATCCCAGCTAGAGTTGATGGCGGCACAGCTCAAACGTAATGCAATACACTTCTCGACATCGTTAGCCAAAGACCAGGCGGTCGTTGAGGATGCTCAACAGAAGTTGGAAGGTAACTACGATGTGATGCTGAAAGAACGTGTTAGGTTGAGGGATCATCGTGGCAAGAGTGGTTCGACGACGTGTATGGTGTTGGCTATTGTAGCCTTGGTCTTAGTACTGTTCATGCTTATGGTTTCGATCATTAGGTTCTCATAGAGGACCCTAGTTACCTTTTTATGGCATTATATATATATATCACTTTCCATTTCCTTGTCAGCCCCACCTTAGACTTAGCGAACCTAGATCCCGTCAATTTCCGACCTCTTTTTTGTCACCTCCATCCTCCATGCGCTTTTTGATTCTTGGTGCCACTGGCCCTAGCGGCATCCTCATTGTACGAAAAACACTGCAAGTATATCCAGACGCCAGCATTGTCATCTTCGCAAGATCACCACAAAAAGTTCCTGAGGACCTCGCACAGAACTCGGCCATCACGCTCATCAAAGGCGAATTCAAAGATCTTGATGCACTCTCCACCGCCGTTGAAGGGGTTGATGTTGTATTCTCTGCCCTTGGACCATCAGCAAACCACCCAGCAGGCAACATTATCGCCACTTTCTATGGCCACCTTATCGACTTGATGAATAAATACAACGTTAAACGAATCATCCTCCTGGGCACCGCATCCATAACAGACTCTAAAGACAAACCCAGTTGGATTTTTAAGCTGCTCGTTGCTGGGGTTCGACTTGCGGCGCATACAGCGTATCTGGACATCGTCGCAGTTGGAGAAGTCATACGTACTCGAGGGGATGCATTGGACTGGACCATCGTGCGAGTTCCTCTTTTGACAGATAGAGAGTCTGAGGGGGTGGTTGCCGGTCATATTGGAGATGGAAAAACGGGAACTCATCTGTCGAGGAAAGCGTATGCTGCATTTACTGTTCATGAAGTGGAAAAGAGGGAGTGGGTGAAGGAAGCACCTTTGATCTCATCTCCCTGAGAGACGGAAAGTTGTAAGCCTGACAAAATATATACAATACGATCCCCTGCTGAAGAGACTTCTGTCTATATCCCAACAAGATAGTTGTGGCTATACTAACGTCCTGTCCTTGAGTGGCTTGATCACACTACATTTCATTCTGACTCTTCTGCAAGTTAGCTTATATCTCGGATGTACCATTTGTTCGGAATACTGCTACTTAGTCTTGTTCTTGTTGGCTAGGTTAATTCAGCGACAAAACCCTAAAAACCTGAGATTGCCTTGAGTATGTATGTACGAGGGTCGGAATGTATGTCTGAGGAGTCGTACCACCGAGGACGTTCCCTATTTCGAGAGTCCGCCCCTCCATGTCCCTACTAAACTGCAGCCACCGTCAATTGTGCTCATAAGGGATTCATCCAAATTTTGTGGCTAAATCATATTTAATTTAAATATACTATAGCGAACAATTTTTTGTGTAAAAAACGCAGCTGCAATGGTTAATAAAGAGCCAGGATAATTTGGCCGCAGACGTCCATGAAGTGCCGTGTGTGGCAGTGCAACACACTCGAGATGGGCAATTTTCAGGATCCACCCAGACTAAAAAAGTGCGATCCTTCGTACAGAGTTTGAAGTTCGAACAAGGGGCGTCAACGAGAAAAGAACTTTGATACAAAGTACTTATACTGGAACAAAAATTGACAGTCCTGACAGTCCGAACATTCAGACCCGGAACAAAAGGTACAACGGCGCCAACATTTCGTGGCAAGGAAGTGAGTCCATATTAGTAACGACGATAGCCTGCTATGTACATGTCTTGATCTGCATTTGTGTTTTCTTGATTTTCAATAAATAGGCAATACTGGGAGTCGAATCGTAGTTGAGACGAGGAAATTGAGAATCGATGAGCAAACTGTTTGACAACGACAGGTGCCAGGCTTCATTTCTTGAAGTTAAAGCGACATTACTTGGACTCCTCGGTGGTGCTCGGAGCTTTCACAGAGTCAACCACGGTGGCAACTTTCTCATCAACGGGGTAGGTGTAAGTGGGAGGGGCAGAATTCGGGGTGTTGTCCACGATTTCCTCGATGATGGTGATCTGAGAATACTCATGCTCGTCACTAGATCGTCCTCTCACAGTGCGGTACATGACGACGGCAATGACCCAGACCATCCTGAGGAGAACTCCAATTCCGCAGCCTGGATCAACACGTAAGCATGAAAAAGAAGAAAAAAAAAAGGTAGACTGAAAGTCTCACCGAGAACGAAGGCGACAGCTCTACCCTCCCAGCGGCCCAAATTCTTGAGGGAGTAGTGGATGCGAGTAAGGAAGGGTGGTTTGCGACCATGGCCCATTGCAACTGCATGACCGAAACGGAATTTACGATGATGTGCGTGTTCTGGCACATCGACGTTCTTCCCGGGTGCAAAGAATGTGGCTTCAATGTGGCTAGGTCTTCCAATGTTATTAGGTATTGCGGCAGCTTTACCCTCCCAGTGGAAAATGGAGATGGGGATGCGAGATATGAAGGATGCTTTGCCGGCGCAGGGGGGGCCAGCATGTCCAACACGGATTTTGAAAGGTGTACTTTCAGCATTGCTAGGAATCACCAGCATAGGTGCCGCAAGGACCTGGGCTAGAGAAAAGGAATATTGTCAGCATTCCTGTCTCGCCGCATGCATCATGACATACCAATCCCCGCAACAGCGAGAAATGAACCATAGGTGAAGAATATCATGGATCTAGTATAAAGTTTGCAAAGGAGTCTGAAGACGCTCTGAAGTTTGCCTCGGAGTTATGTAGGTTGTTAAGGTAAGAGAATGGATGATATAATAACCTTTACCCCTTGCCCACAGCATGTTCGACATTTCAATCTCCGCGTGACTCATCGTGACATATGTGACAAGTGGCAGTGGCAATAGAAAAGGCCCACTGAGTAAATCCAAATGTACCTCTCACGGTTATCATAGCTTGGACCTATGCTTGGACCTTACTTGGAACTCAATATTGGATCCATTGTGTACTCAGGTACCCTTATTCCCTGCGACATAACCTACCTCTTGGCCGGGACCTGTCAGCGTTGATTATTGAGCCGTTGGGCGCAAGTTGGTGCAATAAATAGAGTATGACACGTACTGCGCTCTTCGCGGCCACTACTCTTCCTTTCTTGTAGAGGTAGTAGTAACTCATTCAATAGAAAATGATCTTGGCTAGATACCGCCATTGTACACAGCGCGTCAAATTCTGCTAGGACGGCAAAGGAGAAATATGACTCAGAATGACAAGTCAGTTTTTGTTTTTTATCCGAGTCAGGGCAAAATTGTGTAGTATTACAGGGCAACGTTCAGATTGGCAGATTAAAATAAGTAGAATGTGACTCGGAATACAGAAGGTCAGTACTGAGTATAGCCTTAGAAGCAATGTCTTATGTCAGATTCTGTCAGGGACGGCAAAATGACTCAGAACCACAGATGTGATGACACCGGTGGCAGATATAAAGTTATGAATTCTTCGTAGCAATGCAAATCTCTTTTATCGAATAGCTAGGAGTTTTGAAAGATAATGATCAATGAAAAGGTAATTGGGTAAAGGGTATTAATAGACCAGCTATCCCTAAGCGGCGAATGATACTGATATCAACTGCCTGCTGCCTGATGCCAACCTGTGGGTCAGAGATAAGAATGATCATCATGATAATCTTGAAAGAAAAAAATAAATGACGGGACGACAATGCCGTGCGTGATCGCTGCATCACTTGTCATCAGTATAGCGTTAACGATAACAGAAGTAGGGACATACAAGCTAAAATTACAATGACAGAGCCTTTCATTACTTACGTCGGAGCACTGTATCTGGCTCCAAAGACGCCTTCCTCTATGGCCTTGATTTCTGGGGAGGGGGAAAGGAGTGGGTTAGGAAAATAGACCAGGATGAGCTGCTAAAATGGGCTTACGAAGTGCGACATGGCTTGTATGGAACCGGCAAAGTGCAAGGTTACCTGTAAAGTGTTTCTTCATCATCTCTAAAACCAAAGGAATCAAAGGAGGAAAACCGACCCATTATATACCACATATTAGGAATACCCAAATCACGCCATACACCATTAATTTCACCCTCGCTGTTCAAGCCCCAGATAGGCTTGCATCTATTGATCAACTCATCACCACCAACCCTCCTAATTTGATCGCGCACATCCCCGACGCTATCAGTTGCAAACAAATGAAATTCTATCTTGGTACCATGAGTGAATGAAATACAACCTACCCGGTAGCGAAAACGACAACATCAGCTGCCAATTCAGTGCCGTTCTCGAACACGATGCTGCTTTCTGTGAAACTCTTGATGACGCTGTCAGATTTCAACTTGATTTTTCCATCTGCGATTAACTTGCTTGCTCCAGTGTCTACACATAGAATTGATGGATCAGCATCAATTCACGTCACTAAAGACAGATAGAAATTAAGGACAAGGGACGACGACATACCGAGATAGTATCCTCCTGCTTTGGACCAGGCTAGTAACCCGAACCCAGAATCTTTAATACCAAGATTTGTCCTGAAACCGACTTTGTGGAGAGCCTCCAGCATATCCCTATCAACGACTCAATAAAGTATAATTGGTTCATATCACATGTATCGCTTACTTGTCTAATTCAGCGATCTGAGCAGCTGATCTTTGACCCATTCCAACAGACATATGATGAGGGAACGATGCATTAAACCTGTCTGCAATATCGACGGGAATCGCATTCTCCGAGTATACACCTGTGGATTTGAAGGGATGAGATAAGTAAGGAGTTTTACGCTTTTTGAAGTCATGAAAAATGCTTGACCTTCCATGATGACCTTCCATCCATTCAATGTCGACATGATATAAGTTGACCCACGTTGGAACATTGTCACATCTACAGTAAGCCGGGAGGGATAAGCTATGGTCTCTATTTTAATTTATACGCAGTATAATCAACTCACCAACTCCGTGGTCGTAGTAATCAGCAGCAATATCATGAGCTAAATCAATCGATAAAAGGTCTTGTCAGTTTGGAGCTGCGGAAGATGATTGTCATGTATTCAAACCTGAGGTACAGGCGCCCACGACGACAACTTTCTTCCCTTGGTGATCAGATGCCTTTTTGTGTTGACCGGAATGCAAGATCTGTCCTTTAAATTTATTCTATGATTATCATTTAAAAGTTGGTCATCTTGTATTTCCAATGTCAAAAACTTACCATTCCAGGATAAATCGGTGCGTTCGGTAGACCAGCCAATCCAGTCGCGAAAATGAGATGCTTGACTATGAACTTGCGTTCTGTACCATCTTGACCACGTTTGACTGTGATATGCCACTTGTTGGTGCTCGGATCTTGTGACACCGACGTCGTGGAGGAAGAGGTCCAGACGTTCAGTTCGAGCGCCTCTGCGTAGTGTTCTAACCAATTCGCTAGCTGTGATTTACACCGTTAACAAGGGTCTCATACACATCCCGTTCGACAATACCTTTTGAGATGGCGAATATACAGGCCAAGTAGGCGGGAACCTTACAATTCATCAGTAGGCGAAATGTGCAATCAAAATGATACAAGCTCACGGGAGGTAAGGCATGTGATCATACCCTAGGCAACGATTACTATCCTTCTATCAGAAACGAGATCCCAGACTCACAAACAGGATCATGTAAACACAACGCCTCATATCGGTTTCGCCAATTATCTCCTATCCTAGGATTTTGCTCCAAAACCAAAGAAGGAACATCCAAAGCTTTCAATCGAGCCGCAATCTCCAATCCACTCTGTCCACCACCGATGATGATAGCCACAGGATCGCAGTCGACAAAATCAATTTCTTTCTTCCTCTGTGATTCCCATTTACCGTGATTGGGATTGTGATTTCTGAGCGGCCCGACTTTTTCCGGAAAGCCGGTTAAGCTCTCTAAATTAGTGAACACGACATGTGCTTTCCATTCCCCACTAGGGGTCGGTACCAGTCGAGCAATTCCAGAAGCTTTTCCCACCCCGGTAGAGAAATCGAACATAAGGCTGATCCAAGCAAGGTCAGGATAAGGTTGTTGAAGCCCAACGTATTCATTCCTCATTGAGAAGTCATGAAGTTTGGTGAGAGCCAGTCGATCGTTCAAGAAAGTGAGGATCTTATGTTCTCCTGAGAATGTACGCATGTCCCAAGTGAGAGCTAGCATGTCTCGCCAGAATGCGTCTGGAAGGAGCAGCATGCTGGTGATAGTCGACGCATCGCCTGAGGCTGCGGCTTTGGATAGGGAGGTCAACCACTGGTGGGCTATGCTGTGAGCATCGAGGTCAGATAGAACGGAGACAGATACGCCGAGACGGTCGAGTGTGGGTAGAGGAATATCCGGGATGTTGGTCATTGCCGCAGGGTAGGTTCGGTTGAGAGAGGTAATGCTGAGAAAATAATAGTCTGGCCTTTATGAGAATTACGAATGGACCCGAGCTCTAATTATAACTTGATCCGCATAAAGACTGAGTGTATGGAATCAATGAGGCGTGCACTCAACGGCAGCTAATTACATACAATGCATATGCAACCTCGCATAGTTCAATGGCCAAGTCCTTTGTAGAAAGAAAACTGGTCGACTGGCCAGCGACGGCGCCAACGCTAAGTAGATGGCTAAGTTCATCTTAAGCGTTAAAGTCAATGTTCCTGGACTGACCGGTTGACAGTTGTGTGTTCTTCACCCAGGTTCGGAGCACCCTTCTGCGCGGTACAAACAGAGCCGAATATGGATGTTTGTTGAGTAAATAGGGCCGTTTATGTAAGATGTCTGAGACTACTAGACGCATTCTGTGAGTTGCAGCTGCCTAATGCACTCGGCGCATCCTTACGAGTTCCATAGTGTTGAACCAAACAGCTTTGATGACATCCACTCCCCCACCTTTATCGTCTACTTCCGCACCTACTTCAAGTTCACCGCCTGCAACATCTACAACATCTCCCAAGCGTCGAAAGGTCAAATATGCGAAAGCTTACGGCTATCTCCTTGACCCTTCCCTTATCTATCAACAAGCGATTAAGGATGGCACAGCTATCGAGGGCCAGTTGGGTTGCACTTTCGCACAATATAAAATTCGCCTTGCCAAACACTGCGGGATTAAGTATGACAACATAATATCCATGCGCAATCCTGGTCGGGACAAGCCGTCAATGTACTGCGAGTGTGACAACATAGTACTTGTACGCAATCCTGTTCGGGACATGGCGCCAATATTCTGCCTTGTGACGGCAACTAATCTGTCAAAGCAATCCAGGATTCCCCCTACGGATATCATCGAAAAGGCAAAGGAATTCTTGGGGACGACGGAAGAACCACAGTGGTACTTCATGCTCAGAGAATAAATTGGGTACGTGTTTAGTATTTTATAACTTTGCAGCAACGGTTCACTCACCTACCTAAAGTGCAGTAACACCTCTATCAACTATCAACAATATTTGATGTTCTGGAGTTACCCCTCTTGCCTCAGCGTTCGGTCCTCTGGTCCTATCCTCCTTTGCATCTCATTGTTCAAAAGCACAACTTATTATCAAGGAATCTGCCCTTTGTAATCAGCATTACTGATCAGACACTGAGTTTTTACTTTTGAGTCGTTTAGTGTATGCTCGTGGACCTCCTTTCCAAATCAAACTCGCTACTTCTCGTTTCGCCAGCCATTAGCAACGTTTCCTGCCGGTGAATATCTAGACGACTCAGAATCCATCCATCCTTGTACAAGAACCCCATCCATCTTCACCAGATCCAATGAACATTGGCCAGATATAATTTATGCACGCAGTAAGCACGAATTGACCAGAAGACTAGAGGAAAGCCCGCTGCTTCAAGTTGGTCTTGTTTAACAGTTTTCGGACTTCAAAAATACACATTGGTCTTGACTCTTGTGTTCGTGAGTGTATTTGCTGAAAGTGATTGAGGTCTGGAATGAAGCGGGAAGTGCTCCCAAGTACTCGGCGCGTGATCTGATGGAAAGGTCGTTGATAACTCATGGTGGAAAATTGCAAGACAATTGTGGAACGAAGTCATGGCCTTTACGAACATTCCACTCCTAATGATCAACTTAATGCATGATGTCTAGCCCTTGTGACATGTCCAAGCGCAATTAAGTATTGCCGGTGGCCTTCCAGGACGGTTGATTTGAAGTTAGAAGCTAGGTTTGTATAGCTTCGGCAGTTCCACCACACCTTGATGACCCCAGACACTTCACACGGCGTACTACGATTGTTTTTTAAAATCCAAGTCCATTCCAAATCATGGATGGATGGTACAACATCTTCCCAATTTTGCACGACACTCACGCCATGCCTTGACCGACGAGAGATTTCAAGTTGATGATGCGCAGTCATTACGAATATTGACTACACCGAGCTCAGAGTAAAAGAACGAAGGTGGCGACGAGATGTATGCCACCGAAAAGAAAATAAAAACTTAGTTTAATAGCCTCATCGCCTCTAGATCTACTATACAACATAATGGCATAACGAGGCGTGTCTTCCCTTTCTCTCCGGTGTTTTAACTGCGCTCTCAACTTAGTCTCCCCTAGACAGACCTAAATGCGAGGTCCTAATACCGTAGGCTCTCTAAGATTCGGAACATCTCTCCCTTCATTCCAAGTCTCGTCAAACAACATGAGAGATATCTGTCCCATACGCGTTGCGCCCATCATGGTCCCTAGGGGCATTCCACTTGTCAAAATGTAATGTTCTTGAACACAGTACAGTTCTTTGCATAATTTTATGAAATTGTGAGCGTTCCCACAGCCAAATGAAGATCAAGCACTGATAAGGCTTTTCATCTTCTAATCCTCTTACTTTCCTTGTATTCTAATAAACTACGGATCCACCTCCAGAATTATTTATACAGGTGATGTTCTATTACATGCAGACTTGGTGCAGTGGTCGTAAGAATCACCTTATCACAGTCTTATCTCCTTTGTTTGGCTGTGGTGGTCACCGGCGCAAAAAAGTTGCGGTATGATTCTATGAATGAAGAATTCCACTTCACTCTAGAAGCTGACCTACGAATATAGAAATGAATGCTTGCTTTCCAAAATGTCCTTGGACGATATCAGGAGGCGTGTCACGAGTCGAAAAACACAACGTATGTGTACGGTATGTCGCTGGTGACGGCATGGATCATGGATGAAGAATTCACGACATCTAGAAGCTGACCTCTTTACAAATCTCCAAGATAAAACCTAACCAAATTGTGACGGAGATACGGTATTTCCGGTTCAGCGGTGGAGGCTCAACTCTCAAAGGTACCATGGGCATCCAAGCGGAAAACGCCGGTATAGAATAGAATAGTTACCACAACGGTATTAAGAAGAGATGGTACGCATATCAGTGTCCACAAATTACAGAGTACAACCACCATTCGCATATAAAGGATTCGAAGGAGGGCTTTTGTCAATCCAAAAAATCCACTGCATTCCTATTCTTGACGTGACTGTCCCAAATATGCCTGCTGGACATTATAAAATTGCTCACGCCCCGATTCTTAACGATGTAGATTTCTGGGCGTATTTGACTGACAACGGGGAAGGGAAGCAACTCACAATCGAGGACGCAACTGGCGAAACTAATCAAGAGGTCAAATATAACAAATGTGTTCATCCACTTATCCGCTGAACTGTTTCTGCATCGCAGTGGTACATCACACCAACGTCAGATGAAGGCACTTGTACAATTACGCCGCAAGCGATCTCCCCGGCTGGTGTCTCGGACGATGTCCCCGACCATCCCGAGCAGGTTTTTCTTCTGAGGAAGCTGCGGAGATGGGTTTTTAACCTGCTTCCTGGCGACCAAGGGCTCTATGAGTGAGTTTGTTTCATATCTTCTGCAACATTTCTCTAACTTACTTATCAGAATTGTTCCATTCGATGATCATCGTATCGGTGCAGAACATCTCCTTGGTGTGGACGACAAACGAAATGTGAAACTACTTGACATTGCCTGTAATGATGGGTAACTGAATGACTTTCATCCAGGGAGTCATAATCCAAAATTTCTCTATTTTCCCGCCGGGATCAGAGAGCGTTAGGCCCGCTTGGAAACTGTTCCTGTTGAGGTAGGATTGAGTTCAAATTCAGGACAGCACTGCTGGAAGTCGGGAACTGTACCACGGAAGCCTATCTAGTTAAAGAGAGTTCGCTAGTGGTTTATGCATGTATGGTCGAAGTCAAGAGGGTCCTTGGAGGGTCCAGGAATTATAAAAACGGCACGGGTCGGCAAATTTTAAGGCATTTTGACCTCACCCCCCCTCCTTCCAAAAAGGGTATGTTTTGATGGGATGTAGTCAGATCATCCAGTTATAGGTGGTCTCTATATGTTTTCTAATAATCTTTTATCACTTAAAAAGATAAATAACCTGGCCCAGAAGGCAAATATGAACTGCATATAGCTATGTTAAGATAATACAAGGGCATAAATACTGTCTAGTAGCAGGAAATGTGTGTTTAAAGTGATATTAGAAAAAAGAATTAAGCCAATACCCGAGGACTGTACACTCCCCCACATACTCTGCCGGAATCCAGTGGACTCCACTGGACTCAAGTTCTGGACTGTTGTAGTGTGACATGGGCCAAATTTGCCAGTCCAGTCCAGTCCGTGAGAGTCCACCAGGGTCCGGACTTAATCTGGTGAATTCCACCAGACTTGTCCAGTGGACTCTGCTGGACTCTGCTGGACTGAGTGGACTCTGCTGGACTCCAGCAACTCTACTGGACTGCAGCAGAGTCCAGCAGAGTCTGCTATCTGATCAGATGCTCAGAATCTGACCACTCATTTTTCCAAGTGAAATCTGATGAGTTCTGACCAGAATTGAAATTTCAAGAAAATAAATCTTATAATATACAAACATTTGATAGCAATTTCGTGTTGCTATCAAAATCATGTATTTTGTTCAGTCTGTGGGGTGTGATCACATGACCACATGTGATGTGGTTGTCACTTGTTTGTTGAATTCTTCCTCTGTTTCCCACACCATCACATGGCAGTAACGACGACCACTAGTGATGTTCTGGCCCGGCTTGGCCCAAAAGCCACAGCTTTGGCCTGGCTTTCTCAAAGTCTGGGCCAAGCCATGGCTTTTGGCAGAGAAAATACATATTTTATGACATGAGCAGTAGAACTAGTACCAGTTACAGTCCAGCTAATCTACATTGGATTCGGTGTCCATCCCTAATCCATCATCCTCATTTTCTGAGTCAATCACCAAATCCTCCCAACCCTCAGCAGTTTCAGAACCTTCAAGTTCTCCACCATCCTTGCTGTCCTTGTCATCATCGCCATCTCCATTGAATTCTGCTTCAAGAGTTGATGAAGGAGCAGGTTCCCGAAATAATAGATCATGTCAGATCGTGCATTTGACACATTGCAAGGCCTCGACAATATCTCCTTTGAGTCGGTTTTGTTGTTTGCTGATTGTAATGCCACCTTGTGAGAAAGCACGCTCACTTGAAACAGATGATGACATTATGGATAGATAGTCGCGAGCTAGTGATGCCCAAGCAGGATGATAATGAGAGGAATTAACCTAAAAAACTTCATGATAAATCATCTGAATATTGAGTATCAGGGCAGGAACACTCACCCCCCACCATTTAATCACTGACCAGCCATCTGGTACTTGCTCACTAACATTTATGTATGCCCAGAAGTGATGAGACCATGGTCGGTCAGGGTCCTCTGAAACACCAGGATGTGAATTGGTGTCATTATCCTCGTCATCACTGCTAAGTTCCCAAAGTAATGCACGTAGACCTTTTTTTGTCTTCTTGGACTTTGATTCTGGGACATCCAAATCTTGACTTAGTAGCAGATACCATTCCTTAAACTAAATACACAAAGTTAGCATGACCCAACTACGACAGAATATTTCACTTACCACTTCTTCAACACATTTCACAATGTCATCCTGAAGTTCTGTTGACCAATGCTTCTTGAAATATGACATCTTCTCCTTTGGATTGAGGACTAACAATCATTAGAGGTTGTCATACAAAAACAGCAATGACATACTCATTGCCAGAATGTAGGCTGGCGATTCTGTTGTCTTCTCATAATAATTATCAATCTTTGTATATGCAGCTTCGAGGGCAGGAGCAAATTGCTCATATTTTGGATGTTCAGCACGAGAAAACCATGCCCTATGAAGTGCTTCGAGGGCAGGTATAGCTAGGTGAAAAGTTGAGGCTTGGTTGGATGAAAATGCTTGTTGCGCATTGTTGGCATGCTAATAGCATTGTTTCATATATTGGAATAGAGAGAATGTGGTGTACATACCGCTAGGAGACCCAGAAACATGTTGACACACTCCCATTCTTCACTGTCCAGTTTAAGCGCACGGATATTGTCACGCTATAAATCATTGTTGTTGTTGTATATAAACACCAACCAGAGAGCAATGGACTAGTCTTTAAGTCAAAAGACTCCCTGTTGTTCGTTTAGGGAAGGTATAACCTTAGACTTGTATCACACAGAGGTAGGGGGTGAGAATAGAGATGAGAAGGATGAGGATGAATGAGGAAGAGTCTTCAGTAAGACTATAGTAATTGACAGTGGGGATAGATTGACAGTTAAAGGCAGAAAAAAAGCGAACTTGAGGAAGGAATTCACTGGAATTCCACTGAGATGATGAAAGTGGGGGGTAAGAATGAATTGAACTGAACTACCTATCCTGGTACAAAAGAGCAGTATTTATACCCTAAGGATGAGGCTATGTAAAACAATAAAAAGAAACAAAGTACGCGCTGTCAAAGGAAGAAAGATAAAGAGAGGACAGCTGCGAGAAGAAAAGAACAATGGAAAAGAAAAGGAACAGTAAAATAATCTGTAAAGTGTCAAAGTGCGAGAGAAAAGAAAGGAAGGCAGTGTACATAGTCCAATAGCAAAAATATATCGACTCCATAGGCGTGTGGTCATGTCAAAAATGTGAAAGGTCCTGAGTCAACACTTGAAAGGCGCAGCCTTGTTCCCGAGAAAATACTACTTGCCCATGATCCCATGTCGCGCAGCCTTGATAACACTTGACACTCTGCAAGAATAATCTTCTGCTGCTGATTCATCTGCAATTCCTGCTTAGTCGTGATCCTCCTGGACTTCCTAAATTGTCATAAAGAGGGTGGGAAGGCTTCAGGTACCGCGTGAATGATGGTTTTGGCAGTGAATGATAAGATAAGAGGTAGATGAGTGAGGATAGGGGACTGAGTGAGATCCAGGAGCGAGGTATGGCAAGATAGATAGCTGAAGCAAAGACTTGTGGGTCCATAGCCACAACAACGATGACAAAGCCTTTGACATAATGGGAGATGTAGCTGATGCATCCATAAATGGGCCGTTCTTGAAATGATGGACCAAAGATACAATCAAACGCGAGCCGATGACCAATGTGAATAGTAGATTGATCGCTTTGTTGTATCACTAGCCAAGGGACAAATGGATGGTAGATGTTAAGGAGCATGTTGATAGTGTAAATGATAGACAACATAGTGGAAGACATTGAGGATATGATGAGCAATGAGGATGTTATTGTTGAATGAATGGTTTTGTTGACCAGGAACGTGATTCAGGGCCGCTTCCAAAATAGGTAAGCAAATTCAAAGTCCACTTATTTTCATGATGGCAACTTTTAAGCTTTGTTCTCACGCTACCAATCAGTATTGGTGCGCGACAACACTTGGCAGGTTCAGTCTCTTCCCAGCATAATTCATCAACAAAGGTGTCAACAAACTGTAAAAAATAAGTATTTATGTCAGAGAATTTACTGTGTGCTCACCATCTTGTTTTGTTCAGCCCTATGCAGCATCAGATACATGGAAGACCATTGGACCTTCATGTCGATGATGAGCTGGACAGGTCTGGTGATACCCGCCTTGGACTGAATGGTTTTCCACATTGCCTTTTGTTTTGATGAAGACCATTCCTGGATTACAATTAGTTTTCATGTTTCAATAATGATGGTTTGATACACACTTTGACTGCAATTGCCCTAACTAACCCCACCTCGTCACAGCTTGTTGGAACATGCACTTCAGGATTCTTCGGGTCGAAGTGTGGAGACTTGCTGTATGTTGATATGAGGACTTGAGTTTCCAAGTTTATGATGTGCGCAAGACAGCTGTGAAAAATTGTGAGCTAAAATCAAACATCAGTAACCTCATAAAATACTCACTTGATTTTCCGCTTTTGCCAGCTGTATATTTTTCCAGTCATGCTGCTTAAATGTAGAGCCAGTTCCTGCATCATTGTAGAATTATTAGATGCATTATCGCATGTAATGTGACCAGTCTGTATGGTATCAGTGAGTATAAAGTGGATACAATGCTGCAATTAGCCTACCTTGTGTGCTATACCAACCTGTTTGATGATTTTATAGAGGGCTTGTGTTAAGTTCAAGAACTCTATTCCGGAGTATTGGACGGAGTTTGACCGGAACGGAACCATGGAACAGGAAAGGACTATAGCCTCAGCGTATGTGCTGTGCTACCCTAAACCTTCGTGTCCTAATTTTGGAGTAAGAACGGAACAGAGTGGAACTGGAAGTTGCAGTAACTTAGAGGAAGACTAGGAGGAGGAAACTATGTTGATATTCAAACTGAGGGAAAACATACAAGTTCGAGTACTTAAATAATAAAAGGAATTGCAACCGAAATATAAAGTATAAATATAAAGTGCTGCATTCTGCTCCCAAAAGGTCCTGCATTCTTGAGGTGAATAATCCATGGCTGGTGTGCTGACTGATAGTGGGAACGTGATGACAAAGAAATAGTGGTAGTGGTGAAGAAGTGGTAATGGGTGCAGAGTATAGATGGAGGGACCGGAATGACATGGAGAAGTCGTCAGGGTTAAACATAGGAGGAGTAGTTCAGGATGTGAGGGAAAGCACTGTACGGAGTACGGACTACTGGAGACAACTCCAATGGAGCTGGACCGGAGTAACGTATGACAGAATGTAACAGCTTGACCTAGCCGCTCACCGTTGTGAGCATTGCTTAGTTGCATAAAGCCAAGAAGGCTGCTCTTGAGTTCCCACTGTGTGGGCATTGTTTCTTCAATCCAATGGCCAGTGACTGCGAAGTAGCCATCTGTGTTACTTGCTTGCCATGCATCGCATGTCAGATTAACTTCACCAGTGACCATTGGACCCTAGACAATGTGAGAACGAAGAACTAATCATATAAAGGATGAACTTACATTAAGCTGTGCCTTGAGCTTTGTGAGATGGTCCTTGAATGTCTGTTTGATTTCTGCTTGTGTCAACTTTCAACCTGGGACCTTTATGCCATTTGTGGCACACGCAGCAAGGTCAATCATCTCTTTGAACTTTGGGTGCTCAAGGGCCTGTATCGGCTATAAGTAAAAAATGGTAACATTAAATCACGACATGACTTAGGGATTGAAGAGTTCAACTTACCTGATCAGTGGCAACTAGCCATTCAATTGCAGCCTGATGGAAAGCCTTGTCAGTATATGGAACAACTTGTTCTGTGAGCTTCTTCTCCCTAAGGTTGCGATCCAGTGTTTGGGTCACAAGTTCTGCTGCAACCTTGCGCTTTTTGATATCGCCTGGTAGCCTTGATTCGTACTTAGCACCTTGAGCCCATTTGCGGTACTTTCCCTAAGGGAAATCAGGACAAGAGGAGAAATATTAAATAAAAGGACACTCACCAAGTGGTGTGCCTCTAGATGGCGGCGTAAAGTTGTTACTTTGTTTACAAGACTCCTTTTGTCTCTGTGAGAATGAGTTTTGTTAGTGAAATAAAAATGAGGTATGAGGTATGAGGTACATACCGGCAGAGTTTGCAGCTGCAATATTTCTTCACTTTTCCATTGATGGTCTTCATAATGGGGGACTGGAAAAAATGATTGATATCACATCGCTTATCTTCACAGGATGGTGTGTCGTCGATTGGCTGGATGCTAACATCCACAAGAAGCCCTTCATCATCGACTTCTGTCGGGTTTCCTAACGAAGTATGTGTCTGCTTCACTGTGATAATGTTAAAAAGAGAAAAATGCATTTGTTGAAATATATGCACATGTCATTGGCCTTTGCCCTTCATCTACTTCATCCCCGCCACTTGTGTCCTCATCGCTGGCCACAACACGCTTGCTCTGTGAACTTGTAGCATTAAGTGTGATACATCGCTTTTTGGCTATAATACAAGTGGGTCAATTTTGAAGATATAAACAAAGAAAAACATACAGGGTTTGGGCTGGTTGCCAAGATTGTTGTCCTCATCAGATTCAACATGATTAGCATTAAGGGCAACACATCACTTTTTGGCTATAACACAGAGTAGGTAAATGTTTTATTGTAGAGGTAAACAAGGAGAAACACATGGGGTTTAGGCTGGTCACCAAGATCCTCATCGGATTCAGATTCGATGCAAATAGTTGCATTGGTCCGTTTGGGTGGTGGTATTCTTGCGGAACCTATGGCATCTACAGATGTGTTATGGACAGACATAGTTTCTTGAGCCTGGCGCATGTGAAAGGCATGTACTGCTTTGCATTGGAAAGTGAGCTTGGGCTGCGCTGCATTGTTGGCGTCTATCAGCTTTGAGGTTGGGGCAGTGTGGCGTGATGGTCATGTTTGGGTGGCCGAATCAGCTTCAGATCCACTAGAGATAGTATATCATCAACCATGAGACAGGGCGATAGAATATAAACACGTACCAGGGGTTTTGGGGTTCTGCAGCAGATCAGATTGTGGACATTTTCATGAGAGATAAAGTCACAAAGAAAGGTGGCCAGTATGAATATAGAAATTTTGAGGCATCGGTGCTGCTGTCAGACTACACATATCACAAACCTCCATCAAAGGAGACTCGAGGGCCTAGCAACCATTTGATAGACACAAGCCTACCATCGAAGTACGAAGTTGATTAATGCATAAATGAGACCATGTGACTCATGTCTATTTTTTAGCAGCTAAAGCTGCGGCCTGAGCCAGGCCAAAGCCCTTGCTGAGCTGTCACCTCAGGCCCGGCTTGACCTGGCCTAAAAGGGCTTGGCTTGGCTCGGCTTCCAGCCCTGGGCCGGGCCAAGCACATCACTAATGACCACAGACGATGCTGTGCATCGTCTGTGGTCATAAAAAGGTAAGTCGGTCATTGTATCAACCTTTAATATATACTAATACCCATTACACAACAACAGCAACAAATACACAAACAACAGCTGCAGCACAACAATGATGGCAGTACAATGATGGGTGCACAACAACAACAACAACAACAACTGCCACGTAGCAACAGTAACCCCCCCTCACCAGGGGGTATTTTATTTTATTCTATTCTAATCCATTACTAACATGTTTTAATAGGTCATAGACAACAAATAACAATGATAATGAACAACCAATAATGCGTACCACAACACCCACACACGTACAACACCCACCCACATACAATGTCACTGTTACATTCCGTCATACGTTACTCCGGTCTGACTCTGTCGGAGTTGTCTCCGGTAGTCCGTACTCCGTTCCAGTACTTTCCCTGGCCTCCGGATTTACTCCTTCTATGTCCAACTCCGAGACTTCTCCGTATCATTCCGACTCTTCCGACGTTACTCCAAACTCATTTCCACATCTTCGTCACAAACACTATTTCTTTGTCATCACTTTCCCACCATCAGTCAGCACACCAGCTATGGATTATTCACCCCAAGAATGCAGGACCTTCCGGGAGCAGAACGCAGCATTTATATTTATATTTTATATTTCGGATGCTATTCCTTTTATATTTAAGTACTCGAAACTTGTATGTTTTCCTCAGTTCGAATATCAACTTAGTTTCCCACTCTTGGTCTTCCTCTAAGTTCTTTGCAACTTCCGGTTCCGTTCCGCTCCGTCTTACTCCGAAATTAGGACACGAAGGTTCTGGGTAGCACAGCACATAAGCTGAGGCTAAGTCCTATCCTTTCCGTGACTCCGTTCCGGTACTCCGTCCGTTACTCCGTCCGAAACTCCGGAATAGAGTCCTCGAACTTAACAGTCACCCACACATGTGCAACGACACCTGGACCCATAGGACAACATCCGGATGCATACAACAATACCCAGACATGTCCAACGGCACCCAGGCACGTACAATGACACCAGACGTGTACAAAGACCCCCCCCAGATATGACCCATACATGTCCAGCGACACCCAGACATGTACGAAGACCCCCCGGATGCATACAATGTCACCCATACATGTGCAGATGTGTACTATGACACCCGGACAGGTACAATGTTACCCACACATGTGCAGACATGTACGACAGCACCCGGACATGTATGACATCACCCACACACATGCAGACATGTATGATGGCACCTGGACACGTGCAGATATGTACGACGACACCCGGACGCGTACAAAGGCCCCCAGACACGTACAACATATGATGACACCCACATACATTCAATGATACCCAGATGCGTAAAAAAGAGACCAGCGGCTACCTCCCTCCCTCATTTTTTGCTACGACGACAAGAAAACCCCTTACAGGTGTTCTATTTATTTTTTAACTTTTTACTTTTTACTTTTTATTTTTTATAGGCTATGAAAATAACACCAGCAACCCCTCTCACAGGGGTATTTATTTTTATATTTTACTAAGTTATTATATTAATGAAACAAATAATATTGAATTTTTTGTATCCAAGAAAATTCACAGTATAGAAGTTCTACTTAGAAATTAGTGTCCAATTAATTAGACTCTGATCAGATCTGATCAGATCTTGTGGGGGACAGTAAAGTACTGCAATTTTGATGGTATTCCAGCATAAATGAAATAGAGTCTGCCAGACTCCACTGGACTCCAATGGACTCCACCAGATGCCAATGGACTCCACTGGAGTCTGGCAGAGTATGTGGGGGACTGTAAAGTACAGAGCTTGAGCAGACTTGTGGTTGAACAAGTTATGAATTCAAACCATTTATTCCTTTAATTGTACTCTACAACATTGTTGTACCTTCCAAATTGAAGGGATGGGCTAATGAAGGGTATTTCTGAAAACTCCTCTCATAAAACTGTCTCAAAATTTACATATGTTCTGATTTGAGTGGCACAGGTGCCATGGAATCTAGGCCAAAAGCTGAGCAGTGTTCAGCAGACAAGAGATATCCCACTCTCAACATACAATTTCACTAACAAAAATTCTCCATGTCACACTTTTTCTATTCAATCCCACTAACAGGACTCAGGACCACACTACTGGGGTTTTCCATCCCACTTATTCATCTCAATCCCATTCTTTTACTATATATTTACAACTCCACTATTACTATTCTTGTCATCACCCAAGCAAATTCTGCTTGGAATACACTCAAAAAGTGCTCAGATCCACTTGGATCCGCTCAGAATATGTGGGGGAGAGTAAAGACCTCTACTTTTGGCTCCAACTTCTCATCCTTGATGTGGGCCATTTTGGAAGAAGCAAAATCAGGCAGTAGCAAAGGAAAATTCACATATTCTTTGATCTGTTAGCTGGGGTTATTGAACAACATAAGTTGGTGGTGGTAGATGAGGTTGAGGGAGGAGATATGATCAGAGATGAAGTTGCCAAGATGGTCATACCTTTGTTCCAGAAGTTTACACAGAAATAAAAAGCAATGTTTTTATATTGCCATGAAGATTAATATGATTATGCAATGAAAATAATGTCCCTGCAATGCTGCAGCACTGTCAACAATATCCCCAACAATATCTTACATCTTATTGAACCCCTCTTGAGAAAGAATGTTAACATTCCAAGCCCCCTCATTGTGGGGGAGAAGAGGGTGAGGCATCATGTGGCTCAAATGATGCAACGGCACTGAGCCGACTTTCTATCTCTCTGATGGCTGCTCCAATCCCCTCCTCTGATTGCAATTCATAATGTAGGAATGCTTCAAGAAGCTCAACTAGGGTGTTTTGAACAGTTGGGTTGGTTTGGGTTTGCCGATTCTTAGCTATAATTTTGATCCATTCTGTTACTGAGAAAAAAGTAAGTCATTGAATTTACACAGATTGACAACAACTTACAGATGTGTTGGTTATGAGGGGCTAACTTCATGCATGATGTATTTGGTGCAAAGCTAGGGAGGAAAATAAGGAAAATATTCAGAAAAACTATTGTAGTTCAGGGCTCACCCAAATAAGGGATTCCTTGAAAGATAATGTCGCATATTCATGTTGCCATCCAGTCTCATGTAAAATTCGTAAAGCCCATCTGTAGATCCAATGCGCTGTTGAACATAAGATGAGAGATTTTTGGGGAAGGTAGATTTCAATACCCCTAGACCAATACATCTTCTTGGATCAGGCATTATTATAAGGTTCCATGACTTTGAGGGAGGTGATTTGAGAGATTGCAGAATGCGACGGAGTGGGTTCATGGTGAGGCAAGTTGAGCTAATGATGGAGATGCAAGTGGGTTAGGGAACCAAAATTGGTGAGAGAGGGTAAGAAAGATCTTACCTAGTGATGTTTTTCGTGGAGACATCTTATATTACTAAACTTTGTTGCCGCTCGGCAACCTCCGGTAAGTGTTCCATCTCAGCACCTCTACATCCATTCTCTAAGACAACTCTACATCTACTTCTCCTACTAGCACCGCAACGACTGTCAACACCTAGTACACCCAATGTTCCAGCTGGAACATCAAAGCTACAGTCGTACGTTGGTGGTCTTGTAAAATCTGATGAAATTAAAAATGAGAAGAAAACAACCGGAAGAGATTGAATGTTGTTGATCGACTTAGAGAATTGGGGAAAAAATTGGGGAGGTTTGGGAGGGATAAGGACCATGCAGTCGCGACTTTGACAGCTTCAGGATCGCAGCAGATGGTGGTGGCACAGTCTGGTAGTGCTCTTACGTCCGACTGGCGGTCTGCATGTGAGACAAGTCTGTCGACATCTCCCAATGGCTTGAGCACGGTGCTAGAGAGTCGTACACTCGACCATATATCTCTTCAACTCGGCTCACAGGAACAATTTGAACCTGAACCAGAGGCTACAACTCTAGCAATAATAATCCATCACCTCATTGACTCCCTCCCTTTAAATATCGCATCCATCCCTCCCGACCCCACATCACCTTTCCCCACCCTCTCCCAACCTCTATCCCCTATTCACTTCAAACTACCCTACTCGTGCAATAACTCACACGAGCCACAACCACAACCACAACTTAAAGACGCCCGACTCATCGCTCTACTCTCCAATGCCTCTTTCATGAACGGTTCTCTCTAAAAGGAAACCCCAGCGTATGGAGTATCCTAGAAAACACCCATCGTCCTTTTTCATCTCCAAACACCGCAAATTCGCATCTAGATCCTAGTACTCAACATGACGATTCGGAAATTCAGTCTTTAAAGACACCACCAGTCCCAGCAGCTTCAAATATATATCACAACCAGACAGCAAACGAGTCATCGCCGAGCATGGTCTTCGCGGATACATCTAGTATTATGGTTTACTCTCCTCTATTTCCTACTCAATCCGATTTCGTCGAATTGGCCGAGCTCGTATCATTTGACGCCGAATCTGATGAGAGGGAAATGCAAGCGGAGGAGCAAGTTGTGATGAGCCCAGATATGGATGGGGGTCCTGGAGTCGACTCGAAGGTAGCGCCTGGTAAAGGAAACGTTGGTGCCGACTCCCAAGAGGGTCAAGGAGGAACGTCTTGGACTTATGGTGTGGTCATTTTCGATATGGTACGGTCCAGACCAGACTCAACGGAGTATATCCCAAACAGCTTCTTTTAATGGGTGTTGCTGCTAAACAACAATCTGTGGATTTCATAACATCTCCTCAAGTCGGAACGAGTAATACCGGTTCACCAACAGCACCAAATCAAAAAATCAGATCCGTAGAGTCACAGAAAAGCATACGTGCTTGGGTTCCTTCATTGTCAAAAACATTCGTTCAAGCCTTCTGGTGGGGTTATCGTTTGTAAGTAAACCTCCTCCGAGTCCATCCATCCTTTCCCACACGCTCATCCCCCCTAAAACTCCCACCAGATACCCCTTCCCCACCCATCCTCGAAATCCTAAGCGACAAGACCTCAGAAGCAGCCAAACGATCAGCAGTGACAACAACAGCCTTAACGTAATTTTTCAATAACCTACCTGTTGACGTATTTCCACCACCTCTGAGACCTATCTCATTCTGCTTCAACACTTGGTTCCACTTTTAGGTTATATTGGGTCGTTTATTTCGTGGAGTTGGAGTACAATTAGGAGTTATGATGTTGGTGAGTTTGTTCTTTTTTTTGGATTATAGATTTGAATGTTGATGGTTTTCTTTTTACTTTCTTGGGAAGGGTATAGTGGTACATTAACTAGTACTTGTGTTTTAGCTGTTGCTTTGATTCCCGGGGCCTGGTACGAGCGGGATTTCCCGAAATCGCCAAGTCCAAGTTCGCCTATTCCGCTTCCGCGTCCTTTGTCAATACAGTCATTTGTACCTCCTACGCTGCCGACTGACCATGATATCCCCACGAGCGTGTATGCTACGCCGATGTCCTCTATGGTTCGCCTGCACGTCCCCACTGTTAATGGCGAGAATTGGGAGTTAGATTCGTCATTAGCCTCATCTTCACCCTCGTGACCATCGCATGTACCACCATTGTTACCACCACCGTTACAGATATCATCTCCAACTCATTATCCAACGACGATTCCTCCAACTTTACGGGAGTCGCTCACTCTTAATAACCCTTCTTCAATCCTCTCATCACCTCGAGGTCGTACACCCCACTCGAACAGCCGGGTGGGACCATCTTCTCCTTTAATCAACAACGTCATCCCGCCTCCTGTAACAATCCACAACAACGCCATCCCACCACCGCCATCGCCCACAACGCCAACGCCCAATTTCTAATAACATCTATACCTACCGAACTACCACCCATACCTCCTGAACGCCCATTCAGCCCAAAGCTGATAAATCGGTTATTGCGTGGACCTGTGTTACAGACTCTGCCGCTTCCTGATGTGGATGGGGGCGTCGGTGTTGGCGTTGGCGTTGGCGTTGTTAGTGGTAGTGTTGGTGTGGGTAGCGGTTTTGTGGATCAGACTAGGGGTTCAAGTTTGAAGAAGAAGAAGAATGCAAAGATTGAGAGTAGTAGTCAGAGAACGAAGACTTCAATGACATTGAGTCCGAGTCGAAGGATTGATTGAGGTTTATGCATTATGGGTCTATCCCTGGTCCAATCCCTTTTACACTACTTCTGGAAATGTACGACACCACTCTAGTCTATTGCTGGCCAAAGGTCTGTCAATTGGGGGGTCCGGTCGCCATTCGCCACCTAGTGTTCTGCAAGTGCGTCTAGTGAACATAGCATTAAGTCAGAGCAATTTTTGGTTAGGTGAACATGGGCTTTGGATCATGAACCTGTGTAAGTACTCAGTATAATACGCCCTCGACCTCAAGCCCTTCTACTACTAAGCTTCGCTCGACGGTCCAGTCCCAAACCTTGTCAGCTGATTATATCAAAAAAACAAAAAAAAATCAGTAGTTACAGCATCGAATATCTTCCAAGGGCTCAAAGGTAGTACTACTTGACTAGACGACCCACGGGCCTGTCCCGGTTCACTCTCAGTAAAAAACGAATGTTGTTTGAACGTTAATTCACTTTCGATGATGTGGTGCTAATTTCGTATAAATGTCATGTAAATACTTGTGTAGATGTTTAAGGACGGTGCATCATGAGTAATACTGCCAACGAAACTGACCATGACGATCCTTGTAAGCTCCAGAAATTTATTCAAAAATTTATGCAACTTTTTTGGGAATGTTGTCATCGTTGTTGGCTTCAGTCCCTGTGGTGACGTTTACAATCCGATGATACCAAAAAAAAACAGAATCAGGGTGGCGCTGCTAGAGTTAGAAAAAGTTCGGGGCACATATGGAATTGTCTGATGAAGTGATGATGTAGCACGACAATATATGACTAGTAGGAGGAAGATCAGGCTACCAAAGTCCAGTGTGCCACTTCTGTCGAATGATTGTTTCCCTTGTACAAGCAGTACTTTCAACGAAGAATCCTAACCTCCAATGTCACATATGCATGACGTCAGACAAACCTTACCGTTGACCCATCAACCTTTTTTTCCCATCACTTACTTACCCTCTCCTCGTCGACTTGGCCGTTCTGGTGGGTTTATGGTAAGCAATTTTCAAAAGATCTATGAAGGAAGGCGTCTTGACTGCTTCTCTTTTCCTATGCGTTACATAGCTCTGGCGATGTGGCGTCGTCGAATAGCTTTGATCGCTGTTCTCGTCTTTCTGGGATTAATGTCACTCGGTATGAGTCACCGTTGCGATCATGCTTTTTTCATTGTCATTTATTTATCAAGCGTCCGGCCTTCTCAATATATTATTCGGATCCTTGGTTCATCTTGGTGATGACAGGCGTCACAGTCATTCTCAACGTCCTCACCGCCATCTTGATTACTTTACGAATTCTACATTTCGAAAGATACACCCCGAAGACAATGGGAGTGGAACATAACAGTCCCTACATGACCATCCTTATCATCTGCGTTGAATCTTCGGCGCTCCATGGTCGTCCCCAGCCTGGTCTACTTCATTCTGGTCTTTCAGCAAGCTAACGTATCATAAAGTTTTGAAGTGATAATCGATAATCACTTAGGGCCATTGATCTCGCAAGCATCCAGAATTCTCGATGGCTTCGTCTACTTGCGTGTGCATCCTATAGATGTAGGTAGTAGACTGTCAAGACGATATCGATCAAGATATCAGTTGCTTTCCTATTTTCGTTCGAAATGGTGATCCTCGAAACGTATGCGTCGAATGGCCTGCTCTCTAGAAGAATAACGCACGGCAGGTCTTTATATTGCATTTGTGTTGACCCAGATCCGAAAGACGCTCGAAGACATCCGAGTCGACATGGATCGGGACTCCACATTGATAGTATTGCTGGCCACGCTGCGAATGTTCAAATATATTATTTTGACATAGACACAAGCGTGACAGTGGCAGCGGCGATGAAACATGCCTTCCCTTGTCAGCATGAGTATCAGGATTCGTATTGGCTGCGTATAGTTAATTTAGATCTTGGTGGGCTTACTTTCCATGTGCTCTTATCTGCTCTCCAAGTCCGTGGCACCGAGTTGACGAATACGGCATCCGAGGCAATCATGATGGCTGGCAGGACAACTGGTGGCATTGGTGTGGTAAATTGTGCAAATCTTTCCGTTCCGTTGTTCTTTTAGCGCCGTCTCTAGCATTAAGGAACAGGCGGTTATCAAAACAGTGTGTCATATGCCGTGATGTTGGTGTTGACATGTGTTGATCAAAGGCTTCCAGAAATAAACGGACACCAGTTTTGGCTTCTGACTGGCATTCACTGGCACCATTCAAAGTCCTTCGCCTTAGGATCCCTACCGGTCGTGTTTTATTTGTTATTGAGACTGGATATTTAGTTCGAACGATAGGAACCTCTGGGTTCACGCTTTTTCGTTGGTCCTTGTATCGAGGAGTCGAAGTCAGAAGAAGGAATGAGATTAGAAGCACCAGACCTGGCTAGATGGACACGGTTTGCGGCTAAAGGTGGTATCGGGAAGTGTACAGCGATCTGCGACTGTGGCAGAGAGCGCAGATGATCTCATGTTCCTCAAGGTCTTTCCTTTCCTCTTTTTTCGTGATTTATGGTTGATATATGGATCTAGGATGACGAGATTACTGTCCTACTGCAACATCCTGACCAGGAAAACCTCTTTTTGGTATGCATTCCTTTTTTTCTTCTTGACTTGTATGTTATTTAATATTGGGTCGGGGCTACTGCGAGGGTGTGGTTGGCCATTTTTCTGGTTCTGACGTTCATTTTCATGCGAAGTTGAAGGTGCCTATCAAAGCCAAGCGAGCGTCAACGTCCAGTGGGAAGTCACCGACACCCTCTTCTGACATCCACTCGCCCATTGGTTGACCTTCTTCTCGCCGTAGCTCAAGTTCCAAAATGGAGGCAGAATTGCTTGAGCGTCAGGCCTCCCAGCAGCGCCGCGTCCAGGCCCAGATACCTTCTCGTATGCAGCCCATGGAAGATGAACGACAGCGATCTCCACCTACGACGTTCTCGAGTTCTTCAAATGGAACTGATTCTGTTGTGACCACTCCTGCTCTTGGCTACTTTTCTAGCCCAGAAATCAAGCATATATGATACCCCAAGTCCTCGAGATGCTCATTTTTCCGTTGAGGCGCCGCGGTCGAAGTCCATGCCGCCAACAAGAGCATCGTCGCCTCCAACTGTGTCTGTGTCGTATTCGCATGCCACTATGATCCCAACGGTGTACAAAACCAATATACATATCCCTCCAGCCCTCAACCTCACGCCTGAGTCGACTACCCCCCCTTCGAATTACCAAACGTTCTCCTGCATCTCCACCTGTACTCACCCAAGCCTATCGGTATCCCCAGCGCCACCATCCTCAGTTCCAGATAGTTCTTATTCTACGTACGACGAACGGTCTAAACGCCACTCCATCGAAATGTCTGACGTTGAAGTTGGGATTGGGTTGTCCCTTCTTCAAGACCTCGCCAATGGAATGGATTCCGATTCTGATGATAGTGACGATCAATGGTCGAAGCCTGATCAACGTAATCCTGCAGCAGGTATTCCGGACTCTGATTCCTATGCAGCTGCTCTCAATCGTGTGGGACACAGGAGGGATAGTTTAGATGAGGGAACACAAGATAGCACAGTTGAAGGGTTGGGCTATGTTCAATCAGAAGAGGATCATGAAGAGAGACCTGGCAGGTACGGGAAGGCGCGCCGTGATTGTGGAAGAGATACCCTCGCAGACGACGTCTGTGGTGACTCCTAGGAGAGCATCTCCAAATATAATTCCAATGTCAATGCTATCCATAATCCTAATACCTTCCTACCCTCATCAACTTCGCCCATCTCGCCATAGGGTTAACCCAAAACCCTAAGTCAAGTATTTTATGAGATATATGAGAGCAGAAAGCAAATTTAACTACATGTATACTTCCATCAACCTAAATACAACCATCGCAACGAGCGCACCCCCCGGTCAATTACTGGAATGCCGAAATAAAGGCAACAATTTCAAAGCAAACCGCTTTGAAGATGCCGAGGGAAAACCATGCCGAGCAGTGTTCTTGAAAGTCTAGATTCGACAGGCATCGTCGTGATAGGATTGAAGAGATTGAGTGGTGCGAGAGCAAGGAGCCGCTCAGCTTCATGACATCGCTAATTGGAAATAAGAATGCTTTTGATGATGATGATTCGCAATTGCGCGCTCACCTTGACATAAGTTTCGAATATGGCCGAGACCCTAGGCCGCATGTAGGCGAGTTTAAAGACTTTCAAGAGTTCTGCTACTCGAGGCTGGTCCATAAATGATACGAGCTCCGGTAATGGGGCAGCCAGTGACAAAAGAGGCATGACCTCCTCAAGAAGGATACTTATGGTTCTGGCCTCTAGTCGAGTCAATCCAGTGCTGTCGTCCGCTGAATTACCAAGGTCATCCGGATTCAGAAGGTGCAAATGATAATCACGATTACGCAAATCCTGATTGAGTCTGTGAAGGTACCATCCTTTCAACTATCAAGACCAAGCGACGATAAAAGCTTGTACTCACGGTGTGAGACAGTTTACTACCGACTGCAGGCAGCGGAAGGCCATGCGTGCAATGTCTTTATCACTGACATAAAAATGATCAGCTCGCCGATGGTCGCGAAGAAAATCTCTGAGCAGAACGAGAGCTTGAGGGTGGTGATATTTATCATTTAAGAGCTGAACTAGATTGAGCGCATCTCTATCACGCTTGAAGGTATCTTGTCCTAATCTGCACTTTAGCTCTCTCCAAAATGGGTGGTATCGCATCACGGAGGGTGGACTACCGGGTATAGGTCTCGTATCTACCCCTTCGTCATAGGCGCACGTAAATGGAGAGCCGCCAGCTACAAGAACGAGTAAGTCGCGAAGAGTTTCATTTGAGTGATACGCGGGGAGATGTTCTTTGAAGTGATTGTCAATTTTTCGGTGGACAAGGCGATACAAAGAGTCTGCATCGGCAAATTTCTAAAAATGAACATATGAAAGTTAATATCGTCGCAAAGGATGCGTGTGGTAATAGCGACTTACCGATGCTGAAATGCTTGAGAAAACTTCACCTAAGAACTCGTAGGACTCGTAGTCCCTTCGTTTGTACAATACGTAGTGCTTCTGCATGGCAGCGGACATGATATCGAACTGCAAGATCTCCTGGCGGAGTTCGTCAGTTGGCGCAGCTGCTCGCAAATGTTGGGATAAGCAAGCCCATAGGTCGATGTTATTCTTGCGGTCCTCTATCAAAATTGTTTAAGAAATTGCTCTGTTGCCAATGGACATCATTCAACGTACTGTGCATCGTGTAATATTTCATATAGCAAATGGCGATATCCGCATGCGCATGTTCTTTATCTATGTGAAACCTTCCAGAGCGAGAGCGGTCTACCAGGAAGTCTTGAAGAGAGGCGTGTAGAAAGCGCAAATCACAGCCATCGTCAATGACCTGAATGAGGACCAAGTCGAGATTGGCCAAGCAATATCGCATTTCCCCCTCCTTGAGTAGTAGAAACTGTTCGATGGTGAAAACAGCTTGCGTCTCAAAGAACCGGGGATTGAGCGTCGTCCCGATGTTTAAATTGGTTCCCTCATTCATTTTGAAAGCCAATATGCGGAGTGCTGACTTTAGGCCTTTGACGGAAGAAAAGATGTGACTATACAAAGCATCCAATTCACCAAAGGGAGAATCTTCATCTTGAGCTGACAGTCCAAGAATAATATCCAAGCGTTCACCAGGAAGGTCATGGATCGAACCGACGAATCTTACCACTGTTGATGCGAAGATGAACTGTCCTGATGACTTGCGGACGAGATTATAGATGACATCGGGTGAGGGCCACGAATCAGGAATGTGCGACCTAAAGGGATGTTCTCTTTTCATGTCATCAAACTTGTCAACAAGAAACTGCCTAATATCGTCATCTGGGTGGAATGAGTCATCCAAGTGAAGTCGTGTTGAAAGGAGGTTGAGATGGCCCATATCGAAGGCGGCACATAGGTGGTGTTCTGGTCGACTTGCAATAAATAGAGCCAGGGAAAGGTTATTCTGTCGCAGAATTTCACTGAGTACATGTAAGATGTGGATCTGAACCTTTGGATCATGGCATTCGTCGAGTCCATCGATGATTATTAACCGTGGTGGCTGTTCTGAAGGTATCGCTTCATAAGCCAGCTGTAGAGGCTGGACGATTAAAGATTGGATCTGAGCCTCAAGCGATTTATCAACTAAAGAAGGGTCGCTCTCAACGGCTTGCTCAATATGCTCACGTGTCGTTGGAAAGGATATTGCGATCTGGTAAGCGATGGTAGGGATAAGTTTCTTCCCGTTGTTGCGGCCTTCTGCGGTCCGTGAGAAGAAGAAACTAGCGAGAAGGAGTCCCAGAGCATGACACATTTCAGCAATAGTCTGAGCAATGGCCGATTTTCCAGCGCCAGCTGGACCATGTAGCCATAGCATCGGAAATTTGCGTTGAGATTCCTCGACCCAGCCCATAATAATGCGTAAAACGGCTACTCGGGTATTTGGATGGCATTTTGGTGGGTCGAATCGTTCGCCAGAATTGTGGAAGGCGCCAGGAGACATGTGTTGGTGAAGGATGTCAAGTCCTTTCGAATTTGATTTATCCGTTATATTAGATTTTACAATTTTTTGGTGAAAAAAAGACGTATTTCGCACCTTTTCTCGAGCCGCTGTAATGTAAGAATGTTCCCCCATTTATGATTGTATTCGAATTAGAAAACATAGCGCTGTTCAAATTGAGGCAAGAACAGATGTGGAGCCTAATCGTGTCTGTGGCGGCGGGGTGTAGTCAGTAGGATCATGTCCTACAACACATTCATAAGGCCTCGAACGTTTGAAACCTGGGACTTGGAAAGAAAGGTGAGGACAGATAGTAGGCTGGGATTGATAGATGCCGTTTTGAAGTCCGCCAGCAGTACACCATTGTTATTTACAGCTGTTTTCATATCGATAGCCAAAAATACGATCTTACCATGTGATGTCCCAAATATCTTCCAACATTTAGAGTCCGCCCGCAAGCCGAAGGCAACCAGTGTTATCTCGTGATCTCTACAAAACTTCAATTCCGACCCCGACCAAGCGTCCAATGATGGCCTATCGAAATGAAAACAGCTGTACTTATGTTGCACAGGCCTTATATGACTATCTTTGCGAGTCAGTAGCATGTGGCCGAGCAATATTAGGTTGTAATATTTCAAAGAAATTCTTACGAGAGTCGTAACGAGACATTTGCACAAGCTGGTAATGGTATGTGTTGGGTGGAAGTACTTCAAGAAGCAACGCTGCATGACCCAGTCGTTAGGAGTATATGACGCGACCAGTGAGTCTCGTAACCTATAAATTAGGAGTAGCATTTGTCTTGGTTCTGTGATGTGAAACCATGTTGCATGTTGCAAATCACACAAGAATCACTCGACACCAGCCTTACCTAACCGAATTTGGAATCATAAAAATTATTTGTCAGTTTGAAACTTTGATTACTCAATCCTTTGCTATATCCCACTATGTAGCAGATGAGTCGAGTTGTGATGACAAGCCATGAACCCGTGCCTTCGGCACGGCGCCGCTCCGCTTTGCCGGCCTCCAGCACGGATTCAGGGCTTGCCGGGGGCTCCGCCCCCTGGACCCCTGGCTGCATCACAACAGTGGACTCAGTTCAAAATCCTAATAGCAAACTCAGTTGAAAATCCCAATAGTAGACCCAGTTGAAAATCCCAATGGTAGACCCAGTTGAAAATCCTAATGGTAGACCCAGTCTGATATCCCAATAGTAGACTCAGTATCTTATCCCAATAGTAGACTCAGTATCTTATCCCAACTTTTTTATCTCAGTAGTAGACCCTATCTGATATCCCAAGAGTATAAAAATCTGAGCAGAAGAGAGTATTTCTATCTGCCCATCCACTTAACACTAAGTCAACAAATCACAGCCACCCTTGGCCAACACAAAACAGTCCCAAGTTCAAGTCTTTTAACTTCATAAAATTCACATTTAATTCACTTTTCCTAAACTCAATAAGTCTACAACATTACAACACCACCATCCCATCCTAAATATTTTTACGGAATCTCTGAAAAAAACTCTCATCTTTTATTTTCTCTTACACAAACCTTATTTTA
>MU130546.1:48157-60323 GCA_015039465.1 Phlegmacium glaucopus
CGAAGAAGTAAAGTAAGTGGTGGTGGTAGTGGTGGAGGTGGACGAGAAGGAGATAATGTTGGAGTTGGAGTGTAAGGTGGTGTCGTATATTTACATGTTCGACGATACCTCCTCCGAGTTTCTGCACTACTTTCTACCTACGTTGTCTCCGTATTACCTGTCTCTTTAGTCGTCGCACCCCTTCCTGTCAACTCTTATGTACTATAATGTTTAGTATGTAGATCTGTAGAGGGTAGATGTGGAGGTGGTTTGTTGGTTGGAGTCGTGTTAGGTGTCCTCATACACCTACACATACATCTACATGTCCGACGATACCTTAGTCGACTTTCTGCTTTACTTTCTACCTATGTTGTCTACGTATTATATACCTCTTTACTTGCGGTCCGTGTCCTCGACTTACTTGTCGTAGTCCTAGTTGTCTTGACACTTTCCTCTGCAAATGCCCCTTCTGCCTGTTCTAGTCTCTTATAGTGTTTAGTATGTAGATCTGTCTTATAATCCCAGATAGTCTGAGTCTAGTAATTACGGTTAAGAAGATCTGTAGAGGGTAGAGGTGGGGGTGGAGGTAGGGGAGGAGGTAGAGGAGGAGGTAGAGGTGGAGGTGGAGGTAGTGCTAGAGGTAGTGGAGGAGGAAACGGGTCTTCTCCGGCAGCACCCGTTTTGTCCTTGTCTTTATTACACGTTACACGATCCTGACGGATAGTACTTGGACGACTTTCCGTAAGAAACCCTGGGTACTGGAACCTCACACGAGTGACGGTACGTGAGGTAAAACTACGACTTTCTGAGAGTTTTAGATGTCAGTTACTTGGTTTTAAACCTAACACAACAGAGTCACCGGTCCAAGTAGAAGGAGGTAAGGGAGGACGAGGATCCCTAGAGTCTCTCGAGAAACTACCATGTTCGGATGTATCAGTCCTCAAATTTTGTTTCTAGGCGGTCATATTACGACGTAAACGTAAATAGGAGGAATAAGCTAAATGTGATGTCAACAATTAGTTTCATAATATAAAATAAAATAAAATAAATATAAAAAACATACAGGAGGAAGAGCAGCATACTGCTGAGCAATTTCAGCAAATGTCAGAGGAGCAGGAGGTGGGGGAACCATCTAAATGTAAAGTTTAATAATTATAAAATAAATATAAATATAACAACACATACAGGAGCAAGGACAGCATATTGCTGAGCAATTTCAGCAAATGGCAGAGGAGCAGGAGGTGGGGGAACCATCTAAATGTAAAGTTTAATAATTATAAAATCAATATACATATAATAAAACATACAGGAGCAAGGACAGCATATTGCTGAGCAATTTCAGCAAATGGCAGAGGAGCATGTGGAGGAATAAACTAAAATTAATATAAAATAATTAGTTGAATCATGATACATTTGAATAATCAAACTTACAGCAGGGTGTGGAAGAGCAGCATATTGAGCTGCAAGTTCATGATATGGCAATGGAACAGGAACAGGAGCAGGAGCAGGAGCATGACGTCTACCTCTGCCTCTGCCTCTACCTCTGGCAGGCAATGGATCAAATGCTGGAGCCAAATCAGGAGCATGACCTCTACCTCTACCTCTACCTCTACCTCTACCTCTACCTCTACCACACTGGGGAAAAGGAGGCAATGCTTCAAATGCTGCAGCTAAAGCAGGAGGAAGATGGGAGTAATGTGTGGAAGGAGCAGCAGGAACAATAAAAGGAGGAGGGATAGGTGCAGGTGCAGGTGCAGTAGGAATTCTCCTATATTCAGGACTCTCAAGAAACCTTTGATCATGCTCATTCCATTGTGCAGTTATTCGAACTCGTTCTGGGGTAGTTTGAGGTGTTTGGTCTCTATCCCTATAAAAATTAATATTAATTAAAATTTAAAAAAAGTTAAAGATTGAAATAAAACACATACATAGCATCTGACTCAGCCATTCTGATGTCTTCTGGAGTAGATGGATGTGTTTGATCCCTGTATAATAATAATAATTAATATTCAATTAATATTCAATCAACAAAAAACATACATTTTTTTAAAGGTTTTTTTTAAAACAGAAAAAAATTGAAATGGAGGAATTTCCTACAGAATGCTCTGTCTTTCCAAGCAGCTGAGTAACCTAAAAAGAGGAAGAGCTGGGAATGATGAAGCAGTCCAAGTCAACAGCCACTTGACACTGCTACTATTCTACTTTTTTTTGTTTTTTTACTAACTACCAAACTACACTAACCCAGGGTCCGAACGGTTGTCCCAGGTGAAGACTACTAACAGTCAACCTTCCCAGCGGTATTCACCCAAGTGGGCCACCCAATGCCAGGGGATACAGAAAAACTATACTACAGCTAACACTTCAACAGTGTTTAGATCCCTGTAAAGGCTCTGTTTAATGTGCAAGGGCTAGGGATAATCACCCTCACACACTCCCTTAACCCTGGGATCCGGGTCTCTTAAGAGTATAGAGGAAGAGGGGCTTTTGAACAGAGCCCCAGAACAACTGTGAGGAGGGGAGGAAAGAAAGGAATGATGAAAGGAACAGTTCTTATCATATCTGCATCAGCAGATTGGCAGAGATGACCGAAAAAGGCAGAGCTTTGTCATCAATGTGATGTTCGTGACACTGGGCTAACAGTATAATGGGACAACGGTGTGGGAGCAGCTGACCAATATAAAAAGATTACAAATGCTTATAAATGCTTATATAATGCTTAGAAATAAAACCGATGATAGGACCCAGGAGACGTCTAGGGATGTAAACGCACCATTTTCGCGGTTTCACAACCTTTGCAGTATACTCGCGGATGCTCACATATCATTGCGGATACTTGCAGATCATCGCAGGTCATCGCAGATCATCACAGGTCATCGCAGATCATCGCAGGTCATCGCACATACTCGCACATACTCGCAGGTCATCGCAGAACACTTGCAGATCATCGCAGACACTTGCAGTCATCACCAATATTCGCATTATCATTTGCAGTTGCCAGCTGTTCTTGCAATCATTAAACACGACTCAAACAAAGGTCACTCAGGTGACTGTATTACTCATCACCTTTATTTTTATCTTGTCCCCTTTATTTGGCTCTTATCTCCTATGTTTCATTACCAAATTACCGGACCCATGTGACTCCGCTTTAACCCACATTTTACATTCCTGTTTCACCTTTCCGCACTTAGCTATTGCTAGTTACTATATTATTAGCAGTAGCAAGTAGGGTAACAAGAAGGAGGGGAACAGACGAAATTACCACACTTTTGATCCCACCTTTGGAACGTCGTACTAAGCTACTCTTGCACTCCTTAAAAATCATCCTGCAAACTTCGCTTTTTCTGCGCATTATCTCGCACTTTAAAGCAAACCTTCGCACCTCATAAAACCTCACTATCACCTACTGAAGAGAACTACATCAACCCCACGAACTACGTACTACTTGCGGTCTGTCCCCACCGCAGGTACATCACCGACATCAATGATACCTTGTCGCATATGTTATAGGAAAAATGTGATCATCAATCGATCATCATCCCACCCCCCCATCATCCCAGGCGGATGTCGCATATGTTATAGATAATGCGATGATGCCTGATGCAATTTTCATATGTATGAAAATGTGTTGCGTGATGGCATCAGGAAAAATGACTTGTGCCCTAGGCCGTCCTGAAATGTCCTGGGGTGCCCCAGGCAGCTCAGGGCGCTCAGGTCAAGAGGTCGCCCTGGGGTGCAAGTTACCTATGTATGAAAAGTCTTAGGCTGTCCTGAGGCAACCTGAGGCAACCTGAGAGCATCCTGAGGCAACCTGAGGCAACCTGAGAGCAACCTGAGGCAACCTGAGAGCAACCTGAGGCAACCTGAGAGCATCCTGAGGCAGCCTTAGTCCCTTTGGATCTGATGCTAGAAAACATATATAAACCAGATATTTGAGTGGTCTCACACAACAGAATAATAATAATAACAATAAAATTATATTCAATTATTCTAAACATCATATATAGTACTAGTAATAAAATAATAATAAAATAGTGATACATAAATATACTAGTATAATACTGGGGAAGTAGGAAATAAGAAAACAAAATTGTGGGTGGTTTATATATCTTTTGGATGGCGCACAGACCATTGGTCACATGATCACAGATAAGCATGATTTCAAGCATATGGTACTGGGTCAGGGTAGATTACATAAATTCCAAAAAAGGAAATTTTTTAAAGATGGTAGAGAATTGTTTTAGGACCCTGAATATGTTTAAATTATATTAATAGCAGCTCTCCTTATTGAGAAAACTGCAAAATACTTTTTTGGACGCGGCGGTTAAAGATTTTCTAGCAAAATTCATAAATTCTAAGGGACTCCCAGGGCCTCCTGATGTGATTTGGTCCAGATGGTCAATGCACCAGGATACACTAAAGGTGTCCTGAGAAAATGGGTGACACTCAAAATTTTACCTGTGCTGCTCTAGGATGTCCTGAGGTGTCCTGAGGTGTCCTGGGGTGTCCTGGGATGTCCTGAGTAGTGATGTGATACTAACAAATTACCCAAGGCTACCTAGGGCCAAAATCATTTTTCCTGATGGGATGATGAATGATGCGTGATGCGTGATGCAATGATGCAATTTTCATAGCAACATAGTGCTGCGTGTTGAGTGATGCGTGATGAAATGATGCAATTTTCATAGCAACATACAATAAAACATGTGTTGCGAGATGCGTGATGAATGATGCATAAATAAATATTTTAGAGTTGAGCAAGAGAGGGAGGACAATTTCAAGTTAAGTTAGCCTCACTTTGTCACTTTGTGACGCAAAAAATAGCGAAGAAGCCTGTCACTCTTGTCACATCGATCGCTTGCTCAGCGCTGGATTGGTCGAAAAAGGTGGTAGTATTTCTTTGCATATTCACTTGTTTGTCTATGATGCGGACCCCAGATCAACCGTAGTTGATATACTGGGGCGGAAATATATTTGATGAGCTACTGATATACGAATGATTGTAGGAATGTAAGCGCGGTAAGCTAGTTGGGTGCAAAGCGCAAAGCGCTTCCTGACCCGAGCAGCAACCGAATTAGACTGGGAGAGACGAGCTGCGAGGGCGGGAGGGAAAGACTCACAAACTGAATAATTTCAATCTAATCAGGGAAACTACCCGGGACAGAACAATGCTAATTGATGCTGGTGAGGGGAGTACGTTTGCGTCACATAGGGAGTGGCGGGCGGGAGCGAAAAACAAGCCAGAGCGAGGCAGAGAGCCAAATGCTGAGAGCGAACGATGGATGTCTTGGAAAGAAGAAGCGTGTAACGCTGTGACATCACACGTTCACTCAAAGAGAATGTTGAATTGTGTTATGTTATAATTAAATTTTAATATTTTTCTAGTTCTTTGATCATCTCCCTCTATGTGCTCTCAAACATCCCTCTGGCCTCAAATCATCTAAGAAGAATGCGACGATGTGCCTGGGAAAGTGATGGGGTATCAATGATCTCTATAAACAATGCGACAAACGCCTGCGAAGTTCGGGGGTATCAATGATGATCAGTTTTATGTCTAAGCATTTATAAGCATTATATAAGCATTTATAAGCATTTGTAATCTTTTTATATTGGTCAGCTGCTCCCACACCGTCGTCCCATTATACTGTTAGCCCAGTGTCACGAACGTCACAAATCGTGACAAATCGTGACATCATCTACAAATTTCGCTTTTTTGGGTTCTTTTGTGTAGTTCTTAGGGTGCTAATGTTGTTTTTTTGAACATTCCCATCTGTGATATATATTGTCTCTTTCTGTGTGTTAATTTTGGACAGCTGTAACCTGTCTTTGGGATCTGTTGTGATATCCTCCTTTTTATGGTGTATATTTTTAATTTTAATTTTTGTTTGGTATTTGTGTGGGGTGTTCCTTGGTAAGCTGCTGTATATCTACACAGTTGATAGGAACATGGGATGAGAAGATATGAAAATAATACACACTTAATGTGACAGATAGGTGAGTGGGAACATAAGATTGGAAGATGAATAGAGTTATTTTGAGATTCTGTCTGTTATGGGAGGATGGTTACAATAACAATGTGAGTGGGAAGATAAATGAAGACAGAGAGGTGGATGTTGATGGGAGGGAATATGGTTAGTAATATGTAACTTGAACTCGGAGTAAATATAAAAGAGTTAAAGTTTTAACATCGACCTAATTATCATCGAGGTGTGTAGGATTTAGTATAGTTTAGAAATTAGGTAGTGTAGGTTTAATTAAATAGAGTTAAAAAGTAAAAGTTTTAAGAGTATCATGTCATAAGGTTATGTTTTGTCTCTTCGGAGTAAAATGGTGGATGGACGGGGTGAGTAAATATGGGTAGGTTGGTATAAGGGTAGAAGTGAGTTTAATTTTGTGTCTTTGAGATAAGTACAAGGTTACAAGAAAAAATAAGAGTTAAATAGAGGTGAGTGAATAGACAGTGTACTTGTGTGTGTCTTGTAGAAGGTATTCTAGGGAATTCGAAAAAAAAGAGAAGGTGAAGGTAAAGGTGAAGGTCTTTATTAATCAAGAGTGAAAATGAGTTTATGGGACATACATAGTAACTTACATAAAAAATTTGTAACTTGAACTTGGAGTAAATGTAAAAAGAGTTAAAGATTTAACATAGTTTATAAATTAGGTAGTGTGAGTTGAATTAAATTAAATTAAGTTAAATAGAGTATCATGTCATAAGGTTATGTTTTGTCTCTTCGGAGTAAAGACGGGGTGAGTAAATATGGGTAGATTGGTATAAGGTGGAGAGACAGAAGTAAATATAAAGTAAGTGTAACAACAGAAATGGTTTTGTTTTGTGTCTTGTGAGATAAGTACGGGGTTAGTAACTATGGGTAGATTGGTATAAGTGTAGTTTTAATTTTGTGTGTTTGTCCTTCTTAGAAGTTTTATTGTGATAAGTATAAGATTGGTGAGTTTTAATGAGAGTTAAGTAGACTGTTAGAACAGAATATAAGAGTTGAGTGGATAGGTGAGTGTAGTTGACAGTGTAATTTACACATAAAATGAATATATGGAGTAGAAGAGTAGGGTACAAGGATAAAGAAAATAAGAGAATTAGTGTGGATTGAATTAAGTTAAATAGTGTTGTACCATGTCGGAGTAGAATGGTGGTGGGGTGAGTAGATATGGATAGAAAAAAAAAAAAAAAAAAAAAAAAAAAAGCTCAAAGGATCTTATGAAGATGTTCTCTGTGTGTTCATGATTTGGATATAGACCATTTGATGAAATGAGGAAAATGAAAAATGAAGAATATCAGTATGATGTTTCATGGCAGAGAAGGATTTATAAAAATAGGTTTAGGGAGTATTGCATGAATTATACTTTGAATTGTGTAACTGCAGGGAACTCTGGATTTTGTGTTAAGCTCAATGTGTAGATGACTGTGGTTTGTAATGCAATGTCCTCATAGATTTGTAGACATATGGATTTTTTGATGGTGTGATGGTGTGATTGGTGGATGTTCATACTCTCAGATGGTCATCAGGGTCTACTATTGGGATATCAGACTGAGTCTACCATTGGGATTTGAAGCTGGGTCTACCATTAAAATTTGAAACTGAGTCTACCATTAAAATTTGAAACTGGGTCTACCATTAAAATTTGAAACTGAGTCTACCATTAGAATTTGAAACTGGGTCTACCATTAGGATTTGAAACTGGGTCTACCATTAGAATTGAAACTGATTTGAAGTCTACCATTAGGATTTGAAACTGAATTTACTATTAGGATTTTCAACTGGGTCTACCATTAGGATTTTCAACTGAGTTTGCTATTAGGATTTTTCACTGAGTCCACTGTTGTGATGCAGCCAGGGGTCCAGGGGGCGGAGCCCCCGGCAAGCCCTGAATCCGTGCTGGAGGCCGGCAAAGCGGAGCGGCGCCGTGCCGAAGGCACGGGTTCATGGCTTGTCTTTGGATGACTGGAAAATGTTTAAGCAAATTAAGGACATTGAAACCTTGAAAGCTCTTGCAGGAAAGAAGAAGAAGACGAGGACCAGCTTAAATTTATAGAAAATCAGCATATATCATGGTGGATTTTGTATTCTTTCGTTTAAGTTACTTCTTTTTACTTATAATATATCCTACAGGTGCTCTTGAGGCCCCGTAGCCCCCCTCGAGCGACAAAAAATGTCGGATCCACGTCCGGATAGAAATTGGCCAAAACCGTCCGGATAAAATTGGATATTGTTGTACCCATCCCTGATTCATCCCTGATCCATTACTATCAGCTTCTACACCTTTCATCAAATGTGGGCGCTGATATTGCACTGATCGTAAGACAGATTCTCCACTTACACTATTATTGTTGACTTTCAAATCAGTTTGAGGAGCAAGGATGGCGGACCAGAACCTTTTTTCTAAAAAGTTTTTCCTTGACGCGACTCACACGAGTGGTTTACAGATTACTTACGTGTTCAAATGCTCAACGTTCAGTGTTTACGAGCAGAATCGTAGTAACGTAGGTACTTGCATTTCACTTCAGGACCCCTGACAGATCTGACATATGGCTCAGTACCGACAGATTTCAGGGGTTACCTTTGGGCGGCGCGCTCAACCAGGAATCAGCGCGCTGGTCCAGGATAAGCTAGGATATCAATGATAATCAGATCCTCTGAATCCCTACGCCTCATGGGTTCCGAACCCTAGAAACGGGGAGGAACCAGAATCGGCCGAGTAGAAACCATATATATAAGGTGGTCACTGGTTACCTACCCCCCAGCTTCAAACAATATCGAGCACTAAGAAGATGACTTGGTCCAACAAGAAAAAGAAAACTCCAGCTAATCTCGTCATTGACAAGGAGAAGGACAAGCCTGAAGATAGCGTCGCCACGCCCAAAGTGCCAAGATTTGGCGCCTTCAAAACTCATAAACCTCCCACTGTCGCACCCCATGCTCAAGTCGGCCTCCTTGTGACGGTTGAGCTTGAAAAAGCGATGGAAGAATGCCGAACCAAAGTGGCACAAATCGTCAAAGGATGTCGTGCGGTCAATAGACGATTCAGGTAAGTCATTACGATTTTGGCTGAATCTGATTCCCTTACAATTAACATATATTCCGATTACAGAGATGTCGAATTCGACCTCGAAAACGATAAAATTCGTTGTCTTTATGGCCTTAGTTACGATGGACCGGAGGTTCCGCCGGCTGTTCTACGCGTTACGCAAATTTTCGAAAATCCTCAGTTTATCATAGATGGCGCCGATGCCATTGATATCATTCAAGGAGAGCTTGGCGACTGCTGGCTCTTATCTGCACTCGCAACCATGTCCACTTCTAAGGGTTTGATCGAGAAATTATGTATCTCGGTAAATTACTTTCTGCATCACTTTGACACATAACTGACCTCATATACTAGCGTGATGAAGAGGTTGGTGTGTACGGATTTGTGTTCTTCCGTGGTTCTACTTGGGTTAGCGTTATCATTGACGAGTAAGCTTCCTATTGATACCTTTTAGCCACTGATCGCTGAGCTCTCATGCATATTCAACCCACAGTCAACTTTTCTGGTCTTTGCCCAAATACGAAGAACTCAGTAGCGAAGAACAGAAACTCTATCGCTGTGATAGGGAGACGTACAATAAACTGGCCCAGAAAGGCGGAAAGGACTGCACTTTGCTAGATCAGGCACCGAAGGAGAGACTTGGGTTCCGTTGATAGAAAAGGCGTACGCTAAGTTACATGGCGATTATGCGTCTTTGTCTGGAGGATTGTCATCAGAGGCAATTGAGGATCTGACAGGGTATGTCGTCCAAATATTTTTCTTCCCCTCTCATCTAACGTCGTTCTAATATTCAGAGGCATTTCGATGATGTACCGTAACAAGGTAAGTCGTTATTATCCACCAGGCCTTTTTGTCTCATCGTTCAATACTATGTAGGACATTCTCGACAAAGACAGGTTCTGGAAAGAGGAACTTCTAAAAGCGACTCAAGATCGGCTTTTTGGCTGTTCCTTTGCTGGACTTGATACCAGTCGTAAAACCGAACTGTTTGCCGGGAGCCCAGATGTTAATGGTCTAATTGGAGGTCATGCTTACTCCATCTTACGTGTCAAAAAATGCAAGGGTAAACGATTTGTGGTACTTCGAAACCCTTGGGGAGCTTCTGAATGGACAGGCGCTTGGGGGGATGGATCAAAAGAGTGGGTTGGCAAATGGCTCGACGTATTGAAGGAGCTTGATCATGTCTTTGGAGATGATGGAGAGTTCGTGATGGAATGTAAGTTCATTTGAAGTTTCTAAAACTTAGTTATCTAACCTGATTCTCCTTTTTTCATTCTTTTAAGATTCTGACTTCTTAGACACGTTCGAACTGATTGAGCGCACCACTATATTCGATTCGAGCTGGGTCATGTCCTCACACTGGTTACGGGTTCCACCTCCATACCCAAACCACCCCTGGACTTTTGGGGATTTATCATGTGATTATTTTTTCGTATATTTTCTTACCTGGTACTGATTTTAGTAAAAATTTCGATCCTACTTTAGTTAAATTCACCTTAAGCAGGCCTTCGTTCACGATAATCGCACTTTCGCAGCTGGATGATCGGTACTTTAGCGACATCTCTGGGGTCTCCGAATGGAACATTGACTTCGTCGTCTACAAACGAGGCGACAAAGAAATTACGGGTGTCTCTTTCCATGCAGTCGTCCAGGCACGCAGTGTCACTTGCGAATTAAATTTGGAAGCTGGAGAATATATTATTTTCGTGAGCATCTACTATTTCAATCAATACAAAGTCCTTACATTGAAATGGACTTGTAGCCCAGGTATGATCGTTATCCTTTAAGATCACCAGTGAGAATATTTTTAGTCGCCTTTTTTTTTTGACAAGGTCATTGGTTCTCAAATGATGTTTAGGGATATTTCGATGAGGACTGGGACGACCGTAAATTGACTCGTGTATTGACCGAGAGAGCTCAAGCTCGGGCCATTGCCGTCAGTGCGTGGTTTTTAAATTATACTCTTTAGCGGTTCCTATCTAATGACACCTGGATATCTAGACTTGAATGATGGGTAAGGCTCTACTATCTTGATCTCATTTTATCTCATTGAGCTGTCTGCGAAGGGTCGACTACCAGGTAGGGACACTACAGTGTATTGAATGATACGATTCCCGGAACGGACACAATGTGTTGAAAGATACGGATTCACGGGGCCCCGTGAATCTGGGAATACGGTATTCTATATTTGGATCTACACACTGTGTCGAAAGATACGGATTCACAGAATACCTACGGCACTAGACAATGCCGGGCAGGTCTATCAGCATGGCCGGGTGCTGTCAACCGATGTGTTTTGGTAGGGTGTATGAGCCGGCAGGAGTTTGTTGAACTGGTGATAGTTGGCCATCTATGACCGGGTGATGCTCAGATCAACCAGCTGGTACTGGGATGAACAGGGACATGTACTGCTGGGATAGAGAGAGAGGCAGTAGGTGTCAAAAGGTATGAACCGGCACTGCATGATCAGGAGTGCAGGGCATGACATGGCAATGCCAGTATATCAACAGGCCGGGCACTCTGTGGATGAGCCGGCAACTCTATGGATGAGCCGGCATTACATATATGAACCGGCTATGACCAGGGCTGATAAACGGGCAGTCCAGACTGGCGGTACTACTGCTGGTATAAGCTGGGAATAGTACATTAAATATGGAAGTACAGATATCAGATGGTAATACTCATGACCTGGCTATGGCCAGTGATACAGACTGATATTAAGCACTCAAGACAGCCCGGCATTAAAAGGAATAATCAGCACTGCCAGTACCTCGCGAGAATGTCTCGACTGGGACAGTATGAACCGGCAGTCTGAACCGGCACATTGTCTACCCGGCAGATGATGTCTCATCCGGCACATTATAGCTGACCCGGCACATTATGTCTGAACCGGCACATATCTGACCCGGCACAGTATATCTCAACCGGCACATGATGTCTCAACAAGCACATTATCTCAGCCGGCACTGCGGGCCTACATGCATTTGGAATTGTCTATGAAATACGGAATATGTGGATTACTCTTCCTGGCTGAGTCCAGATATTCTATTTGCAATGTAACTAACTAGTTATGGTGTATGTACAAGTCAAGATCATTCTCCTTCCTCATCAGATGAATCCTCAAACAAATGATCTTGCAGGTAGGCAA
>MU130546.1:64096-87190 GCA_015039465.1 Phlegmacium glaucopus
GCTCCTCCTAAATCTCCTTCTCCTCAACCTAGTAGGGTGGTCGGTTTTATGTATAGACCGTCCGTTACAACCATGGCGAGGTGGGAGCCGCGACGGCCCATGGATGTAGTCTTAACACGTGAGTTTGCCGGAAGTAGTGTAACGGTACTAGTCGACGGTTACGGTCCCGCTACTGCACAATGGTAACCTAGACAAACGGCGGGCTAACGACGGCCGATCGAAATTTGCTTAGTTTTGACACAAATGTCGTCTCCATGAACTGAACATAGCAAACACGTTGAACCTTGACTTCCGAAGCCGTATAGTTAAAATAGTTGACAATGCGGCCGACTGAGACGGCTACCGTGGTCGTCTCCAGTAATTGGACATGTCTCTCAAAGCCGCTTACTGGCCCATACCGCGACCTACTTCTTCAACTTCACCCGGACCCTGACTGTTCTTCCGCTTAGTTCACCCTCGGCCGCTGGACGTTAAATGACGGGCCGTACGGGTGTTGGGCCGTAATTATAGGGCCTACTAACCTTCCTACTAGGACGTGCCGTGCACTTTAGTTAGTACGGATACTGAGGAACTTGAATGGTTACCGTGGTCTACCCACATATTTGTTAAAAACACCGGCTACCATTAAAGTTTCGTCTAGTGCAAGCCGTCTTCTGAGGCCGTCCACTGCACACCGAGAGACTCCCTTCACCATACTACGGTGCGTTACGACTTATTTAGTTGTTAGTAGTAAAACAGAAGAGTGTTGATGGTGCTGTTGGTCCTGCTATTTCCTGCTGTTCTGCCCACCGCTGCTGCTGGTTGCTGCTGTTACTCGTTGTTGTTGTTGCTCCTCCCCATTGTTGCTCCTCTCCATTGCTGCTGCTCCCCATTGCTGCTGCTGCTGCTTCCATTGCTGCTGTTGTTGTTGTTCCCTTACTGTTGCTGTTGTTGTTCCCGTTGTTGTTGTTGTTGTTGTTGTTGTTCCCGTTGCTGCTGCTGCTGCTGTTGGTGGTGTTGGTGGTGGTGGCTACTGGTGTTGTTGTTGTTGTTGGTACCGGTGTTGCCGGCGTTGCTGCTGCTGCTGCTGCTGGGGGGGAGTGAACCCCCCCCCAACAAAAATAAAATAACTATATAATGCTGCTACTATCGTGTGCCTGCTTAATCCTCCTCTCCACCGATATCAAGCACTTCTTCCATATTCCAATCATCATCCTGATCGCAGTAGGGTGCCGGTGCCGGTACTGGTGCCCCCGGACAACTCATTGCCTCACGAAGTTGATCTTGTTCGGCATTGTCCTTGCTTTCTTCGGCATGCTCCAGGAACTCAGTCCAACGTTTCAGGGTCTCGCAGACAGCTTCACCCACATGATGCTGGACAAGTAGGTAGGTGCCGACCTCCCATTGTTTGGCAGGGCGAAAGTAGCCTCCATTCCATTTTTCAATGCGATGGAATGGATTTTCCCTATGGCCTATCCGCATGCAAGCCCGGCACCTTGGAGTAGGTAACATACAATCTCTACACCGCCATATGGCAAAGACATCTTTCTCACAGTGCCGGCACATGCCGGTTCCCGCCGGCATTGCCTCTCGGCTGAGACAGGCGTCCAACAAATCGTCTATACGGTCGACGTATTGCTCCAGGTAATCCCTTTGTTTCTGTGAATGTAAATACATGAATACGGGATGCTTGATTCAGGTATATGCATACTCGATATGAATGTGTTCCTTCGGTAGGAGGTGGGGATATATGTGCCAGCTCATAATCCATTGTGGGGACTTCCACCTCTTTCTCAACGGTAGTTACCTTGTCAGTTGGTGCATCTATCGATACCCACACCCGCCTCTGAACTGTAGTGCCATCACTACGTGTTTCTGAAATTGTTTGACGTGTAACTGCCTGAGCCAAGTCGGGATCCCCCTCGATCATGGGATTCTTCCCCCGTTTGCGTTTATGGCCTTTATGTGAACTCATGATGGCAGACATTAAAAGAACAAAATGTAAAGAACACAAGGTCCACCGATGGATGAGATAATCGGCAACACATGTCGGACACATGTTGGCAGACACATGTTTACCATGTGGCACACACCAGCATCACGGGTCTTTTCTTAACTTCCCTTGTCATCTTCCCTTCTCTTCTTGTTGTGCTGGAATTCTGATGGATGCCATTTTTACTCGCACTATATCTGGTCATCCATCTGGTCGGCTGACCCAGATCTATAATGCACAAGAGCGTGCTGCCATCGATGTATTCAAGAATCAATACCTTGAGGCAACTTCACCAGCCGCTCAAAAAACTATTGCACAGGCCCACATATTTCCGGCGCTTTTCAACTATTGGATCAGTGTTGGAAAAGTTATAGACAATAAAGAAATGAATTTACGAACGGTGGTAGGTTGGACATTGTCATGGAACTAAGTGTCAACATTCATCGTTGTGTGAATCTAGGAACTCATCAGCTGGCTCCGCAATGTATGGCATCCACAAAAAAAGATCCCAATGACACAAGGCAGCCGTTACCGGCTTACTGATGTCCTTTGGTGGACAAGGCAAGGTGAGGTGTTTAAGGAGATTGCATTGATGATGGACCTGGCGTCGGTGGATACGAACACACCGGGATGGTTCCAGCATCGCACGAGAGCTGCCAGGAATCTTCTTGACAAAATGACAGAGGGGGAGAGAGTTAAGCTCAGAAGTGAGGCTGATAGAATGTCCCGCGAGGGATTACCAGAGGAGATTCAACGAAAGTGAGTGTGCTGGTGCCGGTGCCGGTGCCAGTGCCAGTGTGCTAACAGGCCTCCAACGCATTTGTTCCAGATTTGCAGAAGAAAAATGGTACTCGCGGTTCACGAAGAGTTTGAGGGGATCGTACAATGAAATGGGCCTGGTTTCATTCTCGGTTGTCGTGTACACCCATAAGAGTGGGCAGTTAGCCATTGATATGTAAGTGCCGGCTTGGTCTTTGCCAGCGCTCCTTACTGAAGGTATTCAGTCATGACGAAATTGCCAATATTCTCGGTGTCCCTGCAAAGGCGTTTGAGGATACATATCCTGAGAGTGCCATGGAGATTAAACGAACAATCTTCGAGTACGTCAAGACTCTCCATGCACAGAAATCAAGATGTGCCGGCACCGGTGCCGGGCCTACCAGCCAAGATATCCTCGCAGTAAACATAGATGCTGAAGGATTCCCAGTTGCGCCGTCCCCGGTGTCCTGGGAAAAGATAAGCAAGGATGATCTGGAGCAAATGTATCGCACATACATGACCCTCCATTATCGTATGTTTGAATGCACATGCCACATTCAGAATGTTGACTCCTGATAGGGCTAGCCTCCAGAGACCCGGAGCGTCAGACACCGTTTACGAGGATCTCGGCAAAACAATCGGACTTCATACAAGCAAAATATATCCCACGTGGTATCACACTGAACGACCCCCGAGCAATGAAGCGTGAAGCAATGATACAATTCTTTCAACATGTTGCAGCAAGACAGGAATCGCACGGCAATCAGGACGCATTCCGATTCAAGGCAATACTATCCAGCCGTAAAAAAGGTACCCTGTGTGATGCAAAGTATTGTGATGCCGATGCCGGTCTTGATCAGCCAGCACCGGCACCGGCACCTCGTAGGAAGAAAAAGGCTCCAAAAGCAACACATGACACTGTGATTGCCGATTTGAATTGTCAAGAAATGGCACAACGACCGACGACTATACGGCCGAGGACCGTGAGACCGTGAGGACGGTCGAGGACTTCGCCGAGGACTTCGTTACGGCCGAGGAGTTCTCTACGGCTGAGGACGTCTTTACGGCCGAGGACTTCTCTACGGCCGAGGACTGCTTTACGGCCCCGGATGGTTACAACGCTTGCGAGTTCGTTACGGGGGTAGTAATCTTGGTCGAGGTCTCCAGGAGGGTCGAGGGGGGAGAAGGTGGCACAACGGAGGTGGGGAGTAGGGGAGATGGGGCCGGTGTCACCTGTACGGTTCACAGGTCGACGAAGGAGGGTGTGGGTCGTGTAGAGTTCTCCGGCGGTTGATGTGCCGTTGGTGGGAGGATGTCCACGGCCAAGAGGGGAGTTACCGGCTATAAGGGGCGGGAGGCCGGAGAGGTAGATGATGCCGGTGGTCCAGAGCAAGAGTTAGGGGACGGTAACTGTCCAGTCTGGAGGCGGCCAGAGGTGTAGATTGTGGCTGGAGCTTGTTTGCGCAACCACTACTGAGAGATGGTCTCGGCCGATGGTTCTTTGTTTCCGTCCCCACTACCCGGGAGAAAAAAAACAGCGACGATGTACCCTATTAAAAAAACACGTAAGAAAGGTGCATGTATCTAAAAACACAAGAAAGTAACAACCCATTGCGGGTATTATATATATCGTTACTTTTAAACAAAAAACTAGTCAACGTCCAGCTGTAATGTCCGACGGCCCAATTGGTCTGATTTATTTAGTGACCACGGCCTACTGAATTGCGGCTGCAAACGGCCAACGGGGTATAAAGACTCGGAGGAGAGCACGATTACAAAGCCGTAAGAAAGGAAATGCGGAACCACTGTGTCGACCCACCTGACCCTCGTCTAAGTGGTAAACCCAACATAAATGACGGCGACCACGGCCACGGCCACGTTTATGATCACCAAGACAACACTAGTGACGGCCCTGGGTACCTCTATGACCCAGATTAACACAACAAAGACTATCCCTGACACCCAACTAACGGCTCGTACGGCCACGGCCATAGGTTGGAACCGTCTCAAGACTCAACTTACGGCCACGGCTTCGCTCTGGACAGCTACTATCTGAGAGGTACTTATCTGGACCTGTGTCACTTCCCAGGTCCCTACCTAGCTCCAGTTTACCCACCAGTTTCAACATACGGCCCAGATTTTACTCTGAGCCGTCACGGACACCAACCAGGTACTACTGACCCAACAGACTCTTGCAGTAGTAACCTAGCAACAGTCACTGCCTTATGACTTATAGAAAAAAAAAAAAAAAAAAAAAAAAAGAAAGCACTGCCCCACATGATGGCCCTGGCAGTAGTTAAAGTATAAATTAGACATTGCATTGTTTGTACCCAATAGCTAGTCTATGTGATTCAATCGTGGACAGTGCCGGTTGATAAATGCCGGTTGATATAAATATTGCTGGCATACACAATGAGGATTGACACACCAATGCCGTCTAGTCTGGGTTGATTCTTGCAATGCTAGTTAGTCTGACGTGCCGGTTCATATTGTGCCAGTTGGCAGTGCTCGGATATATTCCCGGCTTACACGAAACATAGATACTGGCAATTTTGATTAATCCTTTTAATGCCAGGCTCTCTTGATTGCTGCTTCATATTAATGTACTATTCCCAGCTTATATCAACAGCACCGCCTATTGATACTACAATCTGGACTGCCCGTTTATCACAGCTCTGTGGGTCATAGCCGGTTCATATATGTAATGCCGGCTCATCCACACCTGCCGGTCGAGTGTGCCGGTTCAGACAATCTGCCGGGTCAGACAATCTGCCGGTTCAGACTGCCGGTTCAGACTGTCCCGGTTGAGACATTCCTGCTAGTCACTGGCAGTGCTAATTAATGCCGGGCTGTCTTGAGTCCTTAACATCAGTCTATATCACTGGCCATAGCCAGGTCATGAGTATTACCGTCTGATATCTATTTAATGTACTATTCCCAGCTTATACCAGCAGTAGTACCCCCAGTCTGGACTGCCCGTTTATCATCGGCTCTGTGGGTCAGCCGGTTCATATATGTAATGCCGGCCCATCCATAGAGGTGCCGGCCTGTTCAGATACCGGCATTGCCATTTCATACCCTGCATTCCTGATCCTGGAGTGCCGGTTCATACCTACTGCCTCTATCCCAGGACTACAAGTCCCTGTTCATCCCAGCAACAGCTGGTTGATCTGAGCATCACCCGGTCATAGATGGCCAACTATCACCAGTTGAAAACACTCCTGCCGGCTCATACACCCTACCAAAACACATCGGTTGACAGCACCCGGCCATGCTGATAGACCTGCCCAGCATCGTCTAGTGCCGTAGGTATTCCGTGAATCCGTATCTTTCAACACAGTGTGTAGATCCAAATATAGAATACCGTATTCCCAGATTCACGGGGCCCCGTGAATCCGTATCTTTCGACACAGTGTGTCCGTTCCGGGAATCGTACCCTTCGATACACTGTAGTGTGCCTATGTGCGACTACAAATATTTCCCCGTGTCGATAGAAACACTGATTGAGGAAGATCTGGAGAAGTTAGAGTCTGAAAAACAGAAAGGTGTCAAGGAAGACGAAGATTCGAACGAGGAGGCGGAAGAGGAGGAAGAGGAGGAGGAAAATCCCGACGAGCCAAAGAAGACAGAGGGCGATCCAGAGAAGGCAGAGGGTGATCCGGAGAAGACAGAAGGTGATCCAGAAACAGGAGGACTGGACCTGCCTGAGTTTCTAGGTCTTGGTCCTGGCACCCATCACGAAGATTTAGATTGTCTTATTTTGGGCATGCGAATTTATACCAAAGGAGGAGTGGTAGTTTCGGTAACTGGTCAAGTGTTCGGCGAGGAAATAGATGATGAAGAGGAAGATGAGGAGGCAGAAGCTGAGGACAAGGAAGACGAATAAATGACAGTTATATATATCTAGGGTTCTCACCTTCGAACTGTGCAGCTATACCAAAGAATTTTGATTCTCCATGATCAAGTGTGCGAGGACATTGATGAGGAAGAGTAGGATGAAAACATCAAGGATTCTCACCTTCGAATTGTGTACAAATTGTGTATCAAATTTTGGTCCCAAGTACATGAAATCCAATGCTTCTTTACAAGGCTTGGCGTGATATACCCTTCTTCATAGAAATTACGCCAACTACTTTACTAGCAAAATCCAGAACCCCCTACTACATGACCAAATCAGGCATGATATGGGACTTGTCCACTTCTGGTCGTGACATTCGGTGTATCAACAATATTGCGAGAAATCTTCTGATACTTTCAAGTCCAGAGAAAATTCCTGCGGGATTTTTGTCCTCTACAGCTTACCGGGTGGGGCTATAATATAGGTAAGTAAGAAGCTTGGACTTTCTTGACCACCGTAATCAAACCGTAATGGTGGTAATGGTCGAGGTCTTTACACTCCCCCACGTCTTCCTGGAGGATTCCTGCCATTCCTGGTAGGAATACCAGGATTCCAGGAGGAATTTGCTACCAGCCAATTTCCTCTGATTTCCCCTGAAATTGACAATTCCTTGCTCTTCCTAATCCAGGTATAAATTTCCTTGAGTACCAGGAATCCACCAGGAATCTGGGAATTCCTAGGAACTAATCCACCAGGAATCCACCAGGAATCCTTGGAATTCCTGGTACTACCATTAAATAGTATTTATTATTAATATTTAAAGGTATAATATAAATACATAAGTTAGTTGTAATTCATACATATATAGGTTAACATATATTAAAGGTGGCAATGCCTTGCTGCCATTTGAGTTTTGAATTTTGTTCAGGCTGCGAGGTTTGATCATGTGACCACATGTGACCACATGTGACACATCAGAATCCTGGAGGAATCCAGGAGGAATCCAGGAATTCCTGACAAATGAGATTATTCCTGGTGGATTTCTAGTAAATTCTGGGTGGATTCCTAGTATTCCTGGTGATTACTGGTGGATTCCTGGTTGGTGACAGTTGTGGTTGTAAAGAAAGTGCTGTTGAGATGTGTCACACCTCACAGCTTGAACAAAGTTCAACATTCAAATGGCAGTAAGGCATTGCCACCTTTAATAGATGTTAACCTATATATGTATGGATCACAATTAACTTATGTATTGCTATTTTACCTTTAAATAATATTTAATGGTAGTACAGGAATACTAGGAATCCACCAAGAATTTACTAGGAATCCACCAGGAATAATCTCATTTATCAGGAATTCCTGGATTCCTGCAGGAAGATATGGGGGAGTGTAAAGTTCAGGATTAAACAATGTATAAGTAATTATAAATGATAATAGCTACCCCTCACTAAGGGGTATAGTTGTTAGTATTAAATTAAAGAAATTAATATGTGTATGACAAAAAAAACTAAGAAAATTTGATTGAAATGATGGTGTAGAAATAATAGTCCTGGGAATTCACCTGGAATTCATCTGGAATCCACCAGGAATTAACCAGGAATTAACCAGGAATCCCAGGAATTTACTAGGAATCCACCAGGAATCCTCCAGGAATATTCTCATTAACCAGGAATTCCTGGAGGAAGACGTGGGGGAGTGTAAAGTTCAGGTAATGGTCGGTCACCCTCTAATGTTCTCCACCGTTCAATGGACCGGTTCAATGACCTTATTCCGTAGTAAATAGGATTATAATAATGCTACTTAGTTTCCACAGAATGCATATGGATTTCAGTTCCCGTTCCTTGCTTTTTCAAGTTATATTATTGGTGACAGTCACACCTTGACCGCGTGTACCTTATCATTCACATCTACGAGAGTGCCTTTCATGTCTACTTCATCGAAACACCAACTCACTCCTGAGCAGATTCAGGAACTGCAAGCAAAGTTTACTCGATTCCGTATCCTCGTGATAGGGCGAGCCAACGCAGGCAAGACAACAATCCTGCGAAGACTTTGCAACGCTACAGGAGAACCTATGATCTTCAGTCCAGATGGTAGAAAGGTGAAATACGCGGTGGAAGTTCATACCAGATATTAACATCCATGCCCATGATCCCAGATCGAGTCATCCACCCTTGATCCATCCGTGAATGTAAGTGGTTCATGTCTTAATATTGGGTTATGTTCGACCAATATCCTCACGCTGTAGCGTGGAGAGCATGACATTGAGAATCAAATGATATTTGAGAGTAATCCTGGTTTTATCTTTCACGATTCCCATGGTTTTGAAGCTGGCGGCGCTCAGGAGTTGAAACTGGTACAGGAATTCATTAAGGAGTGTTCGAGGGCAAAAAATGTGAAGGAGCAACTTCATGCGATTTGGTGCGTTAGTACGCGTCTTTAAAGAACTACTTTCTTCACAGAGAAATAGGTACTGCATTCCAACGAGTGATGACCAACCAATCACTGCAGCAGAAAAGAAGTTTTTCAATGAATGTGGGACAGGGCTTGGTATGTGTTGCCTTATCAATATTTCACCATGAAAGCTGACTCTGAGAAGTACCGGTGATTGTCTTGTGGACCAAGACTGATTCTCTTGACGTTGCTAAAATCAAACAACTCATGAAGGAAGGTAACAGTTGGGCTGAGGCGATGAAACAAGCCCCCCAGAAAGCTTGGACTGATTTTGAACAGAGTATTCATCAACGGTTTGAAGAGTTTAAATATCCACCCAAAGCATATGTTGTATTTCGAAGTAAGTGTTATCCTTGTTAATAACTATTTGGCTAATTATCTGGTGCAGAGATGCATGAGCCTGGAGCTGATTGTAAAGACCTGATTAAGAAAACAACAGCTGCACTCTCCAGTGAAGAGTTACAACAGCTCCTTATTTCAACACAGCAAAACAATGTTGAGTTATGTGTTGCATATGGAGTTAGAAGGTGGGGAACTATCATTTTTAAAATTTACCACATTAATATGATTCCTAGAATTGTACATAAGACAACATCCAGTCTGTTGAAGAATGAAAGAGATGGGGTTGATGTTATGGCAAATGTGCTGAGATATTTTCCACAAATTGTAGTATGTATTTGGTCAGATCAAAATAAGCCATTGACAACTGATTGAGTTGTTGTCTAGAGTGTTATCTTGAGCATTTAATAGTCAAAATTAAACTAACATATAATTTTTGGCAGTATGTATGTAGGAAAAGAGTTTTATCTGGCTGGTTACCTCACTTTTTCTCTGACAGGTTGTGAGTCTAAGACAATCTTGATCTGCCTTGACTCTAGCTTACTCTTTTAACAGCCAGTAAGTGCAAGATGACCCTTGATCTGCCTTGACTCTAGCTTACTCTTTTGATAGCTGGTAAGTGCAAGGCCATCTTGATCTGCCTTGTCTCCAGCTTACCCTGTTGACAGTTTGTAAGTGCAAGACCATATTGATCAGCCTTTACTCCAGTTTTCTCTTTTGACAGGCAGTAAGTCCAGGACCATATTGGCCTGCCTTGACTATAGTTTACTACTTTTACAGGATGTAAGTGTGGGACCATCTTGATCTATGTTGACCTCTAGTTTACTCTTCTGACAGGATGTAAGTGGAAGACCATCTTTATTTACTTTGACTCTACTTTACTCTTCTGACAGGATGTAAGTGCAAGACCATCTTCATCTGCCTTAGCTCTAGTTTACTCTTCCAACAGTTGGTAAGTGCATGACTATCTTCATCTGCCTTTACTCTAGCTAACTCTTGACAGGGAGTAAGGTGCAAGACTGATCTGCCTTGACTCTAGCTTACTCTTTTGACAGTGGGTAAGTACAAGACCATCTGCCTTGACTGTAGCTTACTCTTTTGACAGGCTGTAAGTGAAAGACCATCTTTATATGCCTTGGCTTTTGCTTATTCTTTTGACAGGCTGTAAGTGCAAGACTACCTTGATCTGTCTTAACTTGAACTTACTACTTTGATAGGATGTAAGTGCAAGACCATCTTAATCTGCCTTGACTCCAGCTTACTCTTTGACAGTGGGTAAGTGCAAGGCTATCTTAATCTGCCTTGACTCTAGCTTACTCTTTTAGCAGTTTGTAAGTGCAAGACTACCTTGATCTGTTTTGACTCTAGCTTACTGTTTTTGACAGGGAGTAAGCACAAGACCATTTTGATCTGCCTTGACCTTAGCTTACTCTTATAACAGTTTGTAAGTGCAAGACCATCTGGATCTGTCTTGACTCTAGCTTACTACTTTTGACAGGATGTAAGTGCAAGGCCAATCTGCCTTCACTTTTGCTTACTCTTTTGACAGTTTGTAAGGACAAGACCATCTCAATCTGCCTTGAATTTAGCTTACTCTTTTGACAGGATGTAAGTGCAAGACCATTTTATCTGTCTTGATTCTAACTTACTCTTTTAACAGATGGTAAATGCAAGATGATCTTGATCTACCTTGATTTGAGCTTACTCTTTTGACAGTGGGTAAGTGCAAGACCATATTGATCTGCCTTGACTTGAGCTTACTCTTTGGACAGGGAGTAAGTACAAGACTATATTGATCTGCCTTTACCTGAGCTTACTCCTTTGACAGGGAGTAAGTACAATACAATATTGATCTACCTTGATTCTGGCTTACTCTGTTGACAGTTTGTAAGTGGAAGACCATCTTTATTCACCTTGACTCTTGCTTACTCTGTTGGCAGATGGTAAGTGCAAGACCATGTGCATCTGCCTTGATTCTAGATTACTCTTTTTGACAGGATGTAAGTGCAAGACCATCTTGATCTGCCTTGACCTTTAGTTTACTCTTTTGACAGTTGGTAAGGTTGAAATCCCATCTTGATATGCCTAGACTCTAGCTTACTCTTTTGACAGATGGTAAGTGCAAGACCATCTTGATTTGTCTTGCCTCTAGCTTACGCTCTTTGATAGTTTGTAAGTGCAAGACTATCTTGATGTGCCTTGACTTACTCTCTTCACAGGATGTAAGTGCAAGACCATATTGATCTGTCTTAACTCTAGCTTGCTCTTTTAACAGATGGTAAGTGCAAGATGATCTTGATCTGCCTTGGCTCTAGCTTACTCTTTTGACAGTTTGTAAGTGCAAGACCATCTTGATCTGCCTTGAACTCCAGCTTAGTATTTTGACAGGGAGTAAGCACAAGACCATTTTTGGTCTGCCTTGACTCTAGCTTACTCTTTTAACAGGATGTAAGTGCAGGGCCATCTTGATCTGCCATGACTCTAACTTACTCCTTTGACAGGATGTAAGTGAAAGACCATCTTCATCTGCCTTAGCTGTAGTTCACTCTTTGTACAGGATGTAAGTGCACAACCATCTTGATCTGCCTTGACTCTATCTTTTTCTTTTGATAGTTTGTAAGTGCAACACCACTTTGATCTGTCTTAGCTCTAGCTTAATCTTTCACAGTTTGTGAGTGCAACACCATCTTGATCTGCCTTGACTTAGCTTCCTAGACTGCAAGTACAAGATCATCTTGATCTGCCTTGCCTCTTTCTTACTCTTTCAACAGGAGGTAAGTGCAAGACCATCCTTATCTGCATTGCCTCTAGCTTACTCTTTTGGCAGTTGGTAAGTGCAAAATGCTGAGCTTCTTTGCCTCTGGCTTATTTTTTTAACAGGATGTAAGTGGAGGACCATCTTGATCTGCCTTGACTCTAGCTTACTCTTTGATATATTAGGATGTAAGTGCAAGACCATCTTGATCTGCCTTGACTTTAGCTTACCCTTTTGACAGTTGGTAAGTAAAATACCATCTTGATCTGCCTAGCTTCCAGCTTACTCTTTTGACAGTTGGTAAGTACAATGCCATCTTAATCTCCTTTACTCTTGCTTACTCTTTTGACAGGGAGTAAGTACAAGACCACCTTAATCTGCCTTGACTTGAGCTTCCTCTTTTGACAGATGGCAAGTGCAAAGCCATCTTAATCTGCACTGACTCTAGCTTACTCTTTTGACAGAATGTAAGTGCAAGGCCATCTTGAATCTTAATCTGCCTTAACCTGAGCTTACTCTTTTAACAGTTGGTAAGTGCAAGGTGATCTTGATCTGCCTTGACTCTAGCTTACTCTTTTGATAGGATGTAAGTGCAAGGTGATCTTTATCTGCCTTGACTTGACCTTACTCTTTTGACAGTTGGTAAGCACAAGGCCATCTTAATATGCATTGGCTGTAGCTTACTTTTTTGACAGAGAGTAAGTGCAAGCATAGAGAAGTCTTTATCATTCTGTTATCTTCCTTTATTGATGTCTGCTTTCTTGCTATCCCTTTGATGACAGGAAGTATGTGCAACAGAGCTATCATTACCATTCTTTTACTGATGTTACAATATATTTGGACAGAATGTAAGTGCACTGATCATATTATTGTTGTTACTAACTCAATTGCCATATTCTTTGGGCAGCATGTATGTTGAACATGTTATTTCATTTACTGTCTACTCTATGACATACATTTGTTGACAGACTGTATGTTCAAATAGTTTGTGATCTGCCTTTTATCTGCTTACTTATGGAACACCATTATTTACAGAAGGCGAGTATTACAATTACTCTTAATATTGCCTCTAGTGTCTGCAATAACATTTGGTGATTTTTTTTACATATGTTTCTTCTCTATACTCACCTTTTTTAATCAGCTTTCATAAATTTCAATGTACAGGATTCCATCTCCAAAATCATGGGATCCATTGTGAGTATTTGCTCTTTAAGAATACCAATGAATAACAAATTTGGATTTCAAAATTTCAAGCTTACTGGCCTACCTACCAACATCAACTTGGAAGAAACTACATATTGTGCAATTGGCATGCATCTGATTCAACCTCTTTTCTATACTCTCTATATTGACTCTTTCTATTAGTTGCAGCAATTCTTGGCCACTTATCTTTCTTTCTTCACAAAGAATCACCAAATGAAACTGACTCTTTGGAAAGAGCTGTCCAAATTTACCAGCAATCAACTTGTGACACCTCTGTCAAACAAGCAGTTGAAAAGATTTTTGAACTTGAAGATCTTTCTGATGGCTATGCATTCTCAAATATTTTCAAAGCCTCTAACATCAATCATGCAACACTAGCTGAAGATGCTGTACAGATTGCATTGAATAATCTCATATGTATGGATTTTACAATTCACTTCTTTTTATTTGTTGACAAGTACTAATTGGGAACTAAAGCAAGCAAATAGGCTAATGCTCAACTCAAATCATCTGTTACAAACTCTTTTTCTTTTTCTTAACTCTTCCAATACATGCCTCTTTCATCTCCATATACATGCATTAGTTGCTCACCTTTCATAGTTTCACTTACATGCATATGACTCATTGCATGACTCACCCTTTTCTTGTTTCATGACTCACCTTATACATGCCTTATGACTCATACATTTTACTATAAAACCCCTACTTACCTATCCATGTACACTAGCTAGTTCTTGAGATTCTTAAGCTATAAAGAAACTCTTTTACTCTCTCAAACTCTTAAGACAATACTAGAGTGATTCTAGCATTCTTTGGAGCTAATCATAAATATGAACTCTGAATGACTGTCTAGAGTAAGACATATCAGTCTAAACTCTTTGAAGTTGTAACATCATCACACCCCTCTATCTCAAGAACCAAAAGCAGAAAAAAAAACAATCATGTGGGCAATGGGCATGGAGAAGAGCCCAGAATGGAATTATAGAACACTGGTGATATTGTTAGGGGATACATACTGTATCCACCTCTATGATAAGCTTAGTATGTATGGTCTTCACCTTCTCTATGATCACTATACCTTTATCCTGCATGCACCCTTATCCCCTCATTGGTAGTAGTAGTTATCCCTCCACTGATGATGATGTCTCTGACTGCAGTCACACATCAATTCTATGCTTGTTATCATTGATATACCCATGCCTTCTATTTTGTACTAGCCACATATATGTTAGGGGACACTGACTCCAAACAAAATCCCAACCTCAGACCTATACATCCCACCTCATTGACAGACTTAACATTCTGTTCACTCCATCTGCTCCAACACTCTGTCTGCTCCAACACTCTGACTTTGACCCTGACTCCAGTCAGACCTTATTTTTATTTTTCACATCATGCCATTTTTATTTAATTAATAATTATTATCATATCATTTATTTAATTTTTATATCTCTGTTATGTCCATATCAGTACTTAGATACCCCTTAGCCTTGCAGGGATCCCCATCATTTCCTCTTTGGATCCCCTGCTAGTCTGACTAAGTCAGTACCACAGCTGGAGGTCTTTACTCTCCCCCACACATTCCGAGCAGGTCCAAGCAGGTCTGAGCAAATTCTGAGCAGAATCCAACCAGAATCCAAGTGGATCCAACCATATTCTGACCAATTTTATATTAAATTCATTATAACTACCTAGGATCAATATACTGCCCTAACCTCTTAAATAAACCTTAATCCTAACCCTAAATAGACTCTAACCAAACCTTAACCTAACCCTAAATGACATCAGAACTTGGTTGGAATTTGGTTGGATTGCTTGGAATTTGGTTGGAATTTACTCAGAATTTGCTCAGATTACTTGGACCTGCTCGAACCTGCTTGGAATGTGTGGGGGAGGGTAAAGTACTGCACAGTTGCCCCAACAATATAGTAATATTAGTTCACATGCATGTAGTATATAATATAGGTGCAAGGTGCTTATCAAAGATAAACACCTTGGAATTCAACTTGATTCCCATGTTCTACTGTGCTCTAACAGATATTGTTGCTTGTAATTGTGGAATGAATGATAGTGAAATTTTAACTTGAAGAATATTTGCCTAAGTACTTGTCCCAGATGAACTTTGTTAAAGTGTAATCCAAGGCTAACACACCCCTAGCTACATCTTTTAGGGGAGGATGAAACACATCAGGAAAAGCCTAATTACACCATTATGCACCATGGATTGTAAATCGGTCTGAACATAGCATAATGGTGTATTCATGGACATATTTTTACATAGTAAATATAATATACCAAATTGTGGTTAATGGACTGAATAAAACATTAGTACTAGGGATGCCAAAGTTCAGTTTGGTTTGGTTCAGGACCCATGTTCTCAGAACCAGAATCAGAACCAGAACCAGAACCAGAACCAGAACTGAACCAACAGAACCGGTTCTCTTGGCTTGGTTCTGGTTCAGAACCAGGTTGAACCATAAGAACCAGTTAAAAATAGACTTTTGTTAGGATATCACCAATTAGACAAGACATTCTCATTTTAAATTTTATTTTCTAAAATTACATCTTATTTCTTAGAAATAAATATATCTTGAAATTTGAGGCCAGAAGTTTGTAGTATTGGTGTTATAACTATGACATCACTAAAAGTAAACATGAAAAGAAAAAAATACCACTAAATCATTTTGCCAACTAGTGACAACTTTGAATTGGATTCTTGCAATAGGAGTATATTAATATTAATATAACCTGAAGTTATAAAGTAAATGAGACATATTATTGATTATGTCCTATGCCAGACCAAAAAATGATGTACTTCTGATTGGAAATATATGTTGGAATTTGAGGTTATGTCATTTGTTTGTGGCTGTTGTCACTCGCTGTACATAGTCTACATGCACACTCTCGCTTGTATTTAGTTTCTTTTCTCCCTCCTGTTAAGGCAACCTACATATAAGAGGAGATGAGACTCTAAAGAGAGTAAGCAGTCTATAAAGACTTAGATAACAGCAGCAACAAGCTAGCAAGTAGGGGTTTCCAGTTAATAATGAGATAAGGACAGTAATTACTGACTACTACTTGAAATAAGGTGGTAGCCAAACAATAGTAAACAAGTATGTAAGCAAGTTGAAATAAGGATAAAATATAAGAAGTGAATATGGTATATACCTCAGGGTTATCCCCTGACAAATACACTCATTTTCCCAGTTCTGAACAGGTTATAGGCCCTGGACTCTAACCACTCCACAAAATCCAGTACCTTGCTCTTTCTTGCCTTGATCTTTGTCTTGCTGACTCTTGTCGCCTTTTCTTGTCAACTTTGGTCACCTTTGTCTCACAACATTCTTGCATGTTTTCATGCCCATACTCTACCTCCAATGTCTGATTCCTTGACTATCCCTAAACTCAAACACATCCCTCTTCTTGAAGGTACCACCAATGCCCTAGAATGGTTCCGATCCATGACACAAACCCTCAAGGCTGAAGGTGTATAGGGACATGTTGAAGGGGTGGAGAATGACCTTGCAGCTGTCTGGCAGGCCTGTCAGGGGATCTCCCTTTGATCCTACCCTACGCCTCCCAGTCTACACATAACACCACCCATCACCTCAATCCTCACCCATTGTATGACAACCCTATGTTATCGCCTAGGCCTATGGCACTACCCAACACCCTCTGTCACCATGTGACATCCCATCATGAGCTTACTACCCTAGCACCTACCCTTACCCATCTCCCGGACCTAGACTCATAGTCTTAGTCATTACACCTTAGTCATGAGGCCAGTTAGCTATCTGCTTAGTAGTTTAGTATTACATGACTGATCCTCATCACTATACAAACAAGTACATACATGTGCACAGACCATGTACTTAGTATAAATAGTTAAGGTGTAGATGCAGGTTCTGCACCTTGGTCAATAACAACGCTTACAGGGTTCTCCACTAGTGTGACTGATTGAGTGGCTGGCTTGGTTTAACCTTGGCAGTTGTTCCCTAACAAGGCCTCGTATCCTCCTCCCCTCACTGCCTTATCTACCAATGCCCAATGACAAGCTGCCAGCACATGGTGGATCAAGGACTCTCATGCGCTAAGCATCATCGATCATTGTCTTAATCCTGTCACTCAGAGCCTCATGCCTGTTGGTGATGACATTACCTCTTGCATAGTCTGGAACAAGCTCAAATCCATGTACAGTCATGTTGATGTTCATGCCCAATTTGATCTGTGCTATCGTGCACCAATACTGATTGGTAGCATGGGTAAAAAGCTTAAAAGTTGCCATCATGAAAATAAGCAGACTTTGAATTCACTTGCCTGTTTTGGAAGTGGCCCTGAATTGTGTTCCTGGTCAACAAATCATCTACGGTCTAGTGTTGCTGATGGCTCAAGCTGCTTTTTTTCTATCTTGTTAAATAAATTTTGTAAAATCACCAAAATATTTGAGTAGCTAGATTGCTTCAGGAGCCAGGGGGTCTTTTGCCAACATTAAGCGATAGGAACCAAATTTCCCATGCTATTTGATTATTTTGGTGATTTTACAAAATTTATTTAACAAGATAGAAAAAAAGCAGCTTGAGCCATCAGCAACACTACATCTACCATCCTTTTGTTCCTTGGCTAGCTGTTCAACAAAGTGATCAATCCACTATTCACATTGGTCATCAGCTTGCATTTGATTGTATCTTTGGCCCATCATTTCAAGAATGGCCTGTTTATGGACACATCAGCTACATCCCCCATTATGTAAAAGGCTTTGTCATTATTGTTGTGGCTATGGACCCACAAGTCTTCCCCTCAGCTATCTACCTTGCCATACCTCGCTCCTGGATCACACTCAGTCCCCTATCCTCAATTATCTACCTCTTATCTTATCATTCACTGCCAAAACCATCATTCACATGGTACCTGACACCTTCCCACCCTCTTTATGACACTTTAGGAAGTCCAGGAGGATCACAACTAAGCAGGAGTTGCAGATGAATCAGCAGCAGAGGATTATTCTTGCAGTGTGTCAAGTGTTATCAAAGCTGCACGACATGGGATCATGGGCAAGTAGTATTTTCTCAGGAACAAGGCTGCACCTTTCAAGTGTTGACTCAGTACCTTTCATATTTTGACATGACCACACAGCTATGGAGTTGATATATTTTTGCTATTGGACTGTGTACACTGCCTTCTCTTCTTTTCTCTTGCACTTTGACACTTTACAGATTTTTTTATTGTTCCTTCTTCTTTTCCATTGTTCTTTTCTTCTTGCAGCTGTCCTCTCTTTATCTTTCTTCCTTTGACAGCACATACTTCTTTCCTTTTTATTGTTCTACATAGCCTTATCCTTAGGGTATAATGTTGAAGAGGTCTTTACTCTCCCCCACCTAATCCACACAGAGTCCATGCGGAGTCCGAGCTGTCCACACAAAATTTAAAACTTTTGTAATATATATACATACCTATCCTAATTCTAACCCTAACCTTAACACTAACTTTAACCCAACCCTAACCAATTCCTAACAAATCCATGCAGAATGCTAAGAGTCCACGCAGACAGCTCGGACAGCTTGGACTCTGCACAGACTCTGCAGGGAGTAGGTGGGGGAGTGTAAAGTACAGATGTTGAATAACAAACTGTATTCGCTTCTACAGCGAAGCGAGGTACAAGCGAAGAGATAGAATAAGGTCTTTGAGAAGACGAGAAGTGCATCACGTGCATCTTCTCTCTCTCTCTTCACCCTCGCTGGCGTAGAAGAGCTCGACAATAATTCTAGGTCGAGCACCCACTGCATTACTCCTTTCCTTTTCACCCACCCTCCTCTCCCTAACTTCGGCATGTCACTAGTGACAGTGCCTTTTCCTGATCCAAAAAGACCCCAACGATGTTTTCACATGTGGCCAGTAAAAACCCTAATCATCATGCCGAAGCGTGGCCCACCCGCTATAAATCGTTGTTTGTGTTGTTATAAAACACCAACCAGAGAGCAATGGACTAGTCTTTAAGTCAAAAGCCTCCCTGTTGTTCGTTTAGGGAAGGTGTAACCTTCACTTGTATCACACAGAGGTAGGGAGCAAGAGTAGAGGTGAGGAGGATGAGGATGAATGAGGAAGAGTCTTCAGTAAGACTATAGCAGTTGACAGTGGGTTGACAGTAAAGGACTGAAAAAGCGAACTCAGAGGGGTTAAGGAAGAGGATGAGGAAGAATAAGAGGGAGTCTTCAGCAAGACTATAGTAATTGACAGTGGGGATAGATTGACAGTTAAAGGACTGAAAAAGCGAACTTGAGGGAGGAATTCACTGGAATTCCACTGAGATGATGAAAGTGGGGGGGTAAGAATGAATTTAACTGAACTACCTATCCTGGTACAAAAGAGCAGTATTTATACCTAAGGATGAGGCTATGTAAAACAATAAAAAGAAACAAAGTACGCGCTGTCAAAGGAAGAAAGATAAAGAGAGGACAGCTGCGAGAAGAAAAGAACAATGGAAAAGAAAAGGAACAGTAAAATAATCTGTAAAGTGTCAAAGTGCGAGAGAAAAGAAAGGAAGGCAGTGTACATAGTCCAATAGCAAAAATATATCAACTCCATAGGCGTGTGGTCATGTCAAAATATGAAAGGTCCTGAGTCAACACTTGAAAGGCGCAGCCTTGTTCCCGAGAAAACACTACTTGCCCATGGTCCCATGTCGCGCAGCCTTGATAACACTTGACACACTGCGAGAATAATCCTCTGCTGCTGATTCATCTGCAATTCCTGCTTAGTTGTGATCCTCCTGGACTTCCTAAATTGTCATAAAGAGGGTGGGAAGGCTTCAGGTACCGCGTGAATGATGGTTTTGGCAGTGAATGATAAGATAAGAGGTAGATGAGTGAGGATAGGGGACTGAGTGAGATCCAGGAGTGAGGTATGGCAAGATAGATAGCTGAAGCGAAGACTTGTGGGTCCATAGCCACAACAACGATGACAAAGCCTTTGACATAATGGGAGATGTGGCTGATGCGTCCATAAACGGGCCGTTCTTGAAATGATGGACCAAAGATACGATCAAACGCAAGCCGATGACCGATGCGAATAGTAGATTGATCGCTTTGTTGTATCACTAGCCAAGGGACAAATGGATGGTAGATGTTAAGGAGCATGTCGATAGTGTAAATGATAGACAACATAGTGGAAGACATTGAGGATATGATGAGCGATGAGGATGTTATCGTTGAATGAATGATTTTGTTGACCAGGAATGTGATTCAGGGCTGCTTCCAAAATAGGTAAGTGAATTCAAAGTCCGCTTATTTTCATGATGGCAACTTTTAAGCTTTGTTCTCACGCTACCAATCAGTATTGGTGCACGACACCGGGTAGATCATTACCATGAATGTGTGCTCTATTTCTATTTACTTACTTATACAATTGCTATCAGGGCTTAGGGTAGTTACTCAGGTCCTTTTGTATATATAGGTAGCAGGTGTTGTCTTAGAATGACACCTTGTTATAAACTTGGTTATTGGCAACCACCTTCTCCTAAGTCTTTAGTATTGCTTGTCAATAAAGAAGACATTCCCTAACAGTTTGTTGTACATATTATTTATATTATTTTTGTAGTAAAGTCAAGTGATTCATTTGCTGATATAACTTAATTCTGCTCAGGAATTGGTCAGATTCTGCTCAGAAATTGGTTATATTTGGATCTAGTCAGATCAGATCAGATCCGGTGGATCACAGCAAAGACCTCAATACTCCATCTGAGATTTTACATGCTTAACAACACTTGTATGTGTACATTTGTGCCAAGTAAATTAAAAAATGTGATATGTCTGGAATCACCTTTTCAATCTGATATATCCTTTTTTGGAGAATGAGTCTGAAATGAATATTCCGACTCACCAACTCATGTGATGGACTCCGACTCTCTGGCACACATAAAATGTTAAATTCTTCAGGATATACATATAGCTGTATGTATACCTTAATATATATGTTAACGACCTGAAATGAAGCAAATGGTGGCAAGGAATGCAAACATTGAAAGAGGGATGGGTAGAAGCCGGACCGGCGCCATAGGTGCATAGCATCTTATGCTCATCCACTTCCAATACATACATCATACAATGCAAGAATTATTGAAGGCCATAAGCCAGCAAGGGCTAGAACAACCCAAACAACTTCTTTCATTCATTCTCTATGCATCAAAGCTCAAGAATGAAATCTTACTCACCCAATCGTTGGCCCATGATCCTCAAGATGCACCTCTTGATCTTCCTGATTCTATTGAAAGTTTTTTGGCAGCTATATGTAATATGCTTCCAGAGGATGTGCCAGGCTGCTGGAGTGCGGTTTGAAAACTAGTCTGGAATATGGAGATGCTCAATGATAAGGCTGTATCAATTGAATTTCAGCAACACAGCATTGACCTGGGTCTCCGTTGATGTAACTGCACAGAGGTTGTTGAGAAAAGGTGTATTTTCAAGATTATAAAAATCTCTACTCAAAACAATAACTCAATCAATACTTTATACAATCTTAATAATGCAAGTTGGGTTTTCTAGAAAGTATAACCTTTCCAAGACTTTGAAATTCACTTCAACTAATACACACAACAACAACAATAATTTGGATCAATTGAAGGATGATCAAACTTTTAAGTGGTTTTGCAATTTATGGCTTGCACCAACAATCAGTCAAAGAATTCCTAAGACTTTACTGATTGATTTACAATTTGTGTACACAAAAGTCCAAGACTTTGTTACAACTTCAACACAATTGCATACACAAGAAGACTCAAACTTCTGCTATGACTTTAACACAATTGCATACACAAGAAGCCCTCTTGCTTCTGCTATGACTTTAACACAACAACAACTTTTACAACAATTCAACAATTATTGCAACAAGTCAAACAACTCTGAGAAACTGATTTATTTTCAAGTCCACTACTCAAAGACAAGTGTTCTTGCTCAATGTCTAAGACAGTGAGCTGTACTAGGTTGCAATTGAGGGGGGGAAAGAAAGAATCCAATTTTCTGACTATTTACAAACCCTGGGAGGTATTTTATACATTTGAGATACTTAAAAATAGATAATGTCCAAAAATAGATATACTGGTTCCTGGTACCCTTACTTTGGTTCTGGCACCATGTGCACTCATTGTTCCTGGAAACATAGGGGTTGTTCTATTTTTAGCCCCATGTTCCTAATTTTAGGTAGTTTCCACCCCTCTTGGTGGGAACTGTGCCTATTGTGCCTGGAAACAATCTTTATGATTGTTCAGCACTCCCCCTATCCTTAATCATCATGATTCCCACACAATCACATGGTTCCACTATCTTGGTTATTCTGCTTCCACTGTTGCTAGGGCACCAACTTCCCCTGAATATTTATTAATAATATTCTGTTGCTCCACAATCACACCCCATGACATTTGCTAACCCAATATTGTTTATTTAACTTTTCCCGTGCCAAGTCTATAAGGATATTCATGGATTTATTGGTTTTAATCCAGACATGCAATTTGTAGTGTAACAAATGATAGTCTATTGACCACACTTATTAACTATATGCATTTAAGTCACACAGTAATAGGTCTAATCAGCAGTTGTAGGGTAGACAACTCTAATTCCCTTATTTAATCATCAGCTGTATTAACAAGTTATTGGTGCATTAATTAATATTTATGCTGAAATAATAGATAAAAATTGCAAAAACCATGCTTATGCAGATTTAAATCATATCACCAGCAACCCAAAACTCATAACAAGATCTCTATCCCAATTGTCACTGACAATTTGC
>MU130546.1:91443-218571 GCA_015039465.1 Phlegmacium glaucopus
CATAGGACACCTATGACCCACTACAGTGATTTCTGCTGCACATAGTGTAGATTTATGCCCAGAGAATGTACCTCCACAGTACTTCATTCTCTGCACAACTCTATTGATATTCTGAAAATGCTCCCAGACAAATCTCCTAATACCAGGATTTTCTGGAATCATTTCATAAGAACCATCTTTCATTACATATCTTGATTTAGGACCTTTTATTGGCACATCATCAATATATGGAACTGTCACATCTGGAATTTCTGGTTGCAGAATAAATGTAACATCATCATGAAATATTGGTACTGAATTTGTCCAACCCATTGGTAAAGTCACCAATCTCAATGCTCCAAAAGGTGTTTGAAATGTTGTTAGATCTCTAGAACCCTCTGCTAAAGTTCTTTCATCATAGCCAACATATAAGTCAAACATCCCTCCACAAGCTCTTCCTGCAAATTGTGCTGCTAACATTTCTGTTGCAGGTGGTACCCCTGAATGTGCTATTGTAACTTCATTCAAAGGCTCCAAGCTATGCACTAACCGCAAGCTTTTTCCATCTTTCTTCAAAACACAGAACCATCTTGATCTGTAAGAAGAATTTGAAGGTTCATACACTCCTGCCTCCAATTTCACTTTGATAATCCTACAGATTTCTGGATACAATCCTGGTGGTATAGGTATATTTTTCAACACCCATGGTTTATGTGGAACCACTGGAATATCAATTGGTGGAAAGAAGTCTTCCCTAAATTTTCCTCTTTCTATGTCATCCCAAGCAAAACCATAACTCTGCAACATCATAAAATGGTGCATCAACTTCTTTTCTTCTGCAAGTAGGAAATCTCCTTCATGCACTTTGTCAAACTGCTCTTTTCTCTCTTGGGTATATCTTCCTGTGGGTACAAACATGCATGGTTTGGACGTACCCACACCCATACTGAGCAGATTCTAGTTGCACCATGTGGGATGATAATTGCCCGAGAAACATTTTATTTTGCAGAGGCCATTCCTTCTGTCATTGTGAGCAAGTTTCTCTTCACTGGCACAGTCTAACATCATTTACTACCAATAACACAGGAAATGATCAAGAGGACGTATCATGGAGGGTTCATGCCAAATCATATTATTTTCGACAACAATTGCACAGTTAAGAAGCATGTAAAGGACAATTCTGATTTCAACAATGTTGGCCTTGCGGTGGATGTCTTTCATTTTGAGAACAAGCATGCTGAATCTGATGAGTTCTGTCAAGCAAATTGTGACCCTTCAAAATTTCCTAAACTTCGAGGAAAGGATGGGAAGGGGTGGTTCTTCAACACTTCCATTGCTGAGCAAACCAATGTATGGTTGGGAGGCTTCCATTCTATCTGCCGTGAGATGTCCATTGACAAGTACAAATTTTTCCTTGATGAAATGATTATGATAAGGAACAGGTGGACAAAGGAAAAGCTTGTGAGGGATAAAAAAGAGCCCAGATTGTGGGGATGAATTGCATAAAATAGATTAATGAGCTCTAAGTACAGTAGAAATCAACAGAATTTTATTATACATACAAATCAATGACAATAATACAACTAGAAGGATGAGGAACGAGAACCTGGCAGTCACATGAAGCCTCAATGGTAGGAAGAAACAAATACTAAGAACCTAATCATAAATACTCTGGCTACTGGAGTCAGAAGTTTCATCACACGAAGAGATCTTGCTTCCTTCTTCATGATTCTCAATGCATCATGCATGATGTGCTTGACGTTGACGTGCAGCACATAAAGGGGCATTCTTCAGGGGGACATGAGCAGCAAATGCAGACCAAAGGCCTCCTGGGTTATATCCAAAACCTTCAAATAGGTCACGGTCTTCCTGACTAGCAACATCCCACTGACCCTTGGCATCATAGTAGGTGGACGACTGTACAAATTTTTGGGCCACAATTGATTCAAAGATTTGGGCAATTGTCTTTCCAGATGGAGGAAATCTACAGGCATCCAATATGTGGGCAACATCTACAACATGGTAATCCGACGGCCATTTCTTCTTAGCTGGCGTAGAGGTAGGGGCTTCCTGCTTGATGGATGGTGGCGAGGACAAGAAATCGGTGGCAGAAACAGGATGATAGTGTCGATGAGCCAGAGGTGTGTTGAAGGAGGCTTCACCGTCTGAGTCTGTGAGTTCCAGAACCTTAGCAGGAGATGGTGATAATGATGATACAGAGATGGGAGAATGAGTGTGAGTAGTTTGATGGATAACCTGTGAGGATGGTCCAGGGGTATGAGATGGTCAAGACCTTTTGGATGAACCACAAGCAATGTTGGTGGCAGGGCGCTTACGTGAAACTATGGGTGCATGGGCCGCAACTGTCTCCAAAAACCTCTTTTCACCTTTTGCCTTGACACTTGCACAGTCGCATTGCAGATCATTTCAAATGTGGGGAATGGCAGTTGACTGAGGGCTAATAAATGTTGACAAATCCCAACAAATATTCACGTCAAGTGCTTTGAGGAGGATTTCTGGCTGACTGGACTGACATGACATGATTGACTTTGACCTTCTCCCATAATTTTTGTGTGCAGTTATAGACCTTGAACCATGGCTTATCAGGTACCAAATCAAGGCCTACATCGCCAAGGACAGAGGCCTTGAGCACAAAATTAGGCCAAATGAAATCCCCTTGGAACTTGCAGGACTCAGGCTCAGTATCGTCCTAAAAGAAACTAAGCATAGGTTATAAATACCACCAAAATAAACTTACCAAAAGCCATGCACAAACAGTGACTTCATGTGTTACAACTTTGAACGATTCAGGGTTACTGATCATTAACAATTGTTTACTATGTCGGTTTCGAGTATCAATCTGTAGACTTGCGCTTCGTAGACTTGTAAAGGCCTAGAGCAGCGGTTGTCTTTGAGAGAGAAGTAGAGTATAAGATCGTCTATTAAAGACTAGGTAAAGAATGAAGTACAAAGTATGTAAGTTTATATACAAGGACGAGGAATGAAAGGCATGAGGTAAGAGTATGTAAAACATGTGTTTGACACATGTATGAAAAGTGAACTGTAACAGCATGTAAGTGAAACAATGAACATTGCATGGAGTGCGCATGTGTGATAATAGAAAAGAAAATGAAAAGAGTGCGTACGCAGCGTGTATACAATCATAACATTACCCCTCCACTAGACTGTTGAAAACTCCTGGTTTCAATGACTGTACAATCTCTTCGCAAGTTGACAATGTTTAAGGACGTGGCCGGGTTCATCGCAGAGGACGCAATGGTTTCGAACCGTTCGCATGGTGTCAAGGGTCTGGAGTCGTAGATAATCTTCGTCATTGGGGATGTAAATCGGACTGTCTTTGGAGCTGTTGCTTTCTGAAATAGTGTAATATTTAGTCAAAACATTGGAAATCAAGACGTGGGGAGTGACAGGAAGAACAATCGTGTCAATAGGAACATTGAGGATTGATTTTGCAGACGATGATGGAGGAGAAGGGGTGTCAGAGACTGGTATATTCATCACTTGAGGAGTGTTCTTGAAAGGAATTGGAGCCCATTGATGTTTTTGATGATGTTTGATCAATGGTGCAAGTTTCAAGACGAGACCGCCTTCTCTCATGTGGTCAAAGAGAAGGTTTGTTGTTACTCTTTGTCGTTCAACTTCTTTCTTTAATCATCATATCATCTGTTTGGTTTCAAAGTAGTGACAGAATTGGTTGTTCAAGTCACTTTGGTCCCAAAGAATGTCTTTGATGGATTTGAGGTTGTTTTCATTTTTAAGTAGAGAGTCGAGTTCATAGGAGTCGAAATATTCAACATTGGAAAAGATATCGGATTCAACGGAAGAAGGGGAAGAAGAGGAAAGTCGATGTGCATGAGGTCGGTTGAAGTTTGGTGGAAGAGGGCGGACAGTGGGTCGGAATCATTTTTCCGTCACTTGAGCTCGGGGCATTGTTTTTAGAGGAAAGGGGAGTTGTTGAGACGAGGGTTGTAGGTTTCAAAGTTGAATTGGGGAAGAATAAATTGTTTGTCTCGTTCTTCTTCGAGTTTCTCCCTTATATTCTCCAACTCTGCCGTAATGATCGCCACCTGGTCGATGAATTTCAAAAAATCTTCATCCAGTAACTTGTGTGCATAGGAAGTGTAACGCATGTTGAGCTTCTGTGATTGATTAGAGTTGGTGATGTTGTTTATAGTTCGTCAACAAGTCGCCGTCATCTGAAAATGCTTCTTCATTTTCCCATGATGCTTCGGAGATCGGATATCCTTTCCACTTGATGTAGTATTGGATGTTTTGTCCTTGTCTTCTGTGTTTTAGAATGGTTTCAATTTCATAAACTTCTTCGCCTTCAAGTAGTTCGGGAGGTGGTCTGTCAAAGTTTTCTCCATAGACGTCATTTTCTTTATAGGGTCGGAGTAAGGATGCATGGAAGACATTGTGTATCTTCCATGAGGAGGGGAGTCGTAGTTCATAAGTGATCGGTCCTAAGATTTCTGTGATTTTGAAAGGTCCTTCGTGTTTTGGGGCCATTTTCTTGTGGTACAACATTTTGAGGTTACATGAGTCTAACCAAACTTTCTGTCCCTTCTTGAACGGGATGAAATTCAATCATCTTCATTCTGAAATGCATGTGCGAGCAAGTTCATGTGCAGTGAGGGCTTGTTCTTGGTTCTTGATCAGTGTCTTCATTTTATCTTCAATCGATGGGTATTTCGTGTTTTCGAAAGATAAGGGGATCACAATAGGAGATTCTCCAAACATAAGTTTGAATGGAGTGTGTAATTGGTCAGTGTGTCTTCGGTTGTTGTGTGTGAATTCCAGTGTATTCAAGGCGATCGGCCATTCTTCTGGATGAGATGCGCAATAAATTGATAGGTTGGCTTCAATTTCTTGGTTCGTTCGTTCAGTAGCTCCATCAGTTTGGGGATGATAAGCTGTAGAGAGGGAAGATGTGATCCCAAGTAGTTTCAAAAGCTCTCTAAACAATTGAGAAGCAAATTGAGGTCCTCGGTCAGATAACAATCGGCCGGGTAATCCAAATCTTTTGTAAAGATTTTCAAGTAAAAGTCGGGTGGTCTCTTCGGCGGTAATCGTTTTGTTGCAAGGTAGGAGAATTACCCCCTTCGTAAGACCTTGGTCAACCACGGACAAGATAGAGTCGTATCCTTTGGCAGGTGGTAAGTCGGTGATGAAATCCATAGAGCAATTGGCAAATGGTTGTGTCGATTTTGCTCTTCTGTCAATTTTAAACTGTTGACAAGTTCTGCATCCTTGGACATAGTTCTTCACGAAGGTTCGGAGTCCAGGCCACCAATAATGTTGTCGTACTGCATTATAGGTTTCGAGTTCACCAGGGTGTCCAGCCGTTTCCGGATCGTGGAACATTTTGACTATGTCCCTTCGTAGTTCAAAGTCTTTTGGAATATAATTCTTTCCTTTGTAGAAAAGTACCCTTTTTCCTTCAAATTCTTCTGTTGTCCATCCGTTCAGATCTTTCTGTGCAGAGGATCCGGTGTCCAGTAGTAATTTTATTGCTTCAGCAGCGTCGAGATCTAAATCATCAGCAGAAGCAATTTGTTCTTGTAAGTTGGTGTCGATGAGATTTAGGAAAAGACTATCGGGAAGTAGAATGATGTCTTCGTTATCATTGTCTTCTTCAGGACAATGATCAGGTCGTCGAGAGAGAGTGTCAGATTGTATCATCTTGTTTCCAGCCAGGTGAACAAGTTTCACATCGAATTCGGAGAGATATAATGCCCATCTCACTTGTCTTCGGTTCAGTTTCTTTGCTTCTCGGTAATATGTCAAATTCTTGTGGTCTGACAATATAACCATCGTATGAGAAGATCCTTGAATGTAATGTCTCCATTCTTGGAGTCCACGAATGATTGCAAGCAATTCTCTGTCATAAATTTCATAATTCCTCTCAGTAGGGGAAAATGTTTTTGATATCAAAGAGACTGGGTGTCTGTCTCCGTTCAAGTCCAATTGTGTGAGGACTGCACCTGATGCATATTTTGATGTGTCGCATTCGATCTGGAAGGGTTTTGTATGATCTGGCATCATAAGAACCGGTTCTTCTGTGAATCGTTTCTTCAAGGTGTCAAATGTGTCTTGGCATTCTTGTGTCCATTCAAATGTTTTATTCTTCTTCAAAAGATTGTTGAGGGGTCCAGCGAGTTCCGAGAATTTCTTGATGAATCTCCTATAGAAATTTCCAAATCCAAGGAACGATCGTACTTCTTTGATGGTGGTAGGGGTGGGCCAGTCTCTGATTCCTTTGAGTTTTGTGGAATCCATAGAGACCTTACCTTCTTCAATGATCATTCCGAGATACTCAATCTTCTTCTTGTTGAATTCGCATTTCTTCGGTTTCAAGTAGAGGTCATGTTCTCGTAGACGTTGTAGGACCTTCTTTGTGATTTCTTCAAGATCTTTTTCACAAGTTGCAAAAATCAAGATGTCGTCCATATAGACAATGACATAGTCGCCTTCAATGAGATCTTCAAAAATTGAATCCATCATCGCCTGGAATGTAGCCGGGGAGTTGCACATGCCAAAGAACATAACTGTCAGCTCGAAAAGTCCTCTGTTCATTTTGAATGCTGCTTTCCACTCGTCACCTTTCTTGATCCAGACATTGTTATAACCTCTAAGGACATCAAACTTGGTGAAACAAGTTGCGCCTTTCAGTTTGTCCATAATTTCAGAGATCAAAGGTAGGGGGTAAGCATTTTTGACTGTGTGTTCATTCAAATATCGGTAATCTTGGCAGGGTCGTAACTTTCCATCTTTCTTGGAGATGAAGAAGAAAGGAGATGCCATCGGTGATTTCAATTTTCAAATGTATCATCATTCGAGGTTTTCTTTGAGGAATTTGTCCAGTTCGGTTTGTTCTTCCGGGGTGAGATTGTAATTCTTGAAGGATTTTGGTTCAAATCCAGGTTTCATCTCAATTTTGTGATCCCAGGGCCATTCGTCAGGAAATCTGTCTGCTTTCTTTTCATCGAATACATCAAGGAATTCGTGATATTCTTTTGGAACCAGTTTTTCAACTGGAATATCTTCCTTTTTGTTGTATTTCTGTGCAAGTGTTTGGGATGCAGAGGTTTTCGCGTTGATCCAAATGTCATCGTCCATTTCACCAGTAATAAAAGAGATGAGTAACAATAATTTGTCATCATCTAGAGGATTCAGTGTAGAATTCATGTATTCTTCTTCGTCATCTTCATCAGTAATTGAAGATTTTGGGTACTTCGGGAATTCTTGTTTCGGGGTGTCTGTATTCATTTTATGCTTAAAGAAGTGCTGTTTGCCAGTGTCTGTTTCTTCGTTTCTCCAGGAGAATGCTCCAGTTTTCCAATTGATTTCCAGGTTGGTTTCTTGTAACCAAGGGAATCCGAGGATAATCTTCTGCTTTCCGAGTCCTGTGACTAAGAGTCATTCCGTTTTCCGTTGTCCATTTACAATAAGATCAAGATTGATGTATGTCTTGATAGTTCTGCATTTGTTGGGTGTTCTGTCCACGTTAAAGACCTTCAGTGGTTCGTCCAGTTTTTCGATTTTGAATCCAGATTTTCTTGCATAGTTCTGGTCAATAAACTTTCCTCCAGCTCCAGTGTCTATGAGTCCTTGGGTTTCGATGTCTTCCTTACTCAATGTCTGGTCTACAATAATGATGGGAACAGAGATTGAATTGTTTGTTATCGTAGCACTACAGACAGAGTAAATATCAAGACTAGGAGAGACTTGCATTGAGGAAGCTCTCCTTTTTAAAAACCCTCATCATCCGCCTGCTTGAAGAACTCCTCTTTGTCGTCTTTGTCCATCTTTGCCATCAAGGCTCGGATGTGGGAGTGCAATTCTTTTCCCTTCATCTTCTTGATTTCGGGAACTTCTGGCTTCTTCTGCCAGTTCTTTGTCGTGTTCTGGTTTGAATAAGAGGCTGTCTTTGTGCAGTCTCTGGATAAATGTCTGGGCTGTTTGCATTTGAAGCAAAGCCCCTTCCTCATTGCATTGTTTCATTCATCCATGGACATTGTGTCAACATCCATTGCGTTTGGGTCTTTCTTCTGGAAGTTCCACTTCCTACCCTGTGGGTTCGAGTTCTTATTTGTTTGACCAGTTTTGTTCTGGTTTGCGTTTCCTTGGGAAAAGGAATTCATCATCCTTTTCCATTGATGGTCAAGGCGTGAAGCCCATTCGTACCATCCAGCAATCGTCTTTGGTGGTTTTTCCAACGTCATGATTCTTCGTTTTAAAGAGGGGAGGATCGAGCCCTCGAATCGTTCGATGATAGCAATCTCATCTTTGAGACCGCTCTTCTGGACCAAGATTTTGAATTGAGTGATATGTTCATTGATTGAGGTCTTCTCCTGTCAGAGATATTTCAAATCATTTAGGGCATCGCCCTTTGTGTCGTATTGTGCAAACAATTCTTCTAGGAGATTGAAGAAGTTTTGAATTGTCCCGAAGTCTGGCTTCATTCTGAGGGTTGTGTTATCAAAAACATTTGCAATGTATTCTTCCTTCCATGAGGCCGCTTCGCCATCGTTGAGTAGGGAAAGTACAAAGGCAATCTTTTTCAAATCGTCATCGTAAATTCTGTCATTTATCGTTAGGTATAGTTTCGTTTCTAGAAGAAACTTTCTTAGTTCTTCTCTTTTGCCGGTGAAGGGCTTCGGCATGTTCAGTTTTATTTCTTTTGCTTCATCGCAAGCATTCAGTGGGTTCATTGGTTGATCAACCATCTCTTCAGATTTCGGTGTTGGGGATCGTGTTGGGGTTCGGTTTAGAAGTTCAGCAACTTCTTCTTCTAAATTCGTTTCGGGTGGATAAGTCCACGCGTCTGGTTCTGTTCGGGTTTCGGTTGGATCGAAGAATGATTGGAATGGGTTAGATTCTTGTTGTGTAAAGTCAATTGGGTTTCTAGATGTGCTGAGTCTGGCAAGTGCCTCTTCTAGCGCTTCTTCTGTTGGTTTGTTTGTTGGTTCGGGAGGAGTAGAAAAATCTCCTTCTGTATCGTTCGTAGAATGGGAAGACTGTGATAGTCTGTATGTCCCTCTTCTTCTGTTTCTTGAACTTGACGCCGTTGCTCAGAGGTTTGGGTGTCGATCGGATCTTTCACCACCAGGTTTCAACATTCTGTTTCGGGTTCGTTTCGTTTCAGTTGATTCGCAAGTGTAGAAACTATGCGAGGTCGTGTAGACACCTAGTCTTTTGTTACGACTTCAAATGATTCAGGTTTACTGATCATTAACAATTGTTTACTATGTCGGTTTCGAGTATCAATCTGTAGACTTGCGCTTCGTAGACTTGTAAAGGCCTAGAGCAGCGGTTGTCTTTGAGAGAGAAGTAGAGTATAAGATCGTCTATTAAAGACTAGGTAAAGAATGAAGTACAAAGTATGTAAGTTTATATACAAGGACGAGGAATGAAAGGCATGAGGTAAGAGTATGTAAAACATGTGTTTGACACATGTATGAAAAGTGAACTGTAACAGCATGTAAGTGAAACAATGAACATTGCATGGAGTGCGCATGTGTGATAATAGAAAAGAAAATGAAAAGAGTGCGTACACAGCATGTATACAATCGTAACATCATGCTTCACCCGATTGTTTGCATCAAGTCATGCAGCATCCTGAACCTGCCACAATCATAATGCTTCTTCCTTCTGAGCATTTTCCTCAATAAATATAGGCCGTATTTGTGATGCATGTTGGGGATTTGGAAGAGGGTTCATTGAGGTAGGTGGCTCTTGAGAAGGATGAGCGGTGATAGACTGGTTCAGGCAAGGAGGAATTGGAGGAGGTGGCCCACGGCTAGATGAGGTATTTGCGGTAGCAGGGTGAGGTGCTAAGTTTGGAGCATCTGTCTTTAGCGCATGTGCCATGAGAGCACAACCTCCTTGGATATGACAATGGCTTGCACAGGCTTGCCATAGGCATCATTGGTTGATTTTCTTGTCACATCCATGAATGGCACATGTTGTCCGGCTGCCTGCAGCTGCCACTGCATATTGTGATTGGGGGGGCGTCATGAACGGGGCATACACATTTGGAATGTCGCCTTGCGATGGAATTGTGGGTGGAGATGTTGTGTCACTGGTAAAACGGAACCACTGGGTGTGAGGTTGCTCAGTGGTTCCTCTGCACTATTGAAGAAAAGCATTAGTATCAGCAGATAAAGACAAAAAAAAAAGTAAACTTACCGCAACAAAGAATCTACCCTGGTTTCCATTGCAATCGCTGAATGTTCTCTGTGGGGTGAGCAACTTGGGACATTCAGCACATTGGACTGGTGAGGTTTCTGCCATGTTTCGGAGTTGAGATAGAGGTGTGTTCCATGTGGTGAAAAAAGAAGGGTGGGATACTGTAGCAGTCATCAGTAACTAAGAACAAGTCTGAAATGACTAATAACTCACAGTGTGTGTAGAATTAGTAGAGATTGGCACTGTAAAGCACAAATTAGAAAGTAGGTGTGGTCCAAGGAAGACAACACTTACCATTCCATGTAGAGAAGACATACTGTGAACAAAGGGAGGGGTAGCATGATGGTGACGGCATTGTTGAACCTGTTGATTGATGTGGCTTTATTTGGTCTACATTTTCCAGTAAACAAGTTCCCATAGCTGTTTTGAGTGAGGGCAAAAACTGTGCCAGAGGATGAGTTGGACTCCGACTTGTGCCGGTGAGCCAGAATGTTTGTTTCAGACTTTTTTTGCTTTTTTGGGGGGGTTCAAAAATTCTTACTAATCCCCTGGTATTTTTAAGATCATTGGTTGGACATTTTGGTCTCCCTTGATTGGGAGGTCATAAATGTGATTCAGAACTGCTTCTCAGATTTCTGGCCAATCAAGAACCAAGAACTGAACCAGATAGCTGATGCTGAACCAGAACCAGAATTTGGTTCAGCTGGTTTTAGTTCTTGAATCTCTGGACTGGTTCAGAATCAAACTTTGGCATCCTTACAAACAACTACTTTTGATAAAGTACAGTGATACAACATTTGAATCTTGTGAGTGAAGTGGGGTCACAGTTCATCAGCAAGATGGCAAATTTATTTATGACTTTTTTGACTTTTTAACTTTACAGACACAATTTATAAAGTCAAAAGTTTGAAAAATACTAAAGTTTCATTTGAGACCTACATAAAGTTAGAAATTTGTATAAAGTCTGTAAAGTCTGCAAAGTCCACAGTAATGAATTACAAATTATGTATATTAAACAACGAGTCAATGACTAGCAATTGCTAGTGGGGGGGACTGACTCTGACTGAGTACAAAGTGGGGGCCCTTATATAAGTATAGAAGGCCTCAAGGTTTGTTGGCTAGAATTTTCCATCAATTACATAATTGATGGAATATTCTAGCCAACAAACCCTATGGAATATTCTGGAGACTTCTAGCCAACAAACCCTGAGACCATTCAATACTTACAGATATAAAGACCTCCACCTTGAACTCAATCCCCCCATCACCAGTTGTTCAATTTGTATAATTAGCTATTACATAATTTAATACATATTTTATTGAGGTATCTGGGTTTCTGAGGCATGTGTTGATACTATAGATATGAATGACTTTTGGACTTTATAATTAGTGCTTCAAGGCCCAGTCTTATGACCAGAAAATACTGTAACTGAACCAGACTGGACTGGAAAAAGACTGGACCAGCAGTCCTGGTCTTTGAATGTTGAGAATGCAAGACCTGAAAAAGACTGGTCTTGATGGACCTGTCTTTGTGGTTAGAACCGGTATGGACTGGTATGGACTGGTATAAATGTAATGGTAATATTTCCCTTTCCAACGAGTCCAAGATCATAAAAAATGGATAACAACTGGCTGAGAAATAAATAAAACTGTACAATATTCGCTAAAATTGGACATTTTTACTAATATTATTATAGAATGTCCAAATATTAACGGAATTAAACGTTCTTGGGCTTGTTCGGAAGCTCTTATGTAACTAAACAAATGTTTTTAATACAAAAATGCATATTTATGATCAAAAAACCGATGTAGACCAGTCTTAAGTGGTCCAGTCTGGTCTTTTGAGGTCTTAGGACCAAGGTGGACCAGTCCCAGTCCATGTCCCTGAGGGTCAAAAAACTGGACTGGACCAGACTTTTAAACACTATTTACAATACTTCACATACTTTATATGACTTCAGACTTTTTTGCCTTTCTTGACTTTGTAAGTGGTTGACTTTTCTAAATTATGGTGAGTCTAAACAACTTTTTCACTTTTTCACTTTTTCAACTTTATAACAACTTTATAAAGCCAATAAAGATTTTTGCCTATTTCCTGATGCTTGTCACTGCAGAGCTGTAGTTGGTGTCTCCTTGTAAGAATACTATCAGCCTACAACACTGTCACACTTGTCACTGCTGAACTGCCATGGCCAGAAAAATTTGCTACATCCCAGAGGAACAGAAGAAGCTTGTTCCCCTCTGGAACAGTGGAATGAACAACATATATTGCAATGAGCAAATTGTGTCATGCTGCTGCACTTTACCAAAAATGGTTGTGTGTACCCTTAGCTGTAACAGAAAGGTCACCATTTTAGCAATCATAATTCACACAACATTCACTTTTTACTGAGCATCATTAGACGAGGCCAATGAAACGGAACGACTCGGACACCAAAAATGGTATCAGCTTCAGTTAAATAATATTTTTTATCATCAAGAAATAGACATTTATTTTAGATCTCTTGGTCTTTTGTTGTTTTTGTCTCATGAATGATGGATCGACTGAGAAAAGATGGCTAGCTTGAAATGGGTGTCTTTGATTTTCCTTTCAGATATCGACACGCGGCTTCATAAGGCTATCCTTTTTTAGCAGGCTTTGAATTTCCCAAGTTCAGGACCAGCAATTGAGCGCTGAGCCTTTATGGTTATTTTTTCCTTTTGTCTGGTGTCGGAACGGATGGCAACCGATATCAACCGTGAGGCACGGATTTGGCGTCCTGAACGTTTGAAGTCGAGTTCATCAAATTAGATCGCAGTTGGGTGAGATCATCTTAGATGAGATATTCTGGTACCTACGAAACAAATTACTACGCCCAATATCATACTGGGATTAACACCAATAATGGAAATAGCTGATGAAGAAATTTTCTTTTACCAAACAGGCGAATTTTTTCCTGAGTTTTGGGGTTGTCTTTGGACGCCTACCATTTGATAACCTGTGGACTGTTCTGTGTTGTAATCGCCCGTGTTGTATGTTTAAATGTTTAAGTTTTGAAGTGATACTCGATAATCACTTAGGGCCATTGATCTTGCAAGTATCCAGAGTTCTCCGTGGCTTCGTCTACTTGCGTTTGCATCGGTATCGTACTATAGATGTAGGTAGTAGAATGTCAAGACGATATCGATCAAGATATCAGTTGCTTTCCTATTTTCGTTCGAAATGGTGATCGTCGAAACGTATGCGTCGAATGGCCTGCTCTCTAGAAGAATAACGCACGGCAGGTCTTTATATTGCATTTGTGTTGACCCAGATCCGAAAGACGCTCGAAGACATCGACATGGATCGGGACTCCACATTGATAGTATTGCTGGCCACGCTGCGAATGTTCAAATATATTATTTTGACATAGACACAAGCGTGACAGTGGCAGCGGCGATGAAACATGCCTTCCCTTGTCAGCATGAGTATCAGGATTCGTATTGGCTGCGTATAGTTAATTTAGATCTTGGTGGGCTTACTTTTCATGTGCTCTTATCTGCTCTCCAAGTCCGTGGCACCGAGTTGACGAATACGGCATCCGAGGCAATCATGATGGCTGGCAGGACAACTGGTGGCATTGGTGTGGTAAATTGTGCAAATCTTCCTGTTCCGTTGTTCTTTTAGCGCCGTCTCTAGCATTAATGAACGGGCGGTTATCAAAACAGTGTACCATATGCTGCTTATGGCTACCACGAGGAAGCAACGCGATGATGTTGGTGTTGACATGTGTTGATCAAGGGCTTCCAGAAATAAACGGACACCAGTTTTGGCTCCTGACTGGCATTCACTGGCACCATTCAAAGTCCTTCGCCTTAGGATCCCTACCGGTCGTGTTTTATTTGTTATTGAGACTGGAGATTTAGTTCGAACGATAGGAACCTCTGGGTTCACGCTTTTTCGTTGGTCCTTGTATCGAGGAGTCGAAGTCAGAAGAAGGAATGAGATTAGAAGCACCAGACCTGGCCAGATGGACACGGTTTGCGGCCAAAGGTGGTATCGGGAAGTGCACAGCGATCTGCGACTGTGTGGCAGAGAGCGCAGATGATCTCATGTTCCTCAAGGTCTTCCCTTCCCTCTTTTTTCGTGATTTATGGTTGATATATGGATCTAGGATGACGAGATTACTGTCCTACTGCAACATCCTGACCAGGAAAACCTCTTTTTGGTATGCATTCCTTTTTTCTTCTTGACTTGTACGTTATTTAATATTGGGTCAGGGCTACTGCGAGGGTGTGGTTGGCCATTTTTCTGGTTCTGACGTTCATTTTCATGCGAAGTTGAAGGTGCCTATCAAAGCCAAGCGAGCGTCAATGTCCAGTGGGAAGTCACCGACACCCTCTTCTGACATCCACTCGCCCATTGGTCGACCTTCTTCTCGCCGTAGCTCAAGTTCCAAAATGGAGGCAGAATTGCTTGAGCGTCAGGCCTCCCAGCAGCGCCGCGTCCAGGCCCAGATACCTTCTCGTATGCAGCCCATGGAAGATGAACGACAGCGATCTCCACCTATGACGTTCTCGAGTTCTTCAAATGGAACCGATTCTGTTGTGACCACTCCTGCTCTTGGCTACTTTTCTAGCCCAGAAATCAAGAAATCAAGCATATATGATACCCCAAGTCCTCGAGATGCTCATTTTTCCATTGAGGCGCCGCGGTCGAAGTCCATGCCGCCAACAAGAGCATCGTCGCCTCCAACTGTGTCTGTGTCGTATTCGCATGCCACTATGATCCCAACGGTGTACAAAAACAATCTACATATCCCTCCAGCCCTCAACCTCACGCCTGAGTCGACTACCCCCCTTCGAATTACCAAACGTTCTCCTGCATCCCCACCTGTACCACAATTCTCTCTTCACCCAAGTCTATCGGTATCCCCAGCGCTACCATCCTCAGTCCCAGATAGTTCTTATTCTACGTACGACGAACGGTCTAAACGCCACTCCATCGAAATGTCTGACGTTGAAGTTGGGATTGGGTTGTCCCTTCTTCAAGACCTCGCCAATGGAATGGATTCCGATTCTGATGATAGTGACGATCAATGGTCGAAGCCTGATCAACGTAATCCTGCAGCAGGTATTCCGGACTCTGATTCCTACGCAGCTGCTCTCAGTCGTGTGGGACACAGGAGGGGTAGTTTAGATGAGGAAACACAAGAAAGCACGGTTGAAGGGTTGGGCTATGTTCAATCAGAGGAGGATCATGAAGAGAGAGGAAAGGGAGACCTGGCAGGTACGGGAAGGCGCGCCGTGATTGTGGAAGAGATACCCTCGCAGCCGACGTCCGTGGTGACTCCTAGGAGAGCATCTCCAAATCATTCTATCTATTATAATTCCAATGTCAATGCTATCCATAATCCCAATACCTTCCCACCCTCATCAACTTCGCCCATCTCGCCATCCTCTTCTCATTTCTCCTCTTCAACCAATGAACGACGGCCTTCCTTAGTGCCTTCTTCTACGTCCACCAGCGAATGGGAGGGCGCATCGGATATCTACGATGACTACCGATATTCTCGATATTCTATGGCAAGTAAGATGTCCAGATTTTCTTCATCTGCAGGATGGGTAGGAAATGTGCCACCAACACCCCTATCGCCACCTCTACCCGACTGTAGTTCAATGGGCCGACAGCGAACAGATTCCAATAAATCTAGGCCTGATTCTTCCTCAGTTAGTGCTCGGTCAAGGACGGATTCGGTGAATACGGGACTCAGTGTCGATTCTTCGTCTGAGATGAAAGTCGCGGGTGCAGGATCTCTGTTATCGTCTCTACCTTTGTTGCCAGAAGCATCCGAGATTACTGGAGCACAAGAACCGCAAGGATCAGGGCAACAGGATCATTTGCGCAATCTGCATCCTAAGAGGGCAACGATCATGAAAGAACGAACAATGTCGATAGAGTCTGCGGCTTCCGTGTACAGTCGTTTATCGGTACTTTCGCAAGATGCTATTGCCCCTATGTCTTCTGGATCCAACGCCAACAAGCATCTTCGTACTTCTTCCATCTCTTCCGATACCAATAACAATAACCCTAACACCATCGACACCCGTCATACCCCTCTCTCGCTCTCTGGGAGTCCGGACTCGCACAAGGTCGGAATGATGGCTGTGAGTGGAGGTGCGAGAGCTGGAGCTGCCATTCCGTTTGGGTCAGGACGAATGAAGGGAAGCTCCGATTCGACTACTGGGAGTTATGGTCATGCTGGAAATGGAATTGCTAGTGCCTTAAGGCAGAGGCTGGAGACGGAGCGAGGGTCGCCGGCGCCTGAACAAACCAAGAATCAAATCCGAGATTCATCAGACCAAAATATTCAAAGAGATGGATTAGGTCATCGAATCGTCGTTGAAGATGAGGATGAGTTACCTTCGAGGATTTTGGATACCTCTGGGTCTACTTTCATGTCACTGACTACAACAGCTTCACCTGAACCTATTCATGACGACCGGGACGAGGATGATATCAACGAGCGTGCTAACGCCGGTGCTGGCAACAGCAGAGGCTCCTTTTTTACTTCGTCTTCTCCCGACCCAGATTTGAGAACCCATTTGGCACCTCTTACTGTAACGAATAGGACACCCTCGCCTTCGGTTTTAGAAGGTTCTTCAGATGAGGTTCGAGAGAGTAGAAGGGCTGCTGAAGTAGAAGAGGAGGAGGAAGAACAAGAACAAGGAGTAGGAAGAGAAGCTTCAAACCCGATCATACCCCCAACTTCTCCACCGCCACGATCATCATTCCCTCCGTCACCCCCTCATAGTGTAGCACCACCACCACGATTGTCATCGGCATCCGGAACAACAATAAGAATTGGCTCTCCGCCTATTGACCTCCGGCCGCCGTTGGCGCTCTCTGATATTCGGGAACCAGGCGGACCTCTTCTCCCAGGAAGCAACAAGCGACAGAGCTTGTTCCTTCCTCATCCAAACGCCCCCAAGTCACCCGGTGAAGGCTTAGGGAGTGTTACAGTTACAAGTTTGGCGGGTCCCGGTCCTGGAGTGCCGATGTATATTGCCGCTCAGCAGCAGCAGGGCCAGCAAGGGGAGTGGGCAAGAGGGCCTGGAGGTCCTTCACATATGATGATGCCACCTTCAAGACCGAATGTCATTGGAGTTATAAGAATGGCGTTGACTACTCCGCCTCGTGCTGCGGTCGTCCAAGGTCAAGGACCACCAGGACAAGGAACACAAGGTCCCCCCGGACAAAAATCGCCTCTGATGATGTCCATGCGTGGGCCTACGATTTACGGACGCACGGAAACTGATTTGGCTATTTCCATGGGACCTGTACCGATTGTGTTCAGTGTTGATCCTCCACACGTTCCAGCTCGTTCTTCCTCTTCGAATCCAATTCCTACTTCTTCGACACCACCACCACCGCATGGTACTCTAATAAATAAACCGACCATGCCTTCCTCACCTCCGCGCGCGCCGATGCAGATGATGACGAAGCGGCAGCCCCAGTCAGATTCGCAGCATCCACCGAGGAGCGTGTCATTATTGGGCCCGACTGGCGGGGCACCAGCAGTCGGTGCCAGTGCTGTAGTTGGAGATGCGACACCAACGTTAGAGCCCAAGACAGTGGGAGATGTGATACCAAGAGCCAATTTTTTCCCGAAGCCACCTGGCATGAGACCTCGTTCGCGGAGTTTCTCTGGTTTTAACTCAACGAATGCTAAAGTTCCTCTACCTTTGCAGCGGAGGTAAAATTTTGACCTTCTTTGTGTGTTGCGCTGTTACTGATGTCTTTATCATGTTTTAGTCAAGACAAAGCAGAGATACTATCTGGCAAAGATGTGAAACGTTCCTTAACCACTTCAGTTTCTTCCCCGTCACCATCCTCCAGCTTGTCACCCCCACCCTCGGGACTGAGCAAACTCGCATCCAGGCTATCTCCACTTCGACCTTCTCCATTATCCCTTCCCCAAAACAGTGTTATGGGTGGCATTCTAAGACATAGTAGTAGTGTACAGCCCGCACTCAGGTCTCCTACTAGCCCACTTGCTCAATCACTAGTCCTTCCCCCGGTGGCCTCATCACTACCAGCATCTCCTAATAATTCGTCAATAGGGATGGGCAATCGTCCACAGCATCAATTGCGTGAGATGGCTTCAAGATCTACTTTGAATGAAGCCTTGTCTAGTCCTCCTATTCCCATTCCTCGTCCAATTATGCCCGAGTCTGCAACAGGAAGCATTGATTCTTCCCTTCCTTCTTCATCACCATCCCAGAGCCATGCTCGTACGACGTCGATCCAAGCACAATCTAGGAACGACGCCTCCCCCCGCGCATCTGATACTGATACTGTATCAATTAATAGCGACACACGATCACAGCCTATTACCCGACAACCCTCCCTCCGAACGAAACTGTCTCTGCCCAACCTACGTCGGAATCGAGGTAGGCAGGAAGATGAATCTGGTGGTGGAGACAGTGAGAAGTTGCAGGTTAAGGACATGGAGTTTGAGTTGGTTAAACCGAAATTCGCACAGTTCCAGTTTGCAAAGGCTAGTGACGATTCTGGTGTGGACTCTAGTTCAATTGATGTTCGTCAAGATGGAAATGCTTTCTTACGCGCGGAGAGTCCTGCTATTTCTACGTCATCGGCTACCAGCAAACGATCGCCGTCAATGAGTGAACATCCTCCCTCAGCCTCTATTCCAGTTTCTCGTGCCACCACGGACGCTGAGTCTTCCATGGACGCCCATCGTAACCGCGAAATCAAATGGATGTCTCTCATGTCCTCCAGCCCTGCTTCCCAGGCGAGGAAGAGCAAAAAAGTTAAGAAGCTTCTCATGGACGGTGTTCCTTCCTCTGTACGATACCTCGTATGGTCGTATCTGACAGATGGTAAAGCAAGATGTGTTCCAGGGGTTTACGCGCAACTATGTAGTCGAGGTCGCGTGCCATCGTCAGCTGATATCGAGCTGGATATCAAGCATTGTTTCCAGGACCAACCGCATCTTCAGGTTACTCAAGGTCCCGTGTTGTTGTTACTTCAGGCGTATTTGCACATGGTACCCGATATTCAGTATACCATGGGTAAGAACGGACCTAGCAATCAAATCATTAACATAATACTCACTGTTTTGGTACTACAGGCTTAACTTTGATCGTGGGGCAGCTTCTTCTCTTGGCACCCGAAGAAGATGCTTTTTGGATCTTCATATCCATCATGGACACTCACATTCGACCGTACTTCTCGACAGTGACTACCCAAATGGAAGTAGATTCGGCTTTGTTCAGTCGAGCGCTGGAAAATAACGATAATCAAGTTGCGAGAAAACTACTTGTTGACTTGGGAATTCCGCCCCCAGCAATTTGTCAGCCTTGGTACGATTGTCCTCATGTTGCTTAGAGCCTTGCTGATCATTGTTGTCCAGGTTCTCGAGCCTCTTTGTTGGTACACTTCCTCCCGAATATCTGAATAGAATCTGGGATCTATTCCTCTTCGAAGGTAAAGTGCATCCATTTAATCAACTATTACTTATTTACATTCATACACCCTTAGGTATTCCGTTTCTTCTTCGAGTTGCTCTCGCCATCGTTGCCTGCTGTCGCCGTGCAATCCTTGAATCCACCAGCGAAGAAACAGTTTTACAAATATTCCGCCATCCTCAACCCTCTTTACTCCCTCCCTCTCCAGATGCTTTCTTATCCGTCGTTTGTTCTCTCAAACTCAAAGATGATGACGTGCGCAAGCAGAGAGTAAAAATGGAAGCACAAGTTAAACGCCAAACTCAAGCTCCTCGTACGGTTTCCATTGCGGGAGGTATTTCTCTACCTCGAACGTGATGGCCGTCGTCAAAGTACTTTTATAATGCATATTTTTTCTTTCGTTGGTTTTTTTTTGTTTTTTGTTTTTGAAATGGGCCTATTCCCTTGTTTACCTACTCCATGTTTTTGCTATGCTTGTCTTTTGTCCCTGATACATGTACAGTACTACTACCTTGACATTAATGTTCCTATCTCTCGTCTCATGAGCTCTTCCTTTCATTGCATATACATTTATTATAACACTCTACATTATTCACTTTGTTGTTTGTTCTTCCACATTATTTTGATACGACATATTTAGCAATAACTAATTGCAATTGCAAATGAAGGATTAGGTAACAAGTATATCAACCTATCCGACACTTGATTTATCAATGCATCAGTGTAACCGTCATAGAGATAACACTCTCCATCTGCCAATGACGCCCTACTGTTGCATGTTTCAAGGCCAAAATCAGCGGTGGACTGATTGAAGGATGATCATGAAACGTTTGAACAGAACAATCTCCAGAGGTTACAACGAGCATCTAGTTGTGAAAATGATAGGGCCGCTTTCACCTGGCATAGCCCCTAGTGAGTACGACAGATGGGCTGAGTCGCCATGGCCCGTCTGTCCGCTCTTTCCTCATTGTTCACACGATTATTTTTTCGCCGTTCAATGTCTTTTTGACAAGTTGAGAATTTGATAAGCCATAACGCTTCTCTAAGGCGCTGAGCCGCGGCCCAGTCAGCGCAGCATCGCACGTTACTAACATCCTCTTATCAAATTTCCTCGCCTTGCTTATCATTTATTAGTGCGTGCGTTGAGTGGAACTGCGGACTTCCTTGTGTTGGGTGAGAGGGTGGGCACATGATTGTGGTACTATGATCTAGCAAAACCCGGGGCCGGCTACTCTGGAGACGAGGAGAGTAAATGCACGGTACGAGGAGAGCGCTATTGGTAGTCCTAGTCAGCGGTACTTTGCAGTCGGAGATGAGTCGATGAGTCAGTGTCCTGTTGATGTGGAGGGCGGATGCGGATAGATTTGTACAATCAGTTATCGGTAAAGAGAGAGAGAAAAATAACATTGTCCGGAAGACACCATGGATAGTGTCTTAGTCAGTGTAACTAAGATGAACTGCTGGCGACGGGAGTCCACCGTATGACAGGCTCTGGTAGTCGTCAGCACCACGTTGTCATGGTATGAGGAAACGGCAACGTCGTCTGCGTTGGTTATCGGAGATGAAATCGATGAGATATTGGTGTGGAGATGATTCTATTGGCCATGATGCACGGTGCATGACTGGTGGTGGTCAGTGGTGGTGCCGATAACCCGATAATGACTCGGCAAAACGACGTCATTAGATTAGATTTGCCGGTTCTTCCGCCAGCTAACGTAAATTCGTTGGGCTGGAAAACAAATTATTATTCAGAAGTCCTGTGGGATAAAAATTAAATATAGCTCGTACCTATTCCAATGACCAGTCATCCCAATGAATAATAGAAACGGGATTCAAGGATAATCAAAGACTCAGAGATCATGATGAAACTCGGAGGAATATAACGCCCATTTGATTTGAAAGATCAGCTCAGTCATGGCAAGGTGCTTCCTACGGGTTATGTATGTTTGATTTCATCATAAGGATTATGATCATCCGAAAAACATGACAAGTTTCGTTTGTTCTTCTTTCAGCAAAGCTCTTCTAGGTAGATTGTTCAGCACTACCCACCACACGTAAAAAAAAATAGATACCGGGTTCCAGAATAGAAAATAGAATGTTCAGACAAGGAAATTACATCCAACCCTTCTCATAAACATTAAAATCGATGATGAAATCGATTCTTCTTGCCACAAGGAACCGACCATCTAGAGTCATCTATCGTGTAATATGGATCAAATCAAAATTAAAATGTCTAGTTGCCTCCTTCGGAGGAAACGTCTTTCATGATCAGATTTCGTTATCTATGAGATTCTAGTGAAGTATAACCACAATACAATAAGATGGAAGAACTTACGAACATCGTCGGCATGGCACGTTCGTCAGTCAGCGAGCTTTTTTACTTTACGACCTAGAAATAAAACGCGGTTCGATTATCGATGCAAGATAGAAGGTATCTATCTGATGGGCGAATGTACAATAAAATTATTAGGTGTGTGGACCATTTTCCCGTGCAGTTGCCAAGCCAGTCATCGAGATAGTAGTCGCTTCGACTTCCCCGGATTTAGGGCTTCCGGCAAGTCATTCCCCAGCCAGAAGTTCTTCGATAATATATGATTCTGAATGATTAATAGACACCGAGGGTTGAAATCTGGGATTTGAATCCTAGCAGACCTTGTACCGGAGCATTCCGGACATTTCGTGTGGTGGACAAGACAGCTTGTGGAACAGAAAGACCAGTTACGTCTTTTGATATCATGGGCGACATCCTCGGATGCTTTCAAATACAGATATTCTCAACTTACCGTTTCATCAAAGATGGAGATCAACAAATCAGGTGAATCTAGTGTGTCGTTGTTTTACGGCTCGCTCAGTATATTTTGAATTTGTCTTATAACTGGGAATTGCCCTGAATGAGAGAGAGAGGAAATTCACATAGACGTGCCTTGTCGTCATCGTTCGGGCTGTGTGAGCATGACCGTTTTTTTTTTTTTTTGACAAGGGAAGAGTGGACGTTATGGCGATGTCAATGGCATAACGGATGTATCAATAAGTTGCACACCTTAGTATGTCCATGATAATTAGAGGATGTGAACTATGGCTTCCATAAGGTTACACTGTATCAAGCGCCCCACATGAACAGTGAGAAAAACTGATTTATTTTCTGTGAGCGGTGGAGATATGAAAGAGTGGAGATATGAGAGAGTGGCGATAAAGAGCCAAGCGGTTATCGTATGATGAAAGTACAGGCATAGGAGGACACCAGAACCTTTGGGGATTAGCCAAGTAGTGGTATACATAGCTTCAGAAAGCCATACGACTAGGACCAGTAAGACTAGTTGAAAGGAGAAAATGGTTCTCATAAGTGTAAAAACAACCGCTAACTTCCGGCATCAATTCGTCCACAGCAACATACAGATTCAAGCTCCGCTCCGTCACCGGGCCGACTACCAGCGCCACTGTGTTCCTCCAGACATTCTCTCTTCTGAATCGCGATGCAGGATGATTGATTATCTCCAATTACGTCTGATATATTTTCAGGATCAGGGTTCATTTACTGAAACTGGTTTGGTCGATCTTCTGATTCAGCATCAAACGTGGACAAAGACCTGGGAGCGACAATACTTATGCAAGGTGGAACTAAATTAAAACATCCTCGCCATTCCTCGGTTTTTATTATAGCCTATATTCTCAGCGGTATACATTTCTTGTCTCTCGAAATTCAAATCCTATCTATTGAATATCTTATATGCTGCAGTAAACTACCTCCTCGCTAAATGATGGAATGGCGTCAGAATGGCGTCAAATTCAACCGCTGTTCATCGAAATTAAGTGTATAAAAAAGAACGGATTCTAATCAACATCAGCAGCTGACCAACAGCCCTGCAGGTATTCTCCAAGTGGTATATTACAATTACGAGAAGACTTTTCTATTCTGTCTTTCTGAGGGTCACACAATGCTCAACTCTCTCATATGAACCCTCTTCTCAGGTCTCTCTATATCCCACATCATGACTTTTGGAACCCAAGGAAAGTTCGAGGAAAGGCTAGGCCCGCCTGACATGAATCTTGTCTTCAAGTTTGTCAAGGAATAATTGACATTCGCGTCCAGACCTGAATCGACCTCCCTCCGACTCCCTCCGACGGTAATGTACCTTTAGTGCTAATAAATCTTACGCCGTGGTTCTATATAACTTGAAGTGGAAAGAATGAAGACGGTAGACTCGGACCTTATGGCTAAGTAACTGAATAACAATTTCGAACTTTGGGCCGATGGAATAAAGAAACACCTAGGGGTTTAGTATGGTGCCGCATCAGTCATTACACTATGTTCCGTTGCTGCAACGTTTACCCGGGGACTAATAAGACCACTCACCTCATGCCAGGTGCTTACTACTAGTACTTTATTATGCCTCCGGGGACGGATGCCGAGAGCCAGTCCATTGCGCACTATGTAGCATGTCAATGAGGCTTGAGCTTAAATTTATATGGCATAGTACTATAGTATATCTATCCTCAATCAACATTCAACCTTTCTGAAACGATCACTGTATACCTATAATTATTAGTAAGCAAGAGAAGGCGTGCTCCGAGAGGCTCCGAGTCGGAACAAAAATTCCTTTTTGAAAAATCCATTGTGGCCCCACTAGTGCGCAGTCGGAGTCTGTGCATGGGGCCATGTCTGTCATCCATATGTGTTGTTGCGCGCTCACTGCTCAGCACTGTATGTTTTATTTTAGCTTCGACGAACTCAGGCTTGTCATGATAAGAACAGGTTCCATGATAATGATGATCAGGAGTTGCTCGACTCGGGCGCACTAAGCTGTGCTAGACCACACAGCTTGGACCAAGGTACCTGGCTGCCGCTATATATGGTAAATATTCCCTACACCGGCTACAAGCCTGGAAGCAACAAAGCGTGAGACCAAAAGACTCTGACTTTTGACTGGCTTCCTTGAAAATCAGAACTAAAGTTACCCAATATTGGTGTTAGCCCAATGGATTTATAAAATTTGCAAGTTTGACGGTTGGTGGGTAAGGAAATAAAGTTGTTAAAGGATTCTGTCGTGTTGTTCCCGAGTTGGCGGCGCGCTCAATGTAGTTAGTAGGCGACTTGGATGGGGGCCATGGTCGATGGACCATCCCATTCGCACTCAGTGGGTCCGTGAGACGAAGGGCAGAGCAGAAACCCCTCAACTATACAGAAATGTATCTCATACCTACTGCGACACAATCGCAGTGATCTGGGGTGAACTCGAGTCAATTGTCCATCCATCGATAACCATCGATTATGATTCATTGCATATATAACATTGATTATTATGCACACCATAACAAGGAAGAAAGTTTGAACCCTAGAATTTTGAAAGAGCATGATGATACCACTTAACACCGTCAAAGCGGTACCTTAGACAATCAGCCATTAAGGTAAAGATCTGAGACTATCTGAGAGTCGAGACCGTACTATGGCTATATGTATGATCACCGGTCCTTCTTCACCCGCGTCTCCATTTATTCTATCAAACGCCCCCAAAAACTCATGATCAAAAAAACATCACAAGACCTTTTTTTTTACTTTCGTGGTTATACAAGCTATAACCACCGCCGCCACCACCACCCAAAAAAAAGGAACAGTAGTGGCTTAAAAATTTATGCAGCAAGATCCGAATCAAAGTTACTGACACTTGCACTTCGAAAATTTTCCCTCCTTTCATTCCAGAATTCAGTGAAGACGGTGGCGTTGGGCTCATGATCAATTGAAAAAAACACGCAACAACGTTAGACTTAGACTGTTAATGTATCATACGTATATTTAGCGAACAAAAATTGATTTTATTCAATGTACTCGTACAAAAAAGAAATCGAACCAAGAGCGATGTCTATGTAACAATAAGTAAAAAGAAAAAAGCTCATCTATCACAACAAGTCAAAAAAATACGATTGTTCTATATTATTAGTTGCGGGGTAAGGTAGGAGGGATCTCAAGTCAGAGGAGATAGGGGAAAGAGAAGGAATAAGCAAGGACAGGCAAGGCAAGGGCAGGCCCCGCCCGGCGATGGTAGTGCGCCCGACCAAGAATCATACGCAATACGCGACAAAGGAAACCCAGCCCCAAGGAATCAACCCATGACAGGGGGGGAGATTGCATACTACAGAAAGAATTTACGATTTTTGACTTTGTATGGGATAATAATTAACATAAATAATGAAGAAGAAAAAAAGAGTGCAATGTACGATGTATGCGAATATGTGATGGATGGAATGAATGAACGTGAAGCAATTCAACACCCGTTGAGTGTCAGCGGGGGAAAGTGAAGAGAAAAAAGTCATTAAAAAGAAAAAAAAAGGAGCGTATTATATAATGTTTTTTGACCCAAGTCGGTTTTTTGAATATACACACAGAGGGGAATCGAACATCCTAATGTCCATTGCCCATTGCCCATTATCGATGGTGCCATTTTCGATGAATAAGATATATATCCTTTTAGTTTTTCGTTATCTTCTGATGATTTTTGATAACCGCAATCGATGAGGTCGAGAGTTCGAAAGACCGAAGGATAAAATGATTAAAAAGGAGTGTTAGGATTCAAGGCATGGTTTGTATGCCGCTTGGATTTCTGGTCGGATACTGGAGAGATAGCGATATGGTGGTGCCCAGCAGGACGATGATGATCGAAGGACGAAGATGATGAGCCAACAAATGGTGAGGCTACTAGAAGAAGTAATCAAAACGTTAAAAAAACGCCTGAAGAAATCGAAAGGATAAAAAACGCACCATATATCCAAATCCCAAAATCTAAAATCCAACACCACAGCAACCCTCAATCCAGAAAAAAAACCGACCAAGGAAAACAAGAAAGAACCAAAAAAAAAAATACAGCGGGAAAAAGGCAACATCATACAGAAAAAAGCAGCCTCCAACCTAATTCCAGCAAAACATCTATAAAAAAAGAAGACGAAGAAAGCACCAGTCCAAAAGCAAGTACAGAGAAAAAAGAGAATAGAATTAGGAGAAAGAAGCAGTCAAGGCAAAGAGGCATAGGGAGACAGGAGAAGGAAAAAAAAAACAAATAATAGGATATGGATTATATGGTACAATTGTGATGTAATGTTAAAAACCTTTTTTTGGGTTTTTTTTAATGGGTGCGCGTGTTTGTTGAGCATGGCAGAGAGAGCGTCTAAAGAGATGGAAGGAGAGGAAGATGAAAAAACCAAAATGAAGAAACCAAAGAAAAGGAAACCCCAAAGAAAAGAAAATAAACTCAAAATCATACAACCACACCTTGTTCTTGTCCTTCCATCCCAATTCCAGCGCCAACACCTAAAAACTTCTTCCATCCCAACGCGGCAGTCCACACGCCTAACGGTAAAAACGCTCTTCCTTTCCCACAATTTCCTTTCCCTCCACCATCACGTTCCCCAAACCCATCACCATCAAATTCATCTCCAATCAACGGAGGTTCCCCTAACCCTTCCACACTAGCGAAAGATACGTATCCTTCGATAGCGCGACATTGGGTTGAAGCTTTACGTGCGTTGAAAGTTTTGGTAGAGGTGGGGGAAGATGGAGATGGAGGGTTTGATTGGTGGGAATGTACGTGGTGGTGCTTATGATCGCCATTGGGAGAATGCGCATATACATCGCCCACAAACGGTGGTATCGGTGAGGCTAGGGGCCCATCCAAGGATGAATGAGAAGAACAAGGACAATATCCAGACGCAGACGCACGTCCAACATGGGAATGTGAATGCGAGGCTGAAGATCCACTCGTCCTAGTTGAACGCGATTCCGTACTAGCCAATGAATGACCATCCGTATTATTAACTTGTTTCGGGTCTGGATTCGGACCAATTGTCGGAAATCGTGCTTGGGATTGTTGTGTAACCGTTACGTCCCTCTGTCTTTGTCCTCCCCGTTGCCGTGGCGAGGCAGAAGGAAGATTTAGGGGCCTGAGCGGTTCCTGCTCCTTCCCCTTCTCTCTGTGCGCAGCAGCAGGCCCTTGCGTAGGCCTCCTCGTCTCCAACCCTGCTTCCTTCTTCCTCGGGGTTTGAGTGAGCAAAGGTATCCTCGTAGGCGTACCACTACCATTCGGACTCGGATTGGCAGTGGCTATTTTATAAGGACTTGGGACGTAACCACCCGCGGGAACACGAACCATAAAAGGAGGTGTAGGTGGTGGTGTTGGTAACCTTAATTCTCCCTCCACCTCTCCATCTCCTCCCGCATTAACCCCCAACGAAAGAGGTAAAGGTGGTGCTGACGATTTCGATTTTGACTTTATCAATTTGTCAGACCCGGAAGGACTACTCGATGCCACTGGTAAGGGTGATGTAGTTGGAAATGTATTATTCCTTCCTGGAGAATTTACGTTTAGATGAAAGACAGGTGGTTGTGGATTTGGATCAGTTTGAGATCGAGATCGAGTATGTGAAGGTAAAGGTAAACAACTTGCAGGTACTCCTCCTGGTGCGGAGAAGGGAGAATGAGGCGACGAAGGCGAGTGGTATGGGCCAAGTTGATGATTACCAGCGGGGCTTTGGGTGGTCCGATTAGGCGTTGATGTCGGATAGAATGTACGACTCCGAGTTTGAGGGGTGTAGGGATGGTTCAGTTGGGATTTGGGGTGTGATTGCGATGAATGCGAGGTTGAATTTGAGGCTGAAGAACTAGTGGTGTTAAGCGACGCAGATATCATCTAAAGGACATGATTCAAAAATATAAGCAACACTCTTCGACCAAAAAAGGGCGAACATACTGATCCACTCCCACTACCACCAGTACTTTTTCTCGGCCGTCTCCAAGGCCAACCACCTTGTTCATCTCTAACTTCATTCTCATCTCCACCCCGTCCTTGCATCATCCTACCGTCGGATCCACCGCTAACAATCAAGACTTTCTCCAGTCTAGCTCGTAGGGCTTGTTCGTGTGGGGTCATTTGTAGGGGTTCGCCTTGACCATGGGATAGAGGTTGGGGATATGCAGAGCCATAATGATTAGGCGGGGCGCCTGTGTTGTGCAAACTTTGTTTGCGACGATTGGTGCCATTTGTTGGCAGTGTGTTGATGATGGGGCTGGTGTTGGCGTTGTTGATGTGAGTGTTCGGACTCGTCAGACCAGGACTTGCCTGACGTCTCTTCATATGCAAAGGAGACGGCGAAGGAGATATGGAAGTGCTGCTATGCCTACTTGGGCTCGGACTTGGACTACGAGTGGAGCGCCGCGTGTGATAACGATATGGCGTTGTACTTTGTTGATCTTGACTTTGTTGACGGTGATTACCCTCCACATCACCACCATAAAACAACATTCTGTTAACTGGTAAATTCCCTGCATCCCTCTCCAGTTCATTACCCGATGGTGAAGCTGAGCGTGGGTTATGGAAGGGGAACGGACCACCCTCCCTTGTGGTGGAAGTGGGGGCATGAGAATGGCGCCTCCTATGAGTGGGCGGTGTTACTGGAGGTTGTTGTTGACGTTCCCTTTCGTCTCGCAGAAGGGTGTCCCTCAAAAGTTTCTCTGAACGACTTGAAGGGCGCATTGTAGGTGAAGCAGGGTGATGTTGTTGTTGTTGAGAAGGAGGAGGAGTCATTGAGAAGAAACGGAGGAGAGGGAATTTTGAAGTCAACACACCCGTAGCACCTGCAGCGAAATCGGAAACACCGCTGGTACTCATAGAGTGTGGTATTTAAATATATCAAATAAATAAAAAATTTAATCTTTTCCTTCGATCTCCAGATTTCAGATTTGGGAGTTTATGCGTTCCTTTTTTTTCCTAAAACAAAGTGACCTCCACACAGGAAATCCTAACTGAGATCCGGATTCCTCTTGAGCCACTGTGTGGGGACGAGACCTTTCTTTTGGTCCGGCGGACTATACACGTTGAATACACGAGGCCTTTGAGGTGTCGTACGTTTGGCACGGAACAATGAGCTTCGGTGCTAGGGTGATTTGAGGTCTGCTACGCCTGGTACAGCCGTTGGATGTGGTGGTGAGAGGGAAATGTGTCAAATTAATATTATTATAAAATATAAATATAAAATAATATCCACAGACAAAACACTCCCCAAAAAATGGAGAGTATCCCCCAAGAAAATTCAAATCCCGGTTTTATGTAATTAAAATTTCTTGTTTATTCGTGCGACAACGCGTGACCTCACAACTGCTTACAGCTGCTTACACATCCTGATGTAAACAAACATGACCACTCTGCTTAGCTCTGCTTCCGTACTTATATCCTTGAACTGCGCAATTCACATTTGCATGATACTAAATGGTCTTTTTGGACACGTGAAAACACGGCTTTCCACATCCCCACCGCCCCCGCCGAATCATTTCAGAGTAAATCCCCGTCGGTAAGCCTCGCTTCTGAGTTTGAAATCCAAAAAATTGACACCGATTTATTTTTTTAATAAATAAGGCTAAAAGTCCCAACATGGAAAGCTAATAAATAAATCACCATCTCCGTCTTCGTGATTCGCGTTTCACAAATGACAAAAAGAAAGAAAGGTAGACTTGTTGCCCGTCCAGTGACCGTTATATTATGCAAGTGGCCTCAATCATGATTTTGTCATGATCTCGGAAGAAATTTTCAAGCCTTCTCTTGACTCTCTTCCTTTTTTTTTCTTGTTCGCTTTCAAAAAGAAAATGCCCAACATTTCAATTGGATTGCTATCTGATAACTTAGAGCTCCCCACGATGGTCGACCTACCAAAGACCAAAAATAAAGCATTGTCGAAAAAATGTGCTAAAGACGGAGACAGGAGTCCGAGAAAGAAGACTCAGAGGATCTGGAGACATGGGCCAACGGAATCTAGTCAGGCAATGAAGGAGGCTGGACTTTCTACAACTGCTATCAATCTTCCGCCAATTTCTAGCCGTCAGCACATCCGCATCCAAATTTACGACTCCTCCGTCCCGGACTCAGGCTAGAGACTCTTTCAAATCAAAGTTATTACAACTCTGCTTCAAATTAAAAGCAACAAAAAAGCTTGTATACAATCCTCCATATGATACAAAATTTGAACCGTGTACTGAGCTCGAGGGAAGCAACGACATAAATGGAATGATCAAACAGATACTTTCTCCGTGCATTCGCGCGACTGCTGATCGAAATATAAACTCGAAGACGATTGGGACTCGTTGTACGCTCCCTAGGGTTCCAATTCTTGACAGAACTTGGTCGAAGTTGTTTCGTGATCGTTTTACTACAAGTCAGCATTTTATGATTTCCCAGCCATTTTTTGGCTGTGGTAATGAACTTTTTGAGGAAGGGAAGTCTAAAGTTTTCTCGACCAAAAATCTTAAAAAGATAATTACCAAATCTACGGGGTGTTAAGTTGCATCCTAGGATTTCCTAGCGTTTCACAATTAGTAGAGCGCGTAGTACGTAGTACGTACGTTACCTACCACGCCAAGTGATTTATTATCTTTTTTGACAGGCTCGGAGTTGGTAAAAAAGGTGAGGAGTTAATCTGATCCTCGCGAGTAGATTTTAACCACCAGTAGTAAAACAGTTGTCAGTAAGCAGACTTATAGCTAATTGCAGGCTAACTAAGCAGTAGATAGTATATTTGACAGTAAGCGTTGAGTCAGTATTCTATTTATAATTTTTACAGGTAGTGGAGCGCATGTGTTGAATGATTCTAATCGAGAACCAACCTATTTAATTAATTTATCCGCCCATTGATACTGAATATTACTCTCCTTTTACTAGAGATAGTAAGCCTAGCTAGGTAAAATCCATCAGTATCTCCACAATATGAGTCAGCGCCGAGCGGTAAGAAAGATCAAACCATCACGGCAGAACGCTTAAATGATCGGTTGGATGGAAACACTTTTTTTGTGATGACCAACCCAGGTTGCCACTGGTTGCCACCAAAAAAATCAAAAATCGATCCGAATAGATCGATATAACTTGAATTGACCTTTGTGGCGTTAGTAGTGCTCATAGGTACTTCGAATAGAATTTGGGCCTTGCTGACTATGATATAGGCGGCTGAGATCGATGTGTGTACTTATAAATAACCTACGGTCATGAGGTCGGGTACTCATGTTTCTAACAGCTCCTTTATGCTTTGGCACCAAACATTCGGTCATGTTGTATCCAAAACTTTACGAAACTTCTCGGCTCAGGGAAACGTCACCGGCATCATTGCCCTCCTCGACCTCGAACGGAGACGGCGGTGTCACGGGTGAACGTTGAACGTTGAACCTTTTGAAGAGGCAGTTACAGGCAGTTGCCTGAGATTACTTTTAAGTAGTGTCAGTTGAATTAAATTCTAATTATTAAATTGGTTCGTAAAGCTGCCCCTAGCTGTCCTTATTTACCATGGCCAGTTCGCATCGGTATTATTAAAGCGATCGACGCGCACTGGTGACACTGGTGTAAATATAGTCGCGTTGTCATGCAGTGTTATGAAGTCTTCCCTTGACCAAACAGGTCCAACTCAAATCCTTGGCAAAGAAAACGATGTCCTTCAAGTTGCCCTCTTAACCATTGACTCTTATCCACCAATTACAAGCTACTCCAAGCTACTCCAACGAATTTTACATATCATTCAAAAACCCCCTCATCTCCAGCTTCATTTCTCACCAGAGGCTCCACAATGACGACAGGTGTGGCTCTAGGCAGAAATACCGCGTTCGGCTGACGCTTGAATCTACACATCGAAGCAAAGTTGTCGAATTTTTTTTCCCCGGTCAGGAAGTGTTAATTTCACCTTGTTCTATGTAATCCACGGACGGCAACAGCCAAGAGGGTATGTCAATTTACTTATTTTGTGTTGTTTAAATGTGTAACCTCGGAGATGCATTGATAGCTTCCTCAAATTCCCGTTACCTACAAGAGAACCGCTAAGCACTGATGTATCCTATACGCGAATCTCCAGGTGTTTGAGAATACTAGACCCTGACTTGCGTAAAACAATTATTTTCGCACTGTCTCCTCAGAAAACAGTGAGCTCGCAATGTAAGAGCCCAAGTACACGGTAATGAAACCGATGCTTAATTCCTGTACGTACGTTATTTTCCAAAAACCCCTCATCTTACCTTTGAGGCTCAGGTTAATGCCAATGGGTTTGTGTCGTCGACATCGTCACATGAAGGAGTTTATTCTTGGTCCGAGGACCACATGTAGTCCATCAAGTCTTCAACGTTTGCTTCAACCATAGCCGGGCAATTCCAGATTCTGCTTTGACCATCGTGTGCACGTATCCATCCAGATTTCTATCTTTGGAAATCCCCTGCTAACGCATTGAAACGGGACCCAAACAGCGTTCCAAATAACCGGACCCGGAGGGCCGACTATTTTGGCCTACGACAGCCTATGACTCTGCCTTACAGGCGACTTTGCAACGTTTCGGGCTGTACAGTCATCAATGGCGCATCGGATTCGAGATCCATCGTCCGAGAATACTTGATCTCCCTGGGCACATTTCAAGGAATCCTAGGTGCCTGTCTACATCTTAATCTCATTCTCTCTTACTGCCATTGTAGTTAACTAAACCCTATGAAGTAAGTTTTACAAAGGAAAGCCAGAAACTTCTATTAATCGCGCACTTTCAATACTCTTGGGGATTATGACGTCACAATGCCTATGTACAATGTGTCTTCTTTGGTTGCTCGGGCTGTTCTCCCTTACTTCCTTCAACGGTGCATACCTGGCGCGTTTATTGCTCCATAATTATCTTACGTATGAGCATAACTCTGCGTAACTTCCTGGCTAAAATCCCGCTTGGAGCTACTATGAGTGCATAGCCAAAATCCCTCCTCCCTGAGTGGGGCGGTCATCCGTTCTTATCGTTGCTACCTGCCATCTTCGAGCCGTATCTTCTCACAAACACTCTTTATTTCACACCTTGTCTTTCAGGCTTTTGTCCCTGGTTTGTCAAAAGTTGTGGATCACCATTCAGATCGAGGCTTGAGATGGAATGCATTCGGATATGACGAGCTACGGTCGAGGATTGGTTGAAGAGTCCCCCGACCCGTGCTGTACGGCTATGTAATGGGTCCATCATGATTTGCGTGGCGCAAGAGTCGTGTACTAAGAGAAGAGGCTTTTCGAATCTTGCATGCAGTGTTGTGATCTTCTTTTGCTTTTCAATGATCCATACTATCTGCGGTCTATGTATGCGCATGCTCAATCCATGATGACCTCAGTTTAATGGACACGGATGCCTGTTGGACCCGACTGGATGCGCGGAAACGTCAAACTTGCATGCACTAGGTCGACAGTTTACTGTCCTCTAGGTATCCTCTTACACGTGCATTTGCGGCTGCGGGCTGTGACGATCTCTCCATCTCGTTTCACATAGGAGGACTCGGGCTTTCGAAGCCTCTTTGACAGGAGCTGGTTCACATGTGAAATAAATTTCCAATCTCAGTCTGTGGCCCCCAAGGTATGCTCTGTAACTAGTCGGGGAAAATTACCAGTTCAACGTTCAGGGGGTTGCTTCCTCCGTACGCGATCCATAGCCTGATGAATGATTCATACGCGCATTGATCCAAGCTAGCAAAATAGATTGCCGTATTCAGACTTTGCTTACCGGTTTTTTAACCTGAAACGAATTTGATTAGTTTGAACTCGTGGATTTCATTTGTCCTCAAATACCCGCGATTGTAATTTTGTGAGCAACCTTCTATTCAACCTGTTATTTCATATTATTAATACAGAACAGATGTGAGTGGATCTTGGTATTTATGACGGAAGGGGTGATGAGACGATTTTATAACAGGTTTTCCGCTCCGATGACGCCGCATAACCGTGACGCCACAATCACCCTCTATGGATTCCTTGGGGCCCGGTCAACCAGGTCATATATTTCTACCTAACTCCAACCATTTGTATTGCAGTCGGTACCCTGTCCAACTTTAATACGAGAACATAAACCAACAACTCATATCCAGCGTCTATAATCGCAACAAGAGCCTTTTATTTATTCTTCAAGTTTCACAAACCTTTTTTTCTTCGGGATTCTCTGCTCCGGATGCTCGGTTCTGCTCTGTCCAATCGATTTTCGATCCCTCGTTACCTCCTTTAAACCTTTGACTATAGCGTTGCATGTCAATGGGGTTACCTGCCAATTGACATGTGTTGGCCTGCAGGCGAATGACCTGGTCACGATTAGGGCACCGTCACCGTAAACATATGGGCGGGTCCGATAGTTGCCCGTCCCCAATGAGCCGGCATACGCATTACTCCACTTCCTCCGTAGTTGGGGACCTCACAAGTCTCTTGAAACGTGAAGGCGTAAGTGGCATATCCCATGAACTATACTGGCTTAGAATATCTAATTTCTCGAAGTTTGTGAAGCACCCAGGATGGCCTTTCCTCTCTCTTATGTTTCTCATTTGCGCCTCTAGTCATTCACACATTTCTAGCAGGTACTCGAGAAGTGGGGCTGTTGGCCACAAGGCAGACGTTTTCGAGAAGAAGAGAACTGGATGGCGTAGTCGCTAGTGCTACCGCGCCCTAGTATAATTCACGAATCCGCTTTGTTCGCGTCTCAAGCTGTGGATCAATCATAGGCTCGCGATGTTGCCTGCTTGGTGTCGAAGGTGTTGCAGGTGTGTTACGAGATGGGTTGGGCTGTGCGCACCGTAGGAGGTAATTCGAAGGATGTTGGAGAATGACTACCATTGCTATGATGATGACTCGCACCGTGTCTTCGCTGAAGTTGGTAAGCTCTGCTCTTCAGAGATTACATCAGGATTAGCCGGATAGCCGCAAACGCGACCTTGATTGCATCCTCAGTAAAGATTCGGAGGAATGTACGCCCGAAGACCCCTGCAAAATCACCTCTCGTCCATGCCGGTCTTCGCACTGAATTCCACCTTTCCTCCAGCAACTTAAACCATACCTTTTTTATTTCAAAAGTTCATATTCAGGCTTGTTGTCTATCAAGTTTACCCCAATGGATCTGCAAGACTTCGCGATGGCGGCCCAGGAAGCGGTGGACTTAATTTTTTTTCCAAGTGTACCACAGCTATCTCCGAGATAAGCCTTTCGCCGCAGGGATTGACAGGGCTCTAGACGTTTTTGAGTGATTGTGGAAGTCTCAGCAGATTGATTTGAGAAAATCCACGAGAACCTCTTCCTCCGCCGGTGTCAGAGCTTCATGAGGCTCTTATGTGCTTCGCTTGACATTTTATCTGATGATGATTTCAGATCCTCCACTGGCCCTTAGGAATGTCGAATTCTTCTGTAATTTTCGTGCACCCTCCCGCTAGCTGGTCATGTTCCTTTATGCTTTTTTTTTGACCGTGGTCTGCATGATCGTTGTGTTAGCACGGCTTTGTTTCTGACGATTAGGGAAATGGAAGCCCAACAGTGAGGTGTCACCAGCACCTACGTAGTTCCCTCAATTTTTGCACGGATTCTTTTGATGTTAGATAGACATGTAGTAAAATATCATCGGACCAGGCCATCAGTACATTTAGAGCGTGTCAAGTGGTATAATTTTCGGTGCAGAATTGACTGGCATAAGTTAATAACACTCAGCAACATTTTGTGCAGGCCTTAACAGCTCTTATGTAATCAGGACGTCTTTCTTCTTCCCTCTCACCATCCAAACCCTGAAGTAGCAACTTAGACATCAACAGCCATAGAGTGTCAGCAATGTCCAGCGATATGGAGCGCTGTTCTAATAAACTTGGCAAGTCCTAGTAAACACACATCTCTGACCACCACACTGATGCTCTTGGTTCAAACCCTGAAGTAGCAACTTCGACATCGACAACCATAGCGAGCGTCGTTGATTTCATGCCATCCGTTACTGTTAGTGCTGCCGCTGAAAGCGCTCAAGTCAATCCAGCCTTTGGAATTGCTGTGAGTGTTCAATTTCGCCCATCGCGCCCATAATCGCTCATCCATCGTCGTTGATTAGGCTACCGAGGAACTCCAAGTCTCCGCCCTAGTATCTGCCTTGGAGATCAATGATCCATTTCCTGTAAGCGTTCAACCTAGTCCATCACATCAATCATCACTCAATCATCGTCGTCGATTAGGCCGCCCATGAACTTCAAGTCTCCGCCCCAGTCTCTGCCATGGTAGAGATCAATGATCTTGCTCGCGTAAGCATCTTTCAATTCGGCCCACATCCATGATCACTCAATCATCATCGTCGATCAGACTGACCATGACCTCCAAGTCGCCGCTTTGGGAGGTGCTCCTGTAGCCCATTCGGAAGAAATTTCGCCCTCCTTGCAAGCCAACTTGGGACCTACAGTTTCAGAACAAGATCCCTGGGTAAGTTGCCTACGCCTGCTGTCCTTCGCTATTCCTGATGATCAGCAGATTCAGCATTCTGGCTCGGGTTTCTTTGCAAATGCCCAGAATTTTCTCATCACTGGCGGCACTTTTGTAAGTCTTTTTCTCGTATACTGCATAAATAATATAGTAATAATTGTACGTAGGTTAACTGCGAGAATTACGTCAATATTCTCCCTGCCAATACTGGCCAAGAGCAGATGGGGATCCATGTACCTCAAAAACCAAACTCCAGTCCAATCTTTACTGGACGGAAAGATGTACTCGACAAACTTGGGAAGATTTTTGTTCCTCATACTAACAGTCGACTAATGTCAAGGCGCTCCTGTCTCCTCTGGGGAATGGGAGGGATTGGAAAGACCCAGATCTGTCTCAGGTTCATAGAAGAAATGTCAGACAGGTAAGTGTCTTCACATTGCCATTCACAACCACACTGGATTTAAATCTTATTCTAGTTTTTCACATGTGTTCTGGGTTGATGCCTCTTCTCATGAGAGTATTACAATGTCTTGCAAGGGCATATCCACCCTTCCTGCTGCACAAATTTTTGGTGTGGATGGCTCAGTCCAGTCTGCCCTGCAGTGGATATCTCACATTCAAGAAGAATGGTTGATTGTGTTTGATAATGCTGATGATCTCTCCCCAGAGATGGTGGCTAAGTTCTTTCCCCCAGGTAATGGGGGGAATATTCTGATTACTAGCCGAAACAGATCCATGGGGAGGATTGTAATGTTTGAGAATGTGATTGCTATAAATGAGATGGAAGAGTCAGAGGCTACATCTCTGCTTCTCAGATCTAGCCGTTTGGCTTCATTACCTGAGCATCTACAGGCTGCTAAAAGGATTGTCAATGAGCTTGGCTGCATTCCTCTTGCTGTAGATCATGCTGGTGCTTATATTGAAGCTGGGAAATGTGATCTCAATAAATATCTGAGACAATTCTCCTTGCATCGCCAGACTCTTATGTCAGATGCTTCATACACAGGAGCATCCAACTATAATCAAACAGTGTATGGGACTTGGGATCTATCTTTTAATGAAATAAAAAGAAGAGCTAGTAGACAATCTGACACTGGAAATGCACAAGCAGCCCAGGCTGCAATCCTAATTCTTCAAATATGTGCTTTCTATCATCATAGTAATATTTCTAAAGAGATATTCCAATCTGCTGCTGAAGAGTCTAGGAAATATGTCATTGATAGTGAGGTAGCTGAAAAGCTACCCTGTGCAATTGACTCATTGGATTATACCCTACTTGCACTGGACAATGATGGTCACTGGGATGACTTCCTCTTTGGCCAAGGTATTGGTGTGCTTCTGTCATTCTCATTGATTAAAAGAGGACAATCATCTGAAATGTTGTCTGTTCATCCTTTGGTGCACTGCTGGAGTTGTGAGCAAATGTTGAAATCTGAGCAGCAAAGAATATGGGAGATGGGAAGCATAATCTTGTCCTGTGCTGTTGCAAATCCATGGAGACATGAAAGTCAAGATTATGCATTACGACGACTGATTTTTCCACATATCAATGCAAATGAGTTATATGGAATACAGATAGGACTTATCAAGCAGTACTATGATGATAAATGGATGAATTTTGCACTAGTAATGTCAGAGAACGGAGACTGGAACAATGCAGAGCAGCTATTTGTTCAGGTCATGGACATGAGGAAGAAGCTGCTTGGTGCAAAACATCCAAACACACTCTCCAGCATGGTAAATCTAGCTACCACATACCATAATCTGGGAAGGTGGAATAAGGCAGAGCAGTTGGGGGTTCAAGTCATGGATATGATGAAGAAGCTGCTTGGTGCAAAACATCCAGACACACTCACAAGCATGGCAACTCTATCTATTGTATATCAAGATCAGGGAAGGTGGAATGAGGCAGAGCAGCTGGGAGTTCAAGTCCTGGACATGAGGAAGAAGTGTCTTGGTAGAAAACATCCAAACACCCTCATAAGCATGGAAAATCTAGCTATCATATATAAAAATCAGGGAAGGTTGAATGAGGCAGAGCAGCTGGAGGTTCAAGTCATGGATATAAGGAAGAAGCATCTTGGTGCAGAACATCCAGACACACTTAGAAGCATAGGAAATCTGGCAGCTACATATTTGCATCAGAGAAGGTGGTATGAGGCAGAGCAGCTGGGGGTTCAAGTCATGGACATGGAAAAGGAGCATCTTGGTACAGAACATCCAGATACCCTCATGAGCATGGCAAATTTAGCAGTCACATACTTGCATCAGGGAAGGTTGAATGAGGCGGAGCAGCTGGGGGTTCAAGTCATGAATATGAGGAAGAAGTTTCTTGGTGCAGAACATCCAGACACCCTTATGACCATGGAAAATCTAGCTATCACATATAAAAATCAGGGAAGGTTGAATGAGGCAGAGCAGCTGGAGGTTCAAGTCATGGCCATGAGAAAGAAGCTGCTTGGTGCAGAACATCCACACACCCTCATGAGCATGGCAAATCTGGCTGTCACATACAAAAATCAGGGAAGGTGGAATGAGGCAGAGCAGATGGAGATTCAAGTCATGGACATGATGAAGAAGCTTCTCGGTGCAGAACATCCAGACACCCTCATGACCATGGAAAATCTAGCTATCACATATAAAAATCAGGGAAGGTTGAATGAGGCAGAGCAGCTGGAGGTTCAAGTCATGGCCATGAGAAAGAAGCTGCTTGGTGCAGAACATCCACACACCCTCATGAGCATGGCAAATCTGGCTGTCACATACAAAAATCAGGGAAGGTGGAATGAGGCAGAGCAGATGGAGGTTCAAGTCATGGACATGATGAAGAAGCTTCTTGGTGCAGAACATCCAGACACTCTCATGATCATGGCAAATCTAGCTATCACATATAAAAATCAGGGAAGGTGGAATGAGGCAGAGCAGATGGAGATTCAAGTCATGGACATGAGGAAGAAGCTTCTTGGTGCAGATCATCCAGACACCCTCATGAGCATGGCAAATCTAGCTATCACATTCAAAAACCAGGGAAGGTTGAATGAGGCAGAGCAGCTGGAGGTTCAAGTCATGGACATGAGAAAGAAGCTTCTTGGTGCAGAACATCCAGATACCCTCATGAGCATGGCAAATCTAGCTACCACATGCCATAAACAAGGAAGATGGAATGAGGCAGAGCAGCTGGGGGTTCAAGTTATGGACATGAGGAAGAGGCTTCTTGGTTCAGAACATCCAGACACCCTCTCAAGCATGGAAGATCTAGCTACTACATACAGTGATCAAGGAAGGTGGAACGAGGCAGAGCAGCTGGATGTTCAAGTCATGGACATGAGGAAGAAGCTACTTGGTGCAGAACATCCAGACACACTCATGACCATGGCAAATCTAGCTATCACATATAAAAACAAGGGAAGGTGGAATGAGGCAGAGCAGATGGAGGTTCAGGTCATGGACATGAGGAAGAAGCTTCTTGGTGCAGAACATCCAGATACCCTCATGAGCATGGCAAATCTAGCTACCACATACCATAAACAAGGAAGGTGGAATGAGGCAGAGCAGCTGGATGTTCAAGTCATGGACATGAGGAAGAAGCTTCTTGGTGCAGAACATCCAGACACCCTCACTATGAGACCAACACCATGGTAATTTACAACAAAAAGGGTAGGAATCAGGAAATAACACCAAAAAATAGTGATTTTAAGAAGTTGAAAATTACAACATTAATGATAGGAACCAATTCCTATGATTAATATAGATATTTACAATGGAAAGCAATGTAATTTTTAACAAAAAAATTACAACTGTTAAGGTAGGAATTACTGGGGTAAAAGACAACAAAAAAAAACAATGTTACTTGTAGGAACCAATTCAAATAGTAGATATTTACAACCAAAAAGTAATGACATGAACAAGAAAAAAATTACAATGGTTAAAGTAGGAATTTAGTAGGGTAAAATACAACTAAAAAGATAACAAAAATCATATCATTGACTTTGTTTTGTTTCAGTTAGTTTTTGATTGCAATATATAGAAACTATAGCTAACAGCTACATATACCCCTTGCACAAAATCTTCTTCCTCTGAAGATATTGCTCAACTCCTTCTCAACAACCTCTATAAATGATTTGGACTCCCAGACAAAATGATCTCCAATAGAGACCCTCAGTTGAATGCAAAAGCTTTGAAAATCTTTTCAAATTACTTGGAATAGAACATGCAAAAACTACAGTTTTCATCCCCAGTCTGATGGAACTACTGAATGCTTTAACCAAGAGATAGAAGCATATTTGTCTATATACTGCTTCAACAACCCAACAAACTGTTATGAACGTCTGGTACGCACATAGCCCCTACTCTTTTTCCCTTCTTCTTTACTGTACAACATACCTTCTCCATCGTTCCCTTCTTACACCATTCCCCCTTTTGCCCTAAACCTTCTTTGTACTATATATAACCATCGCTTCCGCTCCCTTTATCTCTGACTCGTACCGACTCGTATCTAGCACGGACCATGGACTATCTCTGACTCGAACCCTTACTATATAAGAGCCATACCCATAGCTACAACTCCCTAGTTTAGACCTTTGTATTACTACGGTCTTAATCTACACAGCTTGCTCAGAACCTGTCGTCCTCAGTCTTAAACTTGTTGAATGCAATTGCAGTTGTATCTAAGTCCCTAGTTACTTGGTCTATCGGCCCAGCACCAAACGCAAGTGCAAGCTTATAGTCGCTGTAACAAAAGGTCTAAACTACTCTTGCGTCCACTTCTCTAAGCGCAGACGAACCTTACCCTCTGGAGCCCAACAAAACACGCACTAGCCAACAAAAACCAGCAGTTACTTGGATCATCCTTGTAACCCAAACTCGTGTGATTGCCCATATCAACGGAGTCATAAGAAGATTGTGTGGTCGCCGATACCAACGGATCTCAAGAGATAATACACCACGACGTCAAAGGGCAAATACCAAGCCCCTATCGAGTCATCAGAAGAAGAAGACACAACCGGAAGCAGTCAATACGACACCAACAACGAAGAACCTCTCGAAGAAAAACTCCCTGAGCCAGAACGCATGAGCCACAGCTCTACAACACAACCAAGACAAGAACGAGTAGGAAGAAACCCTCGAACAACTGCAATAGACCAACCAGTTCCTCAGACACCATCAACTCCTCAACCATCTACCTCAGAAAAAGTCAAAACCCCAGTATACACACCACCCGTTGCTCCCTCCTCATTCCAAACACCTGCCCCATTACCACCTGCCCCCTTTGGACCCAAAGCACCCGCTCAACAGCCAAAATCCGACTGGGATATAACTAGTGACCACGAAGACGACGATGACAAAATGTCAAAAGAAGTACGCATCAACCCCCCGCAGCCATACCACAGAGATCGAGACGGACTCCTGTCCTTCCTCCAGGACTGTCAAGTATACCTCTCTCTCAATGATTCAATCTATAACTCTGAAGCCAAACAAATCATCTTTATCCTCTCATTCCTCACTGGCGGAACTGCTAAAATCTGGAAAGAAGCCTTCCTTGACGAATGTCTCGCTACCACACCCCCAGACTTTGGAACTTATGTCGGTTTCATCAAGAAACTCAAAGAAGCATTCTTAGCCGCCGACGCTGAAGGAGAAGCCAGAGCCCAACTACGACAACTCAGGCAAGGAACCAACTCGGTAGACAATTACATCGCAGAATTCAGAATCCTTGCTGGAAGATCTGGAATCCAAGACGACAAAACTCTTATCGATTATTTCTCAGAAGGAATCCACTCCTCCCTCCTCCAGAAAATCTACGGACTTGAGAACCCCCCTACAGCTATCAGAGATTGGTACGCTAAAGCCTCTCGATTCGACCTCCAATACAAACGATGCAAGGAAATAATTCAGAGAAAAACTGGAAACACCCCCCAAGCCAAGAAAACTTATCCTGCGCCACGCTATGTTAATCATCATCATGATCCCAATGCTATGGACATCGACACAACCGAGATCGACCGCCTCACTATAGAAGAACGCGAACAATATATAAAAGAACGCGAACAACATATAAAAGAACACGAACAACATATAAAAGAATGCGAACAACATATAAAAGAACGAAGATGCTTCCACTGCCACAAGATAGGACACTTCGCCCAAGAATGCCGCTCCAAGCAAAACAATGCCCCGAACACAAACTCGAACTATGTCAAACCAAACGACAGCAGTTACAAGAAATTTAACGGATTCAAGAAGACAGCCGCTACCGCCCGAGCCATGATACGCAACCTAGTTGAAGATATGGATGTAGAAGAAAAAGAGAAGTTGATAGATGAAGTAGTCAAGGACCAGGATTTTTAGGCAAGCACACAGTTTCAATGTCTGTGTTGCTGATGATTTCTTCTGTATTAGTAGCCGAGATGGGAAAACAATCTATGATCTTACAGACCCCTATCACGTGCAAAACTGAAAAAGAAAACAAAATCGTTGACGCTCGAATTCTTATGGACACCGGAGCAGGCGGACTCTTTATGAACGCTGGCTTCGCCAAACAACACCAAGTACTCCTGTACCCCCTCAATAAACCTATACTCCCCCGAAACACAGATGGATCCCCTAACTCCAATGGGAAAATCACACATTACACCTGGATCAGATATCAACAAGGCAACAGTTGGATGATGGAACGACTTCATATCGTCACAATTGCAAGCGCCGACGTCATATTTGGACTCCCCTGGTTCCAAGCCCATAAACCTCAAATAGACTGGGAAACTGGACGAATGCATCTCCCAATGGGAAAACACCAACTAGCCCTGACTTACAATCAAAGGAATTGACAACGATTACGAGAAACACAAAACGCCCACACCACCACCCTAAACAGGATGGAAATTGACGAAACACGATACAACCAAGTAGAAGAAGAAATAAAAGAAACAATAGAGAAATGGAAAGAAAAGAGGAAGAAGAAGACCAAACTGCAAAGAAGCGATTCCCCCGATTGGAGAAAAAGAGAACAAGTCACCTCGATCCCCGAAACTCCAACTCTTCCGAAAGCCACAATAGAAGAAGTCGAAGATGAGGAATCACCCTTCAATTCAACACTCCTAAAATTGGATGACGAAAATGAAACCATCAAACTCAACCTCGACGACAGCGAAACCGAGCTGGTTGCCGCTTTTATCAACCACGACATGGACAACAAACTCTGGGTTAACAAAACCAATGTCTCTACTGCCTTAGCAAGTGAACAAAATGCGAAGAAAGACGAGAAAACTCTGAAAGAGATGATACCATCGGAACTTATGGATTATTGGCGTATCTTCAACAAGGAAACTGCAGAACGATTCCCTGGAGCAAGACCCTACGATCATGCCATCGACCTTAAAGACGACTTCGTACCTCGCGACTGCAAGGTCTACCCACTCACACTACCGGAACAAGCTGAACTAGACAAATTCCTCAAAGAAAATCTCGACAAAGGCTACATACGACCATCCAAATCCCCCATGGCATCACCATTCTTCTTCGTCGACAAAAAAGATGGAAAAGTACGCCCTACACAAGACTATCAAACACTAAACGAAGGAACAGTCAAGAACACCTATCCACTTCCCCTCATCTCCAAACTCATTGACAAACTCAAAGGTGCCAAATACTTCACCAAATTGGACATCCGATGGGGTTACAACAATGTACGCATTCGAGACGGAGACCAATGGAAAGCAGCTTTCAAAACCAACAAAGGACTATTCGAACCCACAGTCATGTTCTTCGGACTCTGTAACTCCCCCGCCACATTTCAAGCAATGATGGATGACATATTCATAATTGAAACCACTGAAGGATGGGTTGTCATCTATATGGATGATATCTTCATATTCACCAAAACAATTGCTGAGAACATGGAAAACACCAGACGGATCCTCCAACGCCTCGCTGACAACAACCTGTACCTTAAACCTGAGAAATGCGCTTTCTGGCAAACCAAAGTGGAATTCCTAGGACTAGTCATTGAAGAAAACAAACTCGCTATGGACCCTGTAAAACTCGCTGGAATTGCTGACTGGCCTGCACCCACCTCAGTACACAAAATCCACTCATTCCTAGGCTTTGGCAACTACTATCGACGATTTATTCAAGGATACGGCAATATGACAAATCCACTTAACAACCTACTCAAGAAAGACACCAAATTCGAATGGACACCCGAACGAAGCCAAGCTTTCGAAACACTGAAAAGGAAATTCACCGAATCCCCAGTTCTATGAATGCCTGATGCAACAAAACCCTTTGAACTCGAAACGGATGCCTCTAAATACGCTTCAGGAGCAGTACTACGACAACAAGATAACAACAGAGACTGGCACCCCTGTGGATATCTATCCAAGTCATTCAACAATACGGAACGAAACTACAAAATCTACGACTGAGAACTTCTAGCAATTATTCGAGCCCTCAAAGAATGGTGACACTATTTAATGGGAAACCCATACCCAGTCACCGTACGCTCTGATCATAAGAACCTAACCTACTTCAAAACCACTCAAAAACTCAATCGACGACAAGCTCGATGGAGCCTTTTCCTCTCCGAATTTGACATTCACCTCACACATGTACCTGGAACCCAAATGGTTCAATCCGATGCCCTTTCACGGCATGCCGACCTTACTGTTGGAATGGAAAACAATAACAAAGACCGCACATTACTCCCCGACAATCTTTTTGTTAATGCCATCGACATGGAACTCCAAGAACTCATAACCTCTACAAAACAAATGGACAATGTCGTCAAAACCGCATTACATGCGATCCTCCATGGCGGGCCCCTCCCTATGCGCTCTGCCCTTAATGACTGGCGAACCGACGGTGACCTGGTTTTCTATAAAAACCGCTGCTACGTACCTGATAACATGGACTTACACCGCAACATTGTTCGAAAACATCACGACTCTATCCCTGCTGGACACCCTGGCCGCCTTGTTACCCAAAACCTAGTCCAACACAACTATTGGTGGCCCGGGATGGCTACGTTTATTCGAAACTATGTTGATGGCTGTGCCATCTGTCAACAACACAAGATCAACCGACACCCTATTTCCCCACCTTTACAACCTATTCGTTCAGAACAACTCTGCCCATTCTCTCTGATCACTATGGATTTCATCACGGATCTCCCTCTCTCCGACGGCTTTGACTCTATCATGGTCGTGGTTGACCACGGATCTACGAAGGGGGTAATTCTAACTCCATGCCACAAAACAATTGATGCCAACGGAACCGCTTCTATTTTACTTGACTCACTTTACAAAAGATACAGATTACCGGACAAAGCTATCTCCGACCGTGGCCCCCAATTCGCCTCTCACGTCTTTTGGGAATTAGGACGACTTCTTGGTATCAATCTAGTCATGAGCACAGCCCATCACCCACAGACAGACGGAGCTACTGAAAGAGCAAACCAAGAAATTGAAGCTTATCTATCCATCTTCTGCGCAAATAACCCTGACCAATGGCGACAATACCTCCCCACTCTTGAATTCTCTTACAATACCAAACCACATGCTACGCAAAAAGAATCTCCCCTATTCCTCCAAATGGGTTATAACCCAACTGCTATCCCCACTGCATTCCCTAGAACCAACATCCCTGACACCCAAGAACGCCTTATCAATCTCCAAGAAGCATGGAAAGAAGCCAATGCGGCCCATGAACTTGCACGACAAGTCATGACTGAATGTATTACCTGAGGTTTCACCCCATTCTCAAGATAGGAGATAAAGTGTGGCTCGAGTCACGATACCTTAAACTACAATACGAAACCAAGAAAATGGCACCTAAGTGAGAAGGCCCCTTCAAAGTCATAGAAGTTCTAAGTCCCCTCAGCTACCGCCTGGAATTACCTCGCTCCTGGAGAATTCATCCAGTCATTCATATCACGCTACTTTCCCCTTACAAGACAAATGGAGTCTATGGCGATAACTTCCCACAACCACCTCCTGACCTTATCGAAGGCCAACCAGAGTACGAAGTCGAGTCAATAATTTCCCACAGACGACAGGGAAGAGGATACGCTTTCCTTATAAAATGGAAAGGATATTCAACTGCAGAAAACACCTGGGAACCCGAACGAAATGTCACCAATTCACAAGACCTTCTTCAAAGTTACAAAAATCGACACCGACTCCAGTGAAGATAACAAAGAAAATATTCCCCCTCTGACCGCTCCCTCCATGACTCCCTCGTCAACAACCCCTTCATCCACTTCCACTCTCAGTACTACTGCCTCCCTTGCTACTATTCTTGAAAATGAACCTCTCAATGTCCACACTACATTCCTTGCTACGCAATTCCCACTCCCCCATCTTCCCCTACAAGCTCTACTACTACTACCAACCAACAATTTAGAATCCAAGATATCACCCAAATATTCGACTCCCAATTCCCCACATATTCTCATTACCGAACCTACGTACGAGACCACCTTCGAGATTGGACCCATGACTCCGATTTCAAAACATTCGACATCGCCTACTGCCACCATCGACTGGTACTTCCTCAAGCTAATACCCTAGAAAAGATGGCAGAAGGCCTTATCAAAATGGCACAAGAATTACGACAAACAAATGCGACTCAAGAACACAATATCCAACAACTCATTCCCCGCCTTGAAATCAATGGACTAAGTAAACGAATCGAACAGACCCTGACTCTAACAATCCCAACTGTCAACCTTTGGATCCCCGCTCCCCCTAACTCTCCTGTTACATTTCCGAATAACATTCCTCTTAGCAACCCTTCCAAAGAAACTGGAACTCATATCCGTCCTCAACCACTTACTCGACAACCATCTGAAGCAAATATCCCTCTCATCCGATCCATCCCATACACAACACAAGCACCCACTAGTCAACCTAAATGCTTTCAATGCGGTACCTTTGGACATCGTAAACAAGAATGTGGTGCCTATAAATGTACCATTTGTAAACAAGTGGCCCCTGGACATTGGCCCAGCAATTGCCCCAAGAACAAAGAAGAAGACAAAGCCCCTCTCCCCAAACGATGACGACAAGAACCAGAACACTGTGCTAGTTGTCGACTCCCCCTCTTCTACGATCACATTGCTTGGTGCCGAGGACAGACAGATGGAAACACCTGCCGATGCAAATCTAAAGTTAAAAAGGAAGAAGATTGCGATCCTGACATTTATGGAACTGGATTTTATGATGTCGATGGAGATGAAGATGGTAACCTTACCGGAGAACACTGAGTCATACGCTAAGAATATCCCCACTCATATCTATGACTCCCCTTTATCTCTGACTCTATTCCTCCTTATAAGAACCCACGACTTATCCTCCCCCTTTCCTTATCGCCTTTTCCACACCATGGCTCTTGCATCTGCTGCTCGCATTACTTCCGCTAACATGAATTTCAACACTGCTACTACTATGGATACTGATATTGACCAATTTCACGAATACATCGATGACATCACGCCTGAAATTGGAATTCCTATCTTCAGACCTGGTCAATTACCTCCCATGCTTCATATCGCTGGTGGTCATTTCTTTTTCCAAACCGAACACATTCGCTTCCGAGTTCATCAATACTTCTTTGATTGAGAATCCATCTGGCTTTCAGAACGACTGGCATTTGTTGATGAAGACCTAGCTGACGGGAACACGGTAGCTCAGTCCAGACAACATATTCGACGCTATTGAACTTCCTGGAATCACCGCTAAACAATTCGCTTCTCTCCTTTGGGTTATTTACAACCCTCGCTATGGAAGTCATCAAGCCAATACCCGAACCTGGAAAGACATTAATACTGCCACGAAAGCCCTCAAGATGGCACAAATCCTTACACTTTCAGAGCATAAGATCAAGATCAATTCACGACTTGACCAACAAGAAGAAGAACAACAGAAACAAGACCTAGCTGAATACTTCAAGAACAATAAAATCGAGGACGATCTTTAGGCTAATAGAGGGCTAATGTTATGAATGTCTGGTACGCACATAGCCCCTACTCTTTTTCCCTTCTTCTTTACTGTACAACATACCTTCTCCATCGTTCCCTTCTTACACCATTCCCCCTTTTGCCCTAAACCTTCTTTGTACTATATATAACCATCGCTTCCGCTCCCTTTATCTCTGACTCGTACCGACTCGTATCTAGCACGGACCATGGACTATCTCTGACTCGAACCCTTACTATATAAGAGCCATACCCATAGCTACAACTCCCTAGTTTAGACCTTTGTATTACTACGGTCTTAATCTACACAGCTTGCTCAGAACCTGTCGTCCTCAGTCTTAAACTTGTTGAATGCAATTGCAGTTGTATCTAAGTCCCTAGTTACTTGGTCTATCGGCCCAGCACCAAACGCAAGTGCAAGCTTATAGTCGCCATAACACAAACTGGTTATCTGCTTTACCAACACTTGAATCATGCACAATAACAGACAACATTCTTGGATTGAAAACACCTTTTGAACTTATGGGATCTTCTCCAATCTCCATACCACTCTCATTTGAAAATACACAATTCCCTGCAGTTGAAGAATGAACACAGAGATTACTAAAAGACTGTGAAGAAGCACTAGCCACACATGAAATGGCAAGACATTGCATGGGAAATCAAATCAAAAATCAAATCAAATTAAAGTTGAAAGAACACAAAATTCTTGATAAGGACTTTTTCAATTTCATCAATCAAGTCTGTGAGACCACAGATGAAATAACCAATATAAGGATAGTGTTAGAAAGAGGAGTTGACATCTTCAAGATCCTTTCCCCTCCATTCAAACCCTTTCAAAACCATCAGAAAATATGAATAAATAAATGCCTTGAACTACCTCTTCCTCATCTTCTCATTCTTCTTATCTTTCTCAACATTCTCCTTTACACTCATTCAATCCCTTTAATTTCAACCAAAACAAAATTGACTCTTACTTTGAATCCTGATCCAACATTTGCAACATCACTGCATTATTGCAAGGGGACCTTTCTTTGAACTTGAAATTTTATTTTATTTATTTTATTTTCATGTTGAATGAACAATAAAACAATTGGAACACAAAATCCTCTATCAAAAAGGTGAAGCAGAAACACTCTTCAACAACATGGTTAGCAAATGGACTAGTCAACAAACTTACACCTTTCATTCATCATAAGAGAAGACTTTGACAAAACCATCCTGTTCAATCTTGACCTCCTAATCCTTCACAAACTCAAGTTCATTTTGATTCTGTTCTTAATAATGTCTCTCCTATTTCAACTCCTCAATCAACAATGTATCATACTCCTGAACTTGGAACTGCAGGAAACCCTATCCTTATTCTTGATGGTGAAAATATCATTATCAACAGACAATGCTCTGTCTGTGATCAAGATGGTCATTCTTCTTGACAATGTTATTTGTCTGTCACCAGCAAACTGATTGTTTTACCATACAAACAACAACCATCAGTATCACAGTATCAATGTTGCAATAATTGTCATGAAGGTCACATGTGGAGAAATTGTCCTCAACTGAATGTGAGAATGAGTCCTTCTACTAAATTGATTTCTGGGCAATCAATGTAAAATAGGGGTAATGTTATGAATTCTGCTTTTTCTTTTTCTTTCCTTAACTCCACTGAACACATGGACATTTCACTTACACATGTTTTACATTCCTTTTTCATTACCATCTACATGCATTATGTTGTCTCTTTCATTGTTTCATCTAGGACTCATTTACATGCATACAACTCATGGTATTAGTCATTTCTATTCTTACATAGACTCACTTTATACATGCAACTCATTTCTTTACTATAAATACTGTATCAACTCTTTGTACTTTCCTCAGCTAGTTCTTGAGAATCATACCTGCTTTTCTCTTTGATCTCTCTCAAATCCTCTAAGACAATACTGAGACAATTCAGCACTCTTGAAGAGCTCACTGTTTTCACTGATCCCTTATCAACTGTTTAAGATCAGAGTCATTTGAATCTTTTGAAGTTGTAACACACACATTCCAAGCAGTTCTGAGCAACTCCAAGCAACTCCAAGCAGAACCTGGTTGGAGTCACTTGGAACTAGTGTTTAAAGGTCTGGTCTTTTGCCTTTTTTGGCAATTTTGCAGCTGGCACATTGTCCTTAAAATTCTCCCATGAAACTAGGGTTCCCAAAAAGGAAAAATTTCCGGTCCATGGACTGGAAAAAGACTGGACCACCCCTGAAATTTTGTGTTTCAAACCCCTAATTATGGTAGGGAATTTTTACAGCAGTGCTCTAGCTCAAAAAATTACCAAAAAAGGCAAAAGACCAGACCTTTAAACACTGCTAGGAATGGAACCCATATACCTCTTTAACCTTAACAAAGCCCTAACAAAACCTTAACCTAACCTTGAAATAACCTTAACAAAACCTTAAAAGAACCTTAACAAAACTAATATATTTGCTGGGATCCACTCAGAATTTGCTTGGACTGCTTGGAATTTGCTCAGAATTTGCTCAGATCCACTTGGACTGCTTGGACCTGCTCAGACCTGCTTGGAATGTGTGGGGGAGTGTAAAGTATACTGCCTAACTGGCAGACTCACTGGAGTGTCAAAATAAGTTGATGGCAAGTGATGGCATCCAATTTGATGGGAGATCAGTGACACATTGTCATGTGCCTGAGTGTGTTGAGCATCTATATGCTGTACTTCAATATTCCTTCTTTTTTATCTTAGCATCTAACAAAATGCATAAATTATCTCATCTTTATATAGGTATATTGTACATAGAAGCAACTTATGACATATATGTACAAACATTCAGCAAACTGTTTTTGGCTGGATAGGCTTTCATTGCAGTTCCCTAGTTCTAGCAGCACTATCACTGACTCTGACATCAATCCTTCTTCAGCAAGGACAGTTGCCAGTGCCAAGTTGGCTAAATACTGTCTGATCCCAGCAGGACAATAGGGAAATCTCAGATTATGACCTGGATGGATGAAAGACATTCAGTTATTCATTATTACAGGCAATGTTTTGTTTCTATAGTGAAGCAAGGTACAAGTGTAGAGATAGAATATAGTCTTTAAGAAGACAAGAAGTGCATGACTGCATCATGTGCACATCCCTGTCCCTCCCTTCATCCTTGCTGGTGCAGAAGCGCTCAACGAATCCTGCTAGGGAATGTCATGGGGTTACCCATGGAATTTCGCGGGTTTTGACTATCTGGGCCTGTAGCTACAAATTCTGTGATCTCAGAACTTTTCTTTTTTATTCAAATCTGTTGAGAAATGGGTGAGTTATACCCCTACCAAGTTTTGGCCTTGAATTCAAAGAATTGTGCCCTCAGCATCATTTTTGCTGACATAGGTTGCCCAAAATGGCCAATTTCCAAATTTGGCGAACCCGTGGTCACTAATTGGTGTGCTGTGACATCACAATTGACCATAGGCCCCTGAAAATTTGCACAGCTGTAGCTTAGTGAGTTATTCACCAATTTACATGAAAAAATTTGCAAAATGTTCAGAAAATTCAGGGCTATCACATAATATGTAAAAACCCGTCGTTAACCCGCGGGTAACCCGTGACATTCCCTAAATTATCCTGCATCAAGCTCCTACTGCATCACTCTATTCCTTTTCACCCACCCTCCTCTCCCTATTGCTTCAGCATGTCATCAGTGACAGTGCCTTTACAGATCCGAAAAGACCCAATAACCCAGCTCATACCCGGCTCGTACTGAAGCATGGCCCACCCACCCACACATCTTGCATCAATTTCCCCTTCATGTGTTCTTACCCAACTAGCTTGCAATGATGCTTACATAGCTTAACCATAGCCTTACAATAACCATCTGCCTATTTATTCAGTCCCAGCACTGGAAGTCGCAACACAAAGACAAGTATTTCACCTATCAAAACCTATCCAAGGAGATGTTCTGCTTCAACATGAGGGTCATTGTATGCATAATACTGATAAGTCTATAGTTTTATTCATTTCCTCAAGGTTATGGTGTTATAGATCTTTTTATGGATCATGTGTTGAATGGTGTTAGGGTTGAAATAAATGTGTGTGAATGTATGAGTTATTTTATTCCTGAGAAGTTGGGTTTGGTGTGTCATGAGATAATTTGTCTTGAACGCATCTGTAGCTTCATCCATCCTGTACAAGGGGGAAGTAGTGTAAGCAGAAAAAGATTGTCGTAACAAATCAATGTTATCAATGTGTCCCAGCTGTAACAAATTTGGCATCGTCGGGAATTATGGCTTTCTTTGAATTATATTTCAGTGAGATTTGGGGTGTTGGGTTGAAATTTGATGTTTTAATAACATGTGTGTATGCGAAGGTAATGGTACTAGAAATACTTGTTAGTGATATTGGTGATGCAAGTGAAATATGAAGATACAGTTGGATCCCTCTTAACCCATACCTCTACTAAGCCATAACCCCCCATAACCCATAGATTTTGGCGGGCACCAAACCGAAATTTACACCAAAACTGACCTCTCATAACCCATAACCTCCCATAATCCATACTTGGGGCATCCACCGACGGGTATGGGTTAAGAGGGGTTTGACTGTAGTATATGCCACGATGTTCGAGGAACGTGATCTTATTTGCACAGCCACAATCAATTTTCAATTTCTACCAAACGAACGCCTTCCCTGACAGCAAATTTGAGCTTCAAATGTCTGACCCCTTTGCTGATTTATGGAAACCATTACCTGCAAAACGAAAACCACAAACTCTCTCCGCTGCTGCAGTCGTCGCTCCGTCACCTCCCCCACCTGTCCCTTCGCAAGCATGGGCTGGATTGGACTCGTTAGAAACTGGTATTAGACACATGGGAACGAATGCGAATGTGAATAGGAATACGAATGGGAGTAAACAGGCAAACTTGGTCAATATTGACGATGACAACGATTGGGGATTAGGAGATTTCGGTTCTGTTGCTCGACCTCCATCCACATCGAGATCGTCGGGTCCGGCTGGCGATTTACTTTTGCTGGACGATGACGATGATCATGATCATTTGATGGGTGGGATTGGGCGTGTTGATGAAGATGACGAAGAAGATATCCTTGGTGTGTTGAGTAAACCAGTCGAGGTTGTTATCGCCAAAAAGGTATGATTATATATTTCTTTTCTATATGTCTACGGCCCTTTGTCGTTTTCTCCCCCCATCTTCATCATCTAATATCCCATCTATCGTCTCTCAAGAAGTTGGAAATAAATTTATCTGAATGCTGTCCTACTTTCTTTTTAGAACTCGGAATTTGGATCTTCAAGGGCGTCAACAACAACCCATTCACGGCCTACGCCACCACCGCCAGCAGGACGCGGACCATTAATATCGGGACCCCCGTCTCCACCACCCCACATCCTAGGTCAACTCGTCGAGATGGGATTTTCAATTTCTCAAGCCAAGAACGCTCTCGCGGCAACGGCTGATGGCAAAGACGTACAGACCGCCCTAGAAAGCTTGCTGAGCGGCAGCGGTGGTAATCGTGGTGGCGATGTCCTTGAATCATTTCCAACACAAGCCGCACAAGTTCGCCCTACACGACCACCACCACCCAATCCTAATGTTGGACCGACTGATATCCAAGATCAAGCTGATAAACTTCTATTACAAGCTTCTGAGATTGGGTTGAATGTGTTGAGTCGAGCGAGTGCGTTTTGGAAGGAGGGCAAAGAGAAGGTTGTTAAAGTTATGGAGGACAGGGGTCGTCCATCTCAACCCCTCACTCGCACCCATTCTCTTCCACCTCCCCGTTCACTTACACCTCCCCGTTCACGTATACCTTCCCGGCCACGTACACCCCCCCGCCTACATACACCTCCCCGTCCACGTACACCCCCTCGTTCACGTACACTCCCAACCACATCACCGTCCACTCTCTCACTCGCATCCACCCACAAAAACACTGGTACATCCAAATTCAAACTAGGTCAATACGGACCCGCATCCGAATCATATACATCTGCAGTCACACTTCTACCACCTGGACATCTGTTGTTGGTACCACTGTACACGAACCGATCACTTGCTAGGTTGAGGTGTGGGGAGTATGTGGGTGCGGGAGAGGATGCTGGGGAAGCTTTGAAGATAATTTGCGTCTTCGATTCCAACGCCAACGCCAACTTGTTGAGCGACAATGGGAATGGGAATGGGAATGTGATATGGAACCCCGACACCGAAGTTCCACAATTAATTCAAGCAGGAAAGGAAAGAATGAACGAAGGTGGATGGTTAGATTTGCGAGGTGTAGGTATAGATTTAGTGGATGGGTATGTTAAAGCTTTGAGGAGACGTGCGGAGGCTTGGGAAGGGAGGGAGAAATGGGTTGAGGCCGGGAGGGATTGGGAAGTTCTGGCTGGAGGTGGGGGCTGGATTGGAGAAGGGGTTAAGAAGGAAGCCGTTCGTGGTGCTGGAAGGTGTAGGAAGATGATAAGCGCTAGTCGTCAGGAGAGTGTTGGATCATCGTCGACTTCCAACCTTCCTTTACAAAAACCAAAACCCAAACTATCTCCACGCCCTCCACGCCCTGCACCATCATCCCAACCATCCAAAGCCCTCCTCGCACACCAAGCCACAACTCTCCAAGCGGAAGCTGATGACACTCTCAAACATCAACTCAAAGATAGCGTCGATGCTCGTATATCAGCTTGGAAGAATGGAAAAGAGACGAATATAAGAGCTTTATTGGCTAGTCTGGATATGGTTCTTTGGGATGAGATTCTGATGAAAGGCGGTGGTGGTGGCGTCAAAGTGAATGGGTTGGGAGAGTTGGTTACGGATGCGCAGGTTAAGAAAGGGTATGTGAGGGCGATCGCGAGAGTTCATCCTGATAAGGTAAAGTCATCTCTATCGACTCTTTTTTATTTATTTCGTTGCTGATGGATTTTCATTTACGTTTTTTCTTTCCAGCTCAATACATCTAATTCGACGGTTGAGCAACGCATGCTCGCTAATTCTGTTTTTTCTGCGCTGAATGATGCATGGATCGCTTTTCAAGGTGGAAAGTAAGGATCTTACAAAAAGAGTGGTCCATGTATGATTAACGTGCACTGTATGTGGTAATGTATGACTTGTAGATGGCATCCTCGAGAGTCCAGAGATCATGTAGATCTAGATGGTACTTTGAATTTCGTAATATACTGGCAACTAATCCGGACTTTGAATTAACAAATTCTTACCTGATCCACTCATGGCTGTTGCCCGAGACTCATCGCCTACCCCTCCACCACCTATAGAAGCCTGTGATGCTGAAATCACTGATCCACCACCACCATACCCATCAAGAGAACGACGCCCAAGATCAGGAAGATCAACTCGAGGACGCTCCGGACGAATCCAAGCGTCCCATGCAGATAACGACGTCAGGATACCATCATATCCGGATGAAGATGGTGCGAGAGAACCTAATGAAACCACACCTTTTCTACCTGCTCTTGGGCACCATGGACAGCATGTCCGACACGGGCACCACGTAGTGACGGGCCGACCGCGATCCTATTCACACACCAGCACAATCTCTGCTGCACCCTCACTTGCACACACGGTGTTGTCACTTTTTCAAGTAGATGATGAAGTATATTTGGATGATGGAGCGGAAGACAGGCAGTTGTTATTTCCAGGCGATGACAACGGTTCTGTGCTGTCTTCTCAGAGCCATGGCACTGGATTTTTCTCTACTGCTGCATGGAAGAGATATTTCCGCCCATTGAGTCGCAAATCTTACTATGCAGCCTTATTCCACCTCATGGTGGTCAATTTTCCGTACGCCCTTGCCGCTTGGATATACCTTTTCATTTTCACAGTAGTAAGTTCTACTTACTATCTGGATCCCATTACGATCGATCCCAAATGCTCAATTCTTTTGGTTTGGAATAGACAGGAATTACCCTCCTTGTTATCTTACCCCTTGGCGCTATCCTGTGCTTCTTTGACCTTCTAGGGGCCAGAGCTTTCGCCCGAGGCGAGCTTGCTCTACAGACTCGTTTCCATTCCCCACTACTCGTATATCCTACTCCTTATCCTCCTCGACCTATTTTTACACGTTATCGGGAACCAACTATAGCTGAACTGGAAACGGGTCGGCCGCCGTTGACAAGAAGCGGTTTGGTGTGTGAAAGATCGTTCTATAAAAACACTTATGCTATGGTAAGTCCCAATATCTACCCGTGTCCTGCCAATTTTTCAAACGACCTTGTGTGTGTGTGTGTGAATTCTTGGCTCAATTCCTCTTTTTTGTTGTTGTTCAGTTTACCGACCCTACCTCATATCAAGCCTTATTCTACTTCCTTGTCATCAAGCCTGCCATCACGCTGCTAATTTCGCTCGGCGTGCTCGTTGTGGGTCTTCCCTTGATCATTCTCATCTTACCAGCACCAGCTGCCTTGCGTGCGATAAGGAAGATTGGCATTTGGCAGGCTAACGTGGCTATTGAAGGGCTTTACCTTGCTGTTCGCTGAACAACGACGTGTCCTTCAGGTTGTAATTCTTTTTTTTTTTTTTTATTTTTTTTAGGATTCTTTTTTTATATATCGCTGTTGCTCTCGTTTACATACACCAGAATTAGGGATAATAAATTTCCATTCCGATACTTTAAGGAACCTTGATTACTCGAATATATATCTCAAAACAATCAATTTGAGAGTTACACTTGGCGGATCGGAGGTAGGGATGAATCTTCAAGTTCATCCCAATAACTGCAACTACACTCATGGGCTACACCTTTCTGTAAGTGACGTACACCTCTGTTAACAAGGACTCCACGCGAAGAGGCGAGCACCATAGGATCCATTCATAGGTTTCTTGTTCTTCGTCACCTGTAAATCCTGGTTGGCCATTTGTAGCGTGGGTCTCCTTGTTACGAGTCCTATTTATAGGAGTCGTTCTTTTACATAGGGAGGTCTGAGAAAATATTCAAAAATATTCAGGGAATCCCCTCTTTTTTTCCTCCTATTCAAGGCCTTAATATTTTGTGAGATTTTCAATGTGCTACTGAAACAGTTGCTTTTTATGTACCTTGTAGGGCAGTCGTTGGTATACAAAGCTGCAAAATTCAATATTCTCGTCTTAGCGAAGAATAAGCGTAGACTAGAATTAAGTCTTTGAGTGAACTGGGTGTCACAGCGTCACACGCTCCTTCTCCTAAGACACCCATCACTCACTCTCAATATCTGGCTCAGTACTTCGCTCTCGCTTGCTTTCGCTCTTTACAAGACACTCTTTTAGAAACGATATTAATCGATAATACCTTAATTTCATCCATATTCATAAATCTCTATTTTATATATCATGGATGACAGGCTAATACACAACCCGCATTTAGAAGCGATGCCAGACCATGCTGGACCACATTACAATGTCTTACGGGACGCTTTAACCCAGAATGGGATGACTCTCGAGCAAGCAGTGCAAGCACTCAACAATTCCTGGACCATGAACCACAACGCTCGAATCCAAGTTTGGGATCAGCAGGTCATTGATGATGCCGCAGCAGAGGAGGCACAGAGGCTGCAACAACTGGCCAACGAGCCGCAGGTAATCCAGGAACTACCAGAACGAGAGGAAGAGAGAGTCGAAACGGAGAAGAAAAGACCCAAAATGAAAGATTTTGATGACGCGACCAGTGTTGGCAACTACATCGCACCAAGGCCGGCTCAGTACGCCCTCCGTCGGATCGAGGACTTCAAATACGTAGAACTCTGGTACCTCACTCCGGAGGGGTGCACGGACGCTACTCAGCTCCAGCTCACGCAGAGCGACGACGCCTTCGGTTTGACCAAGGTCGATGACATGGTTACACTCAAGTCTGTTTCTTCACTCAAGGCCTCGAAGAATGTGGTTCCCGACACGGAGTTAAGTTTTCGCCAGGTATCCATGGCGAAGAACGCTTTCATTCCGCTAATGACTAAATACCAGTGGTCTGAAAAGGCCATCAATGCCTTCGCTCAGCTTTTCACCCAGCTGGAGTTGCATCCATACCGCCAACGGGAGTTCGGCGAGCGAGCGCTTATAATTTATCAAGCACGTGTACGTCGAGAGTGGCATGACCAGTTGAAGCTGGGATCGGCGTTTAACATTGGTATATTGAACGAGGACTTGCTTCAGAGCATCTACAAAGAGTTACTCGACAAGGCCCAACTCTTTTCGTTGAGCGAGGTCAGTTGTCTTACCCATCCTTTTCTCTAGCATCAACTGACCCGTTCCTTCGCTATCACCCTCTTCTCAACCGGTCACGTAACCATTCACTCATGCCCCTCCTCACACATCCCCCGCATCTTTCAACGCACGTCTGATGCCTGCACCACGCATCACACACCATGCACCATGCACCGCGCACCATGCACCATGCACCACGCACCTTGCCCCACACCCTTCATGCACCTTGCGCTGTACCCCACTCAATGACGACGTATGTCATATTGCATCAAACCCCTCGATTCACCAACGCTCAGCTACGAGCTGCCCATAGCAACCTGAACATGCAGGAGGGCCGGCAGGACCAAATGCGTACCCCCAGGCGGCGTAATTATCGGGATAGGGACCAGCACCTCTCCAGGACAGCCAGTGGCAGCAGCCGCCCTCACAATCCCTCACGATCGCGGTCTCCCACACGACGGGTACCAAATGTCCATGCTCGCCAGCGTTTCTCACCTCCTCCTTACAACCATCATCCATCAGCTACGCTATCCCCATCCAAGCAACCGACCTTTCCATCCAGTGCAGTCTCCCAAGGCCAGCCAGTCTGCGCTCTGTGCTTGGCCACAGACCCTCATGACACTAGAAAATGCCGCTCCGAGACGCTCTGGGACGGATCCAAGGCAAGGTGCCGAAAAAGCGACAAGGGTAGACTCATCACCCCATCAGGCACGATCCTATGCAGTGACTGGAACAACCGCCGGGGATGTACGTCCAGCTCGCACGAACATCGTCACGAATGTTCAGGATGCGGAGTCAAGGATCACGGAGCTCAGAGATGTCCTCGAGCGCAGAAGAGGCCTGGCCCTCACTCCCTATAAAGCCGACGCTTGGGAAATGTTACTCGAACATTGTAATCTACTCGTTAAATACCCTAAACTCCCCCTTGCTCTGCGAAAAGGTTTCGACGCTGGCATCCCGCCCATTTATTTTACCTATGCACCTGCTAATAGTCCTACTTTACTTCAACACCCTGAGGCCTACCAAGAGGTAGTTGCTAATGAATTTAATCATGGTTGATATATCGGCCCTTGTACGCGTCAGGAAGTCGAGCAGCTTATTGGCCCCTTTCAGTCTTCACCTCTTTCGTGGGTTCCCAAACCTGGCAAACCCGGCAAATATCGTGCAGTACATAATTTCTCTTATCCCCATACCCCTACCCCCTCTACATCCTCTATTAATCAATACATCGATGCGGACATGTACCCGTGCACATGGGGCACGTTCGCCACTATTTGTTTCACTATTCACAATCTTCCCCCTGGATCTCAAGCAGCGATCCGAGATGTGGCTGAGGCATATCGTACAATCCCTATCATCCCTGACCAATGGCCAGGTTTGGTCGTCAGGTTATGTGGTGATGATATTTTTGCTATCAATATTTGTAACGATTTTGGCCTCGCGTCAGCTGGAGGTATTTATGGTGAACTCGGAGACGCTACACTCAATATTTTTCGGGGACACGGAATCGGGCCCCTCTCAAGGTGGGTGGATGATCACATCTTCTTCCGCATCCTGCGCGAGTATCAGGAAGCCTACAACGTCAGACGTCAATCTTGGCATGACACTATCACACGGAATGGAGGTCGTTGCCAATCCGGTAGCCGCTATTGGTACCGGGGTGAGAACTTACCCAACGACCTTCCAGCTGAGTTCGACGAAGACGCATCCTGTCCAATTATGGATTTTTCCCATATTCCTAATCGCTCGCACCAGGATTCCCTTTTCACCTATTGCGACGCAGATATTGACCACATCTCTGGGCAGCTTGGCATTCCGTGGGAGCCATCAAAGGCTGTTCCTTTTTCATCAATCATACCTTATCTTGGTTTCGAATGGAACCTGTCAGAACGCACGGTCGCAATCACAGAAAGTAAAAAAGCTAAGTATAGAACAGCAATCGAAGATTGGTTGCCACGCTCCACTCACATGCTGGAGGAAGCCCAGAAGCTTTACGGTAAACTTCTTCATGCTAGCTTGGTTATCCCGGCCGGCTGGGCCTACCTCACCGGTTTGGAAGCTCTTTTGGGCTCGTTCAACAACAACCCGTTCATACCCCATCACGCCCCCCGTCATACCGCAGCTGACCTCTCCTGGTGGCTTCATGAACTCAACTCACCCAAAATATCCCGCTCCATCCCAGGTCCAGCCTCAGTTACAGACAGTCGAGCCTTCTCCGACGCCAGCTCAGGTGTTGGCATCGGCATTGTTGTCGGTGACCAATGGAGGGCTTGGCATCTCCTCCCAGGATGGAAGACGGATGGCAGGGATATCGGATGGGCAGAGGCCGTTGGTTTCGAGTTTCTTGCTCGCACTCTCTGCGCAGCAAGTCAACCCGGCCAGCACTTTCGAGTCTTTGGCGACAATCGAGGAGTCGTCGAGGGCTGGTGGAAGGGAAGAAGTAGGAATTGGGAGACAAATAAAGTATTCCGTCGCATCCACGACATCTCAAATACTTACCAATGCATTTTTATCACGCGCTATGTTACCAGCAGAGATAATCCAGCCGACGCTCCCTCAAGAGGACGCTACCCACCTCTTGCTCGTCTCCTCCCAGCAATCTGCATTCCGGATGCGCTCCAGCAATTTATCGTCGATTTCGACTACAAACCTCCCCCCTTCCGAAGCTAATACCAGCCTGCAAGACGCATCCCCCTCTTTTGTTTCAAGTCCATCAGTAACTACCAACCGAGTTCATCACAATATATCTATCACCAACCTACCAGTACCTCCCGTTCTGCCTCATAGACCGCGCCTATCCAGACCCTCAGCCTATAGTCTTCACCTATCCCCCCAACCGTCTCCTCTGTGTCTGCATTGCCTGGCCAGGGATCGACTGCGATTATGGAAGCCGGCCCCCTCGGTGCCAAGTCGTCACTCCACTGCTCAGGAAGATGAGATCGATCACATTTTCAATGTGATGTCGAACGCATGGGCCGACTCAACTCGTGAGTCGTATAGCGCCGGGATCCTTGTTTACCATGTCCATTGCGACAAGAAGGCCATTCCAGAAGAATTGCGCGCTCCCACAAGCCAGTCCATCATCACATCTTTCATCGCGAGCCTGGCTGGTTCATACTCAGGATCCACTGTCTCCAATTATGTCCATGGCATCCGAGCCTGGCACATTTTGCATGGGATGGAGTGGAGGCTTAACCCTTTGGAGATGGATGCATTGCTTAAAGCAGCTGACCGGCTCACCCCTCTATCATCTAAAAGGAAAAAGAGGCAGCCTTACACCCCCAATTTCATTTCCAAGCTTCATCAGCGCCTAAACTTGGACGACCCGTTCGACGCCGCCGTCTTCGCCTGCCTCACAACCTGCTTCTATGCAGCAGCCCGAGTCGGCGAGTTCGCAGTCCCACGCCTGGACGCTTTCTCCCCCTCTCGCCATATTACCGCGGCCAATCTCCGCACCGAGCGTAATCCAGATGGCCTGGAGGTGACCGTCCTTCACCTTCTGCACACCAAAGCAGCCCCTTTAGAAGGCGAAGACGTATTCTGGGGTTCGCACCCAGGGCCCACTGACCCCTACGATGCTCTGAACAACCACTGGCGAGTCAACGGTTCATCGGAAGGAGTCCACCTCTTTGCATACCGGCACAGGGACCAACTCCACCCCCTCACTAAACCAGCTTTCATTAAGCGCCTAGCCTCTGCCGCTCGACAGGCCGGTTTAGAACCCCTCCAGGGTCACGGTATACGCATTGGCGCCACCCTCTTCTATTTGCTCCAAGGCGTGCCCATAGAAGCTATGAAGATCATGGGGCGTTGGAGTAGTGACGCCTTCCTGTGTTATCTCAGGAAACACGCCCAGATCCTCACGCCCTTTATCCAGGCCAACTCGGAGGCCCACGAGTCCTTCTCGCAGTTTATCATTCCATCTCAGTCTCTCTTGCAAGGGAGACGATGATGTTTTGGGCCAAGGAGGGGGCAAGCAGGCACCCTGTCCGGCTAGTCTATCAACCAAGTAAGCATCGCAGCCTACTCCTAAAAGTTATTGGGTAACGAGACTCACTCGTCGTGTCGTTAGGCTCCTATCATGTGGGTTTCGCAGCTCGTCTCTTCCCAATTTAGTTCGGATTGCTGCTCGGGTCGGGAAGCGCTTCGCGCTTTCTAGGGTTACCAAAGTTCAGTTCAGTTCAGTTCTTCACCTCCTCAGCCTGAACTGAACTGAACTGTTTGCATATGGTCCTGAACTGAACTGAACCATTTAAGAACTGGTTCGAACTGAACTGAACTGAAGAACCATTATAAAATCTGAAATTTTACCTTTTTCTGAAAATTTATTGTACAAAGACCTTCCTTAGCCCCTAGCCACTTGATTTCCACTCATATATGATCTCAGAACTCCTTTAGAACACAGAAAACCATTAATTTATATTTATTTTCCTAAATAGGCAGTACTAATCTATGCTGACATAATAACATCACATACCAAGTCTGGCCATTACCTCCTTCCTTAGCCATTATTTCATGCTAAAAATGACTGCCAAACCATTCCAATGTTTGTAAATTACTGAAGGATCACTTTCCAGAAAATGTTAAGTCAAAAGAAGAGAATTGCCTGGCCTTCTAGGACCTAACGGTTCAGCAGTTCAGTTCAGTTCGAACTGCATGAACCATAAATCTCTAAATGCCTGAACCTGAACTGAACTGAACTGATAATTCAGTTCAGTTCAGTTCAGTTCAGGTTCATGAGTCAGTTCTGAACTGAACTTTGGTAACCCTAGCGCTTTCGCCCAACTCGCTTACTATTGCATCATCTCATCAACATTAGTTGTTTCGTAGTCAGTCATTATATTCTACCCCAGTATCAACTGTAGTTGATCTGGGTCCATTCGCTTATACAACGTGTGATTACACAAAGACACATTTTTTTGTGTCGTGTTTGTCTGATGTGACGATCAGTCATATCAGTCACAGATTCAGTGTTACGTCACGTCACATTGCCAAATGCATGAGAAATACTTGATCTATGCAGACGAAAGGTTATGTGTATTTCACGTTGAGGAAATCGGCACCCAAGATTCGGCAGACTTGGGCTGAAGAAGAAACGTAAGGTAGATACAACTAGTAGCTAATAGGGTAAAAACCCAAAGGGCTTTTATTCCGAAACAAAGGCTCTGATCTATCATGCCGTTGGGGCAGGCCCTCGTTACCTACATCTAGCTCTCCTGATCCATGGCTTGAGCGTGCTATGGCGATATTTTCACCTTTGGATGGGTCAGTGTCTTTGGTCACATCGTCCTCCTCACGTTCTGCTCTTCCCATTCCTTCCAGCTCCATGACATTACGAAATCGGACCAAGGGGAAGAGTTCAGTCTTAATTTCAAGTTCTTCATCTGCAAACGACACCAAGCTGATGACAGGTAATACAATAGATGATCAGAAAGATGAGGAAAGCGCGTGCTCGGCGGGCGAGCAAAGTTCAGTTGAGGATGGTGGTTGGTCATCCAGCTAGATCCAGCTTGAGTTCAACAGGGGATGGGACATTGACAACAAAAAACTTCCTCGGGTTATTCTGCGCCTTGGAAAACTTCCAGATCCATCTGTATAAGCCTGGTCTATTGTGTTACTTAATCGTATTCGCTTGTGGGGCAAATCTGGTTAGTAAACCATACTGTAAATGATACGGATAGAAATTGACATCTCTTTCCATTTCGTATATTAAATACTCCAAATATTCCTACGTTACTTCATCTGTTTCTTGTCGTAATGAAAAGAGAAAAAGGACGACGCGAAAGATGCTAAAAAGATATTATACTATTTAAAACGAAGGAGCCGAGTCAACAAAGCCTTGACCAGGTTGGTTTATAGCGGCCGGCGTGTGAAGACCACTGTCCTCATGCCCCAAGAATCTAGGATCACGAAATTGTGAGGCTGATTGTCGCCTCAAGTACACCGGTTTGGTTTCGGCCTCTCGAACTTGAGTCAAAGTAGAGGTTGGGTGGAGATCACGCCGATTATTGCATCTGCGAATGAAGACGAACACAATCAGCAAAAATAAGAGCCCGCCGAGCACGCCACCGACGATAGCCCCTGTATGATTCGTGGAAGTACTTGATGGAGTACTGGAAGGAGCGTCGCTTGGGGGAGGCGGCGGCGGGGGAGGCGCTGCGTCCCCGGCAACAACAAAGTAGTCGAGTGCAAGGGGCGCTCGGCTATCGTTGCTTTGATGCATAACGAAGAGCGTGTGATCTCCAGGAGACAATATCGCGGTTTGAAATAATATTTGATTATAGCGTGGTCCAGACACAGAGGCTGGAACAAGAAATGTGATCGGTGTTTGACCGTCAATGGAGTATGTCGCTGAGGAAGAACTGGTGTCCTTAATAAAAGTAATCCAAGAGAGGGAAATACCTAAAAATCTTGACATTCAGACATTCAGGCTCATCAATTCACCAATTACGAACCAGAAAACTCGTATGTAAGCGATGACCCCGCGATTTGAGTATAATTTACAATGTCGGGCCCCGATTGCCATGCAGCACTATACTGTATCGTTGGGTCGCTTGAATCGATGCGCAGAAGCGATTGATCTAATGAGACATTCGAGGATGGAATATACTGAATCTGGTCAAACCAAAAGGTTTGCTCATTCACAACTTTTACTCGCACACTGAGCACATGGGGTCCATCCTGTAATTGGTCATTTTGGCAGAAGATGCAGTAGTTCCGTGCAGGTTCACACGAATCCTTCGAACCGATGGTTTTATTGTCGATAAAACACTCCCAGGTTGGAAAGTGGGTAGAAGCATTCGTTGTTATGCTTGTCCCGAAAACAACGACTGACGATCCTGAAAATGACAATAAAGTAAAGAAAGGGCTCGAAAGCAAACCAGCCATCGAGACATACCACTGAAAGGAAAGGAAAGGTTTGCATCGAAATTGACGCCATGCAAAGTACTTTGAAAAGGGATTCCATAATTGTCTGGATCTTGTGTGTTTTGAGCTGTAAACCAACGGCCAGAATATGAAATATTGGGATCGGTGTCATCGACAATTACCATGGGCAAAACCATATTACGAGTGTCACCGTGTAGGAATCAGAAACGAAACAGTAGGATGACCTGCGATTGGGGTGACAGTACTCCAGGAAGCAGAAGTCGTTAGGGCCACTTTATAACGATTTGTCTTCTATATGGGCTGCCTTTTAGGGCCGATCAAACAAATCACATTACACTACCGAAACAGGACTTTTAGCATGGGACCTGTCATGATACCATAAACGGTTGTTTATATAAACATTGGCGCATGAGCTGAAATTTCGAGGGGTTCCTAGGTTTTTGCATCTAGCTGTAATAAAACACCAATTTTGTCAACCCAAAGTCCTGATTCAAATATTCAATACTTATCCTACTGTTGTTCAACCGTTACTCGAATGGCGTAACTCAAGTTTGCAGGTTTCTTTTGCTTGCACTCTCGAAATTTCTGGGCTAGTCATCTTGATTTAGAGCCGGCCAGATCGAGGATTAGAATAACTGGGAAGCCATGTTTAGGTCATTACTATAAGTCTATAACGAACAGCCAATACTACACACCTTGGAAGTCATTTTTTCCGTTTCTTTTCCGGGACAGAAATATAAAGCTACTGTGACTGGGGGCATCCCCTATTTTGTATGACAATATGGTACCGCCGATGAGAGTTAGGGTCCAGGGTCGCGGGCTTGAGAGCCTCTTGCTCTCTTGGGTTCTAAGCTCATTGATTCCTCGAAGCTCTGTAAGGTTCTTATTTGACAGAACGATCGTACCCTGTATTTATTTCTGGCCTAGACAACTATAACTGACAGGCATGCGCAGTAAGCCGCTGGAGAAGATACTCGTATAGGGTCTTCTGCTAATAATGGCTTAATGCAATCGAAATTGGAAGAGGGGGTCAACTTTGAGCGCTTGAGGTTTGGTCATGCATCGTGCATGTAACGTGCATTTTTAAAGTTCTTGGATGCAGTTGGATGCATTGTTGCGGCGACTACCACTAGATAGCCAGGCAAAGTTGCTTGGATATGAAATAACCATGATTAGATTTGTTGTAGTATCGCCTCCTGAATGTGATGGCTGTAGCCTTAACAAAAGAAACTAAAGACCGAGGTACTGCTCAGATCTGAGTTCAGAACTGTAAAAGATTTGTCAACGATGTGCGCGACCGGACTTATAATTATTAGGTTCGAGTGATTTCTTTTCTTACCGTCATCCGGTTCGTCCAAATCTTAATTTCCCCCTGGCGTCGCTTCAAGGTCATCGTCAGCAACAGCGAGGAGGTCGTTCTGGTTAGAGCTGGTACCTGATCTTGGTTAGAAGTTCCACTGACAAATCAAGGACCCTTTCTTTAGGCCACCCGATGTCAGCACGACAAAACAAGAAACAGCGCAAAGGGCGCGGCAATGTCCACCAGCGTGAACGAACAGTGACTACTCTTACTGAAGATCCAAATACTCATTACCTCGTTCCAACTCCTAGCGAAGAGCCAGCAGGACCGTCTCATATGCCTCTGTCTTTTGGTAACCCAAAAATGCACAATGTTCAGATGGGTCCGTCTTTTCAAATGGGAGCTAACTATCCGTATGGTGCCTACGCTCCTTTCAATCCCATACTTCCCAACCTTCAGCAGCAGCAGCAGCAACAGCAACAGCAACAGCAACAACAACAACCACCCTTCTTTGGTTCTTCCCAGCAACAGCCACTTCCTCAACAGCCACAGCCACAGCCACAACCTCAACAACAGTCTCAACTTCAGCCAGTGAAACTTACTCTGCCCCCAGGAAAGACTGATCTGGACATCTTGCAGAACCTCAAGAAGATGATCAAGGATGGACAGCACCCTTTCTTTCGCGCTGTTCCTCAGCCTTTGGCTTTGGCTAGTATCTACATGGGTACGATTCCGTCTCAATCTCAGGCTCAAGGGCGTCAAGGAGAAACCCCTGGGGACTCTGCCGAGGGTCAGTCGGCTGTTAGCACTATTGGTGTTTCTGGTCCTGCATCAGCCAATGACACAGGAAGAAGACAACCGCCCGCTGATCGCGGTTCTTCAGATGACGCTTCTGGTATTCAAGTCGATGATCATCGTCTTTCAGCTGCTACTATTGATGATCGTCGTGGGCCACCACATCATGCATCTGACTACATTCCTCCCAATCGAGCTCCTGGTGATTCTCGACCTAATCCTGTTGATTCTCGTCCTCAGCCTGACTCTCGGGGTGCGCCTGGAAGTTCTTGGGGACCATCTGTCGATTCTCGCTCTGAGCGTGTTGGTAGTGGTGTTGGTCCCCCTTCTCGGGCATCTACAGCTGACCGTATCGTTCCTCCACAACAACAGACTCAGCCATCTGCTGCTATTGCTGCTCCTGCTGATGTCGATATCCAGTCGTCACGTGCATCTTCCTTGCGTTCCACAGACGCTGCTAATCAAAATCTCGGTTCGGTTCCTTCGCCTTCTGAAGAGGGTGTGGCTGGCGGTGCAAGATCTGACATGCCTCTTGAAGATAATGGCCCTCGTCCGTCTCTTAAGGATCGTTTAGTTCCACCTCGGAGCGCAGGCAGAGCATCATCTGAGCAACCAAGTCACTATGGAGATCATCCTGGGCCTCATTCAAGGAGACCTAAGTATAGAGGAGGTGGTGGTGGTGGTGCTTCGTTCGATGGTCCGCCACGACCTGGTGATCGTGGTACTTCAGGGTTTGGAACTTCTCCCGGTAACGGTACCCCTATGCCTGGTAGTGGCGTTTAAGCCCCTCCTCGTTCTTCTCATACGCATTCCCCTCCTCCTGACGGCCGGGGTGCTAAGCCGTTGTCATCTCCGCCAGGTGTTGTGCACTATATATGGTTTTTACACCATTTTTGTGTGGTCAGAAAAGTCAACAATATAGATAGCTTTTTACACCATTTTTATGTAGCCAAAAAAAATCAACAATAAATGTAGTTTTTTTCACCTATCAAACTGTCAAAAATTTCTCCATTCTGGGGTTGTGATCCTTTACTATATCAACATGAATTACTAACATTTACTACCTTAAATGGGGTACCATTAATTCATTTATCTATGAAAAATACAACATTAAAATTATGAATTTACTACAATATTCACAGTAATATACTCCACTTTAATTGTTACAACTTTAAACAGTTCAGATGACTCTGACCATAGACAGTTGTATAAAGATGGATTTGTTGTTCAAAGTGAGCTCAGAAGAATACCAAGAGAGCGTCTCGAGGAATTGTCTTAAGAGTTTGAGGAAGATCAAAGAGGAAAGTGAGTACAATTCTCAAGAACTAGCTAGAGAATACATGTTGAGTAAATACAGTATTTATAGTAAATAGATGAGTCATGCATAGTGTGAGTCATCTGCATGTAAGAAGTGAGTCGTAAGTAAAAATAAAGGTGACTCATGCAATGAGTCATATGCATGTAGATGAAACAATGAAAAGAGCAAGGTAAACATATGTAAATGGAAATGAAAAGAGTATGCATAGTGTGTGTAGGTGAAACAGCATCATGTTCAGTGGTGTTAAAGAAAAAGAAAATAAAGTTTGTAACATTAATTGTTGTTATGACCACTTTAAACATAGCAAATTACATAATTTTATGGTGGAATAACAGTGGTAAATTATGATGGCCTAGGTCTCTCAGTGTAAGACACTCTATCTACTCTGGGAGTCTCTTAGACCAGCCTCAAAAAATAAATGTTTCAAATGCATTTTTCAATGATTTTATACACTTAAAATTTTTGAGGTTGCTCTGAGAGACTCTTAGAGCCAAAGTGTTTTTCCTGATGTAGTCAACCTGTATTTATTCTCAAGAGCCATAACCATGCTCTTGTAAAGGGACACCTCTCAGGTATATACCCCATTTATTGTTTATATTTTACTTTCATTTCAACTAGCTTACATACTTGTTTGTCACTGTTTGGCTACTACCTTATTTCGAGTAGTAGTCAGTAATTACACTTTTTATCTCATTATTACTGGAACCCCCTACTGTTACTAGCTTGTTGCTACTGTCCCTAGTCTTTATAGACTGTCCACTCTTTCTAGAGTCCCCATCTCCTCTTATCTGTAGGTTGCCTTTATGGCTCTGGCATAATTCTAAGAGGCTAAGACTGAAACTATACAGTGTGGGAGAAAGCATTCAGCAATGAAATGACAATTTGGAATATAATATAAGGGCCACACATACCTCTAGAAGCAAAATTTCTCCTGTATCATATCCAAGGCATATTTTAGATCAGTGATAACTGACACATGTTGGGTTATGGAAAGGTTGTGGAATCCAAATTTTACATTTCATGGTGGTGTGGAATATCATGTCATGATACATATCAAGGAATGATAACTGTATTGAGGGATGAATTTGGCCATGAGCATGATGGCAAATGTAAACACCATCAGGAATTGATGATAAATGACTGTTATCAGATTTAGATGGAACATACATATGTCCATGCAGCTCTGCCTGACACTCTCCTGTGGCTGTATTCCAGATATGTGCAGTGTTATCCCCAGATGCAGACACAGCATGCACAGCATTAGGAGAGAAGACAGCAGAGTAGGCCCATCTTAAATGTCCTTGCAGCTCTGCCTCACACTCTCCTGTGGCAGTGTTCCAGATCTGTGCAGTCCCATCATAAGATGCAGACACAATGTGCACACCATCAGGAGAGAATACAGCAGAGTAGACCCAGTCTGAATGTCCTTGCAGCTCTGCCTCACACTCTCCTGTGGCAGTATTCCAGATCTGTGCAGTCCCATCATAAGATGCAGACACAATGTGCATACCATCAGGAGAGAAGACAGCAGAGTAGACCCAGTCTGAATGTCCTTTCAGCTCTGCCTCACACTCTCCTGTGGCTGTATTCCAGATCCATGCAGTCCTATCATAAGATGCAGACACAATATGCATACCATCAGGAGAGAAGACAGCAAAGTTGACATCTTCTGAATGTCCTTTGAGCTCTGCCTCACACTCTCCTGTAGCTGTATTCCAGATCTGTGCAGTGTTATCCCCTGATGTAGACACAATATGCATACCATCAGGAGAGAAGACAGCAGAGTTGACCCATTTTGAATGTCCTTTCAGCTCTGCCTCACACTCTTCTGTGGCTGTATTCCTTATACATGCAGTCCCATCATAAGATGCAGACACAATATGCATGCCATCAGGAGAGAAGACAGCAGATTTGACATTTCCTGAATGTCTCAGAACTGCTTCAGTCAGGCTCCATGCTTTTCTCCTTCTATAGTGGAGCTTCCATGGGCAATCCATCCTACTTCCATATGTTTTCCAAATATCTGATTTTTCTGGGAGCCAAGCTAATGCTGAAGGACATCCCTCAAGACTGTTATTGTGAATAATGTCATAATTTTCTTCCAGGAACCTTTCAGCATCAATCACTGTCATCTTCAACAGCTCCTGGGCCTATTTTTAGTTATAAGTGCAATTCATCTACAGAAACATGATCACTTACATTTGCCCAATTTTCTAGCTCATGGAGTGAATGTGTTGCCATTCTCAACTTTCCTAAAATACTCAAACAATTCATCCATTGCAGAAGATGTCTTTGAAAAAAATGTTTCAATTCATTGTTACATTCCATCATACGTTACTCCGGTCCGACTCCGTCGGAGTTGTCTCCGGTAGTCCATACTCCGTTCCAGTACTTTCCCTTGCCTCCGGATTTACTCCTTCTATGTCCAACTCCGAGACTTCTCCGTATCATTCCAGCTCTTCCAGAGAGTGATACTCCAAACTCATTTCCACATCTTCGTCACAACCACTATTTCTTTGTCATCACTTTCCCACCATCAGTCAGCACACCAGCTATGGATTATTCACCCCAAGAATGCAGGACCTTCCGGGAGCAGAACGCAGCAGTTATATTTATATTTTATATTTCGGATGCTATTCCTTTTATATTTAAGTACTCGAAACTTGTATGTTTTCCTCAGTTCGAATATCGACTTAGTTTCCCACTCTTGGTCTTCCTCTAAGTTCTTTGCAACTTCCGGTTCCGCTCTGCTCCGTCTTACTCCGAAATCTAGGACACGAAGGGTCTGGGTAGCACAGCACATAAGCTGAGGCTAAGTCCTATCCTTTCCGTGACTCCGTTCCATGACTCCGTCTGTGACTCCGTCCGAAACTCCAGAACAGAGTTCTCGAACTTAACAGTATATTCGAACTTCTCACCCACTCCTTCTATGCTAACTCGTTCTAAAACTTCAAAAAATACATTCCCGATACAAGAAAATATGTCCCATGAACACTCCCCCACCAGGCAGACTCCCGTGCCCGATATAGTCGAAGAGGCTAGTCATATTGATGAACCTCGGAGTACTATGGACGAAGTTGAGTCTCCAACTATTCATATCAATCAACTTGTTTCCGCTTTGAATTCCCTCGGGAAATCTTCAGCCAAGTCCGATTCGGCTGGCAGACTTAGAGAGCCCGGACCCTTCACGGGTAAGGATCCTAAGAAACTGAAAGCTTTTCTTTTCCAGTGCAGGCTCTATTTCCAGAGCTCTTCTGACACATTCCGAGATGACTCCAAGCGAGTAAAATTTGCTATGTCCTATCTCCAGGAAGTAGCTCAGGAATGGTTCGAACCTGGAATTTCCGGACTCACCGACGATCCTCCGTCTTGGCTTGAAGATTGGGATCTCTTCATCAGCGAACTTCATTCCAACTTTGGTCCTTTCGACGAATCCGCCGAAGTAGAATACGAACTCATGTCACTCCGAATGAAGGATAGCCAACGTATCTCCGATTACTTAGTCTGGTTCAACTCTTTGGCAGTCCGCTGCTCTTGGGGCGAGTCCGCTCTGAGGTATGGGTTTTACAAAGGTTTACCTTCCTGACTCAAGGATGAAATTACCAAAGGTGATGGCAAGCCTCGGACCATGGCCACAATGCGACAAAAAGCTCAAAATGCCGATGCTCGACACTGGGACCGTATGCAAGAACGTTCTCAGGAACCCGTCCCCGGCCAGCAACAAAATCCTCCGAAGCCTCCTACTCCTTCTTCCTCCTCCAGTCCATCTTCCAGTCCTTCCTCCCGTTCCGGAAAACAGTCTCGGCCTTCGGATCAAAATTCCGATAAGCCTGCAGACTCCGGTAAAGTTTCCACTCCTCCAATTCCCAATCTGGAAGGCATACTGGACTTGCAGGGTAGACTTACCCAGCAAGAAAGGCAACGCCGGATGGATAATAATCTCTGTCTTTTCTGTGGCAAGCCCGGTCATCGTGTTCCTGACTGTAACCTTGCCAAGGCAAGCTCCGCTAAAGGCCGAGCCTCTACCGTTTCTAAAAAAAAAAAAAAAAAAAAAAAAAGATTCCTCCAATGAGATTCCATTTTATTATGGCTCATCTGCGGGCATGTTTACCCATGCTTCCTTTGTTTCCATTCAGTTTGCTTGTGGATCCGTCCACTAACTCCGGGTTTTATTAAACCAAGCTGGATTCAGATTTTCTTCCTGTACTTGGGCTTGACTAGCTCACCCTACATAATCCGTTGATTGATTGGGTCGATAGCAGTGTAACTTTCCGAGGCCGTATTTTTATCCTTCCAGTTCCCATTTCCGTTTTTACCTAGGCCCCTTGTCCGGTATTTGACATTATTATGTCCGATACGGGTTCCGAGAGATCAAAGGATGTAACTCCTTCTGATGTTTCCGGGACCACCTTCCGTTATTCCGTTTGTTCCGAAACCATGGTCTACTCCTAGAATTTCCTTAGTGTCTGCTGCAGCTTTCATGAAGGCATTCCGTTCCGAAGGAGACCAATGCTTTTCCTTTCCGTTCATTCCGGTCGACGTTGCTAGTCGTTCTGCAGCAGCCTCCACCACATCTTCCTGTCTTGTCGTTCCGGACTTGCACCGCCTGTTCTCATTCCAAAACCAAACATTGTGCAACACCTTACTCTGTCCTGTCCCCGGGACTCAATTTCCATGGATCTCTTTAACCACCTTGCGGACTGCAAACCGCTTCCCATGGCATTCCATGTTCATTCCGGCTTACAACACCTCCTCTTCCGCTCCCTTGTTTCCCTTTCCGTCTCATTCCTTTTGTTTCCTTGTTGTTTCCGTTCCTTTCCATGTCTTTTCTGTTCTTTTCCTTTCTGTTATCTTAGTCTTCCGTTTCACAAAACAAAGTCAAGAAAACAATTATTTTTTATATAACACACAAAACAACAACACAATAAAATATTATTTACTTTCTAGTCTACTCTTTTGTTTTTTCTACTCCTTCCATCCCTTCCGTCTCCGCTCCTCCGTCCTTCCCTCCGTCCGTTCTCTCTGTCTCCGCTTCCAACCCTTCTTCCACCTCCTCGTCTCTCCGTCTCCTCTTGCAACTCCGTTTCCACCCCCTTCTCCGCTTTTTTCACCTCCTTCCGCTTTTTCTCCTCTTTCCTCCTTTCTTCTTCCCGTTTCTCCTTTTCGAACTCCCTCCTCATCCACACCTCCATCCCCAACTTGATCTCCTCCTGAGTCTCCGCCAACTTCTTCAACCACCCTCCTATCATCTCCAACGCATCCGCCATCCTATCCATTCCTTCCGTTTCCAACTCCGGCACCTCCTTTGCCTTTCCTTTTCCTTTTGCTTTCCCTCCGACCCTCTCCGCTGGCAGTTCCACCGCCACCGTCCTTTTCTTCCCTCCGACTATGCTGCAGCGTTTTTTCAGCTGGTAGCATCTCCAGCACCCAGGCCCCCGTGTCTTTCCGTGGCATATGGTGCCTGTGCCTGTACATTGGGCGCAGGCCGGCCGGTTTTCCTCCATGGTCGGAGTTACTTGTTCCTATGATTTCTTTTAGTATTATGTTTTCCTTGTTTTTTACCGGAGTGCACTTACTTTCTCGTTTAACTTTCTTTTCTTTGGGACACTGGGCCCCGCCTCCATCCCGTTGTCTTCCTGTTCTTCTTCTACTTCTTCGTCATCTATGTCGATGACCTCCGCTTCCCTCCTCCTCTGCTCCTCCCCCTTTCGAACCCGCTGCATCTCCAGCAGTTTCTGCTGCTGCTCCTCCCTGCTTTTCCTTTCCGCTTCGACTCTCTTCCTCTCCGCTTCTACCCGTTGTCTCTCCGCCTCCGCCTTCAGTCTCTCCTCCTCCTCCTCTAGCCTCCGGGCTTCCGCAATCTCCGCTTCTTCCCGCTTCTCTTCCTCCTCCCGCTCTTTCCGCCGACGCTCTCGTGCTTCTTCAAGCCTTGCTCGTTGCGAAGCAGGGGGGAGGGAGAACCCAGCTTTGTTGTTGGAACTCATAGTGTTTGTGTTGTAGAGGATGGTGGTTAGGGAAGTTATCCGAAGTGAAGAATCTCCATCAGTCTCCGACAGTCTTTATACCACGCCAAGCTCGCACGGACCATCACGTGGCCTCGAGGGTCTCGGCCTTGACAGGGAGGTACTGTTACATTCCGTCATACGTTACTCCGGTCCGGCTCCGTCGGAGTTGTCTCCGGTAGTCCGTACTCCGTTCCAGTACTTTCCCTTGTCTCTGGATCTACTCCCCCTACGTCCAACTCCGAGACTTCTCCGTATCATTCCGGCTCTTCCGACGTTACTCCAAACTCATTTCCACATCTTCGTCACAACCACTATTTCTTTGTCATCACTTTCCCACCATCAGTCAGCACACCAGCTATGGATTATTCACCCCAAGAATGCAGGACCTTCCGGGAGCAGAACGCAGCAGTTATATTTATATTTTATATTTCGGATGCTATTCCTTTTATATTTAAGTACTCGAAACTTGTATGTTTTCCTCAGTTCGAATATCGACTTAGTTTCCCACTCTTGGTCTTCCTCTAAGTTCTTTGCAACTTCCGGTTCCGCTCCGCTCTGTCTTACTCCGAAATCTAGGACACGAAGGTTCTGGGTAGCACAGCACATAAGCTGAGGCTAAGTCCTATCCTTTCCGTGACTCCGTTCCGTGACTCCGTCCGAAACTCCGGAACAGAGTTCTCGAACTTAACATTCATCAACTTCATCATTGTTGTTGGAATATGTGAAATGTGAAACCCAACTACCACAAGCATATGCAAGAGATTCAGAAATATCTCCACATCTCCTCTCTGCCAAGTAAGATACCCTTTCTTCCTCTGACCATTCTTTCTCCATCAAGGACAGACACTGAAATGCTAAATGCTTATGTGAAATACATGGGTCATAGTGTTTTGAGGAAATAATTTGATTACTGATGAAGTCATAGAAGGAAGCATGAAATGTAGAGATGGGCATATCAGAGTTTTGAGATGGAATATATATCAATGAGTGAAGAGAAGAAAGGGCAGCCACAGTTTGTTCTGTGGACATTCCCATCAAAGCACTGATGGCAGCCATAGAAAGAGGATTATAGACATATACAACAGCTGTGAGAACCATGTCTATATTTTTCCTCTCCAAAATTCTCTTATAAAGCATATCCAGTGGGTGGGTTGCACCAGATGATGCTTCCAATGTCATATTGACAACATCTGAAAGACACTGAGGCATGCTAGAACTACCCTTCTGAGCAATATATTTGCAGACAGTTGCTGCATAAATGAACAAGGTCCCAGACATGTTAACGAGGCTTTCAAGTTCAGCCTGAGGAGGCCAATTATGACTATTATACTTTACTTGGTCACCAAGCAGGCAAGCTTTGATATAAAGCTCAATATCAGCCTTGACAATATCCTTTTCAACCTCATGAAGGATAAAGTGGGAATGATCCCAAGAATGATCAAAAGTCTCCTTGAGCACTAGCTCTGGATGACTCTCAGTAAAAACGAGAAGTCAGGTAAAGTCACGGTAAAGTCATGTAAAGTCATAGTTTGTGACTTTACTAGACTAAATTGCAAAAATTTTGACTACCACATGACTATGAAATTGATGAACACAAGGTCGACTAGTCATATGTTTTTAAAATGGCTCTAATTGGAATTTTGGGTCTCAAGACGGTCAGATTCTGGTCTCAAATTAAAAACCATTTTAGTCAGCACCGGCACCACCTTGCCATTGAGCTAAGTTGTAGTTACTATTACTTACTGTTAGTACCTTAGTGACATTACATATTATAGCAATGATTGATGCATCAATGACTAATGGTTTCGCACCAACTTTTGATTGATCTTGATGAACAGTGAACACCAATTTTAGAAGTCATTAGGGTTACCAAAGTTCAGTTCAGAACTGACTCATGAACCTGAACTGAACTGAACTGAACTGATAATTCAGTTCAGTTCAGTTCAGGTTCAGGTATTTAGAGATTTATGGTTCATGCAGTTCAAACTGAACTGAACTGCTGAACCGTTAGGTCCCAGAAGGCCAGGCAATTCTCTTCTTTTAACTTAACATTGTATAGAAAGTGATCCTTCAGTAATTTATGAACATTGGAATGGTTGGGCAGTCCTTTTGAGCATGAAATAATGGCTAAGGAAGGAGGTAATGGCCAGACTTGGTATGTGATGTTATTATGTCAGCATAGATCAGTACTGCCTATTTAGGAAAATAAATATAAAACAATGGTTTTCTGTGTTCTAAAGGAGTTCTGAGATCATATATGAGTGGAAATCAAGTGGCTAAGTGCTAAGGAAGGTCTTTGTACATTAAATTTTCAGAAAAAGGTAAAATTTCAGATTTTATAATGGTTCTTCAGTTCAGTTCAGTTCGAACCAGTTCTTAAATGGTTCAGTTCAGTTCAGGACCATATGCAAACAGTTCAGTTCAGTTCAGGCTGAGGAGGTGAAGAACTGAACTGAACTGAACTTTGGTAACCCTAGAAGTCATGTAAGTGTCAAAAATTTTGTCATTTAGTCAGGTACATGACTTTTGCTTGACTTTTGCCCATCTTTCATGTGACTATTACATGACTTACATGACTTCTCGTTTTTACTGAGGATGACTAGTGATGAAGAACTTGACTGGAAGAGATTTACTATGCTTTGAGATCACAGAAAGCAACTCAGCCACAAGGGACTGGTCAGAGCACTCATCCAGAGCATCAAGAATAATAACTGGGAATACTCCCTTGATACTATCCTTATATGCAGTGAGTGGTCTGACCATAAAATTGAGGAATTGTTTGCTAATCCTCCAAGATGTGCAGTCAGGACTCAGATCTGTCTTTACTACATCCAAGATAAGTTGGGGCAGACAAGGAAGATACTTAGCCAACTGAAGGGAGATGGTGGGGATGATGCAATGAACATCACTGGTATCAGCCTGGAGATGAGAAGAAAAGAAGGTACCACCAAGGGAACCCCTTTCATGGAGGATTTCATTGAAAGAGTAAGCAATTGTTGTTTTGCCAGTTCCAGCCATCCCATTGAGCCAGTATACCTTTGTGGTCATATCATCACCTGCCCACACTCGTAGTGAATCGAGGATGGCCTTGCGAGTGTTCTCCGTACATGGGTTGCGTGGAGATGCTGCATCATATTCTGCAAACTGAGCACGTGGCAAGAGCTTGTCATGTAGTGCATCCTATGAACTAGCATTCAGCGCAGATCATCCAATTTTAAAGATTATATTGCCAACTATGATTCGAGAGTTCAACGGTTCATTTCCATCAACATTGGATGGCACATGCAAGTGGATCTGAGTAGTCATCTGACACGATGATGGAATTGTCAGTACACAGATTGGTTTTTGTACGGGTGGAATGATACTTACATTGTTGGCCATGTTAATTGTTGAGTGATGCAGGCGTACATCGTGAGCACCTTGGAAGGCAGACATTGGATTATGGATGTTTGGAGCTGTGTACTAAATGAGGTGTCATTAATAACGACGGTCGTGAATGCAACACGGACACTGACCGTGGACGAAGCTCCTGGTCCTGGGTTACTAGCAGAACCAAGCTGCCTGGATACAATAGGTATCGATGCTGAAACTGGTACGGAATTTGGGAGGGACACTGTGTTTGCTTCCGCGGTCATACTCGTTGTTATAACGTGATCGACGTTGACCACAGGGACCACTCCGAGCGGCAAGTGGCTTAAAAGAATGAGCAGATTAAGGCATAATCAAGCAAATAGGGAATTCACCTTGTTCCAGCGTTTGTCGTTGCCATACGGTTATCAGAACTTGGATCCACGTCGATCGACAATGGTGTGGGCAGGTGTGACAAAGGTGGGGGAGAAGAGAACTTCCCCTTGACATATCGAATGGCTTTAGCGATGCGATTGTTCTTAGATGGTCTTTCGCTCGACATTATGATGATGGTTCAAGAAAGAGCGCCGTGTTCTTCCCACGGTGAAGTCTCAGAATATTACAAACAAGCTACAAGGGCAAAGGATTTACGATAATAAGTAAAACCGCTAGCTACTAGCCTGATCCCAACCGACGGTATCATGTGTAATAACACCTCAAGAACGTCCTTAGCTGGTCCCCCTCACTATCTACCTGCAGGCCACCTCGCTTCGATGCCACATAGATAGCGCCTAGTAGGTAGGCATCGTCATCGCACTGATTACGAAGCATAAGAGACAAGGGAAGATTGTTTTACTAGTGGATACGTGCCACGCCAATGGTGGCTTCAAGGCTGGGTAGCTAGTAACCATGATACTAATAACGTTCCTGTCATCAACGAAAATAATATGATCTTGTGTCCCGCGTTGATAAGTTGTAGAAATAAGGGAGGAATTTTGTGAGTCCAAGTTGCCAGCTAATGCTACTATCAATGTCGTTGGTTTTCACGTTGGTAGTAAAATAGTGACTTAACACAAACTCGAGTGTCATAGACCAGCGGTTAGTATCGAGCCCACAATATTTCCTTCTATTGCCAGTAAGGATGTAAAGCCAGCAAAAGAACAAGTAGATCACAGTGAGACCAGTACCTTCCAGTATGGTTTTCGTGTCCAAGGCAAGACGTTCACGAGTTTTCAGTCGCGCACTTACATAAAAATTCCTTGAAGTTTCAACAGAAAATGTCCGGTCCCTTCCTCGAGTTCTTGTCATTCGGTCAGATTCTGCCAGGGCGAACAGAAGTGTAAATAATACTTCAATTATGATCGTGGTTGAAACGATTTCAACGTTGAAGATGAGATCCAGAAGACAGCCAACCTTGGGGAACAAAGATCTTCCCTTTATGAAGTAAACGGTCGCCTTTTCATTTTCAAAACAAGATATGCGGGACAGAATCGGTTGTACCGCAGGAGGGGCGCTCAAAGTGAAGCCAAAAATGGGAAAAGGTAGCGCAGGAGCTCGAGAAAATAACTCTAAGGAGCACAGGCAAATCTCCTCGGAGTTGTTCCTATTGACTCTGCGCGCCGCATGAGAACATATGGTAATGTTTACTCGATTGATGCAACAATCATCGAACTTCAAGTTATAGAGTCCGACGGGCAGTTATATGGTTTTAAATATGGGGCAGGACAAAGGCTGACTCTGATCACGTCATTTCGCACAATCACTGATTTGTCATTACGACTTGTTTGATTTCTTCGCTCCTGTGAACCATACGAATTCGAGTCTCTGATATGTACTTGAATTTAAACCGCCATGTCAAAGGCCGCAGACTTCTCATCTGTCCCAATCCTTGATTACTCCCTTCTCAATTCACCACTTGAGAGAACATCCTTCATTACCCAGCTGCGCCATGCTCTGGTCAACGTTGGTTTTCTGTATCTCTCTAACCACCCTGTATCGCAAGTCGACATCGATTTACTGGTCGGTTATATACCCAAGTTGTTTGCGCTTCCTCAGGTGGAGAAAGAGAAGATTCGGATGATTAATTCCGAACACTTCTTGGGTTATTCACGGTTGGGTGCCGAGCTGACCAGAGGAGCCGTAGATCAAAGAGAACAGTTCGATTTTGCGACAAAGCATGAATGTCGATGGAAGGAAGGAGATCCAGACCATTACCGACTTTGGGGAACTTCACAAGTTAATTCGTTATACCCTCCAGTTGACAAATTTCATTCTAACCAATGTGAAGTGGCCAGACGAGAAACTAATTCCGGGTTTTAGGGACGTTATGGAACGCTATCTTTCCCAGGTGGAAAACCTCAGCTACAGTTTTATCTCTTTGTTAGCAGAGGCTTTCGGACTTGGTTCAGACGGCCTCTCACAGTTTTTTGATATCCCACCATTGATGCAGCACCGTGCAAAGATTGTCCAATATCCAGTCGTTGAAGGTTCAAGTGATCAAGGGGTTGGACCTCATTACGACGCTGGATTCCTGACTTTTGTGCGTTCCAAATTCATTCGATCGGGCCCCCTCGAAAGTCTTCAACTAATATATTTCTAACCAGTTGTTGCAAGCTTCACCTCACCGTGGTTTGCAAGTTCAAAACCTAGCTGGTGATTGGATTGATGCGCCTCCTATCCCTGAAACCTTCGTTGTCAATCTTGGAAAGGGTATGTACAAAGAAATTACTTCAGGTGTTATCCTCGTTCTATATATGGGCTCTATCTAGCTCTGGAGTTTGTGACTGGTGGATTAGCAAGAGCTACGTCACACCGCGTGCTTTCACCAAAGGGAACCACTCCCAGATATTCAGTGCCGTTTTTCATGAATATTGGACTGGACGTTAAGCTTAAGGATCATATACTTCAATGCAAGTATCCCTACCTCTTCAACGAATTTTTTCATTCCTCATCACTTCTACAGTCCCGCCCGAGATCGAGGAATTACGACAAAGACGAGGACTCGTTTCAGCTACAGATTGTGAGTTCGTGGAATAGACACGTCAAGTTTCAAGCTTTGACTAAACGCAAATGTAATAGCTGTGAATTTCTCAGAGTTCGACCGGGAACCTTCAGGGCAAGTCAATCTTATCGGAAGAGTCAAGTATGTTTTCATAAAATAAATTGTTCTTACTTACATATCGTTTGGTTTTCCAGGAGCCATCCTGATGTGGGCGAACAACACTACCCTGAACTCTTCAAGCAAATCTTTCCCAACGGATATTCCGGAAAAGGGGTGGCTTATTAGAATTATATCAACGTAAATATTCTGTGAAGGTCAACGGAAACCCATCCTAGAGCATCCCTCCTTTCTGTAACATGTATTATCTCATCCAACCGGTTGCCGGGTTCCCAACATATGCTGTATTTCCGTGAGCAATTCTTATCTCTCTCTCTCCGTATTTTCTTTTTTGGTCGATATTTCATAATGGTAGTTTTCGTCGAATTTGGATAGCGGCTGGTTGTAAAATACACTTGGAAAGTCATCTACAAGATTTCTGAGATTGTTTAATCACAAGTTGTAAGTAGACAGCAGGTAAAAACTTGGGTTGCGGGCTGCTGTGTTGCATGTAGTTATTATTATTTTGCAATTTTGCAATAATTACTATCATGTATGACATTGTTCACCAAATTCTTGTGTAAATATTTTATTTTGGACTTGTCAATCTTATAACTCCATCTTGATGTATTGACTCTTTTTAAACCGAATACAATTCAATTAAAGAACAGAAGAAGAGAAACATGGTAGATATGTAAATTTATGTAAATTTGTTGTAAAAAAATAATTCTGAGTGAGTGGAGATTGTTCAATATCCCAATGCCTGCTATAGAAGATAAGCCAGGTGGACTTGGGTTGGATATCTCCTAGATGGTACAGATTGAAACAAATCTTTTGAATTATCATCTGCTACATCACTTGACATAAAGGAATCCAAGGAAAGGACAATTGGCACTTGAATAGTCTAAGAGTGTGCAGGTACATTTATTTATTGTCTCTTTGAATAACAGCCTTATGCCAATTATGCTGTGCTTCATAGACCGACAATGATGAACTGGTGGACTTTAGAACTCCTTCTGCATCTATGGACCCTGAATTAAGTAAGCCTCACTTGAGTCTTTTTGTCCATGTTATTTTGTATGTCCAAACAATCTTAATATTATCACTCCTAATTCTCAATGCAGTATATTGCTACTACATTAAAGGTTTGGCTAGTGTCTACCCATGGATTTGCTATCAAAAACAGATGAAAAAAAGGAACCTTGTATATGCCACATGCGACAGCTGTCACTGACACAGGTGAAGTAGGTAGTCAACTTGTATTTACTGCTGCCAATACTGAGAACCATAACCATCTTCTGCCATAAGTATAAGAAGCTAACATTGAAACTATATTTGGGAGAAAACAGTCAGCAATAAAATAACAATGTGGAAAAAAATACCATGCATACCTCTAGAAGCAAAATTTCTCCTGTTCCATATCCAAGGCATATTTTGGACAAGTGATAGCTGACAGATGTTGGGTTACGAAAAAGTGGTGGAATCCAAATTTTATAGTTCATGGTGGTGTGGAATATCATGTCGTCATATATATCAAGGAATGATAACTGTAATGAGGGATGAAGTTGGCCATGAGCATTATGGTGGATATAAATGCCTTCAGGAATTGATGATAAATGAGGTAATTGACTGTTATCAGATATAGATTGAACATACATGTGTCCATTTGGCTCTGCCTCATGCTCTCCTGTGGCTATATTCCAGATCCTTGCAGTGTTATCTGAAGATGCAGAGACAATATACATACTGTCAGGAGAGAAGACAGCAGAGTTGACCCATCCCGAATGTCCTTTCAGCTCTGCCTCACACTCTCCTGTAGCTATATTCCAGATCCTTGCAGTGTTATCTGAAGATGCAGACACAATATGCATACCATCAGGAGAGAAGACAGCAGAGTTGACCCATTTTGAATGTCCTTTCAGCTCTGCCTCACACTCTCCTGTTGCTGTGTTCCAGATCCATGCAGTTTTATCTGAAGATGCAGACACTATATGCTTACCATCAGGAGAGAACGCAGCAGAGTTGACCCATTCTAAATGTCCTTTCAGCTCTGTCTCACACTCTCCTGTGGCTGTATTCCAGATCTGTGCAGTGTAATCATCAGATGCAGACACAATGTGCATACCATCAGGAGAGAAGACAGCAGAGTTGACCCATCCTGTATGTCCCTTCAGCTCTGCCTCACACTCCCCTGTGGCTGTATTCCAGATCCATGCAGTCTTATCCCTAGATGCAGACACAATATGCATACCATCAGAAGAGAAGACAGCAGAGTTGATAATGGCTGAATGTCCTTTGAGCTCTGCCTCACACTCTCCTATGGCTGTACTCCATATCCGTGCAGTGTTATCTGAAGATGCAGACACAATATTCATACCATCAGGAGAAAAGACAGCAGAGTAGACATCACTTGAATGTCCTTTGAGCTCTGCCTCACACTCTCCTGTGGCTGTGTTCCAGATCCGTGCAGTGTTATCCTCAGATGCAGACACAATATACATACCATCAGGAGAGAAGACAGCAGAGCTGACCCATGCTGAATGTCCTTTCAGCTCTGCCTCACAGTCTCCTGTGGCTGTATTCCAAATCCGTGTGGTGTTATCCCAAGATGCAGACACAATATGCATACCATCAGGAGAGAAGACAGCAGATTTGACACTTTGTGAATGTCCTTTCAACTCTGCCTCACACTCTCCTGTGGCAGTATTCCAGATTCTTGCAGTGTTATCTGAAGATGCAGAGACAATATGCATACCATTAGAAGAGAAGACAGCAGAGAGTACCCTTCCTGAATGTCCTTTCAGCTCTGCCTCACACTCTCCTGTGGCCATATTCCAGATCCGTGCTGTCTTATCCCTAGATGCAGATACAATATGCATACCATCAGGGGAGAAGATAGCAGAGTTGACCATTTCTGAATGTCCTTTCAGCTCTGCCTCACATTCTCCTGTGGCCATATTCCAGATCTGTGCAGTCTTATCCTCAGATGCAGACACAATATACATACCATCAGGAGAGAAGACAGCAGAGTTGACCATTTCTGAATGTCCTTTGAGCTCTGCCTCACACTCTCCTGTGGCTGTATTCCAGATACGTGCAGTGTTATCCTCAGATGCAGACACAATATACACACCATCAGGAGAGAAGACAGCAGACTTGACCCTTCTTGAATGTCCTTTGAGCTCTGCCTCACACTCTCCTGTGGCTGTATTCCAGATCCTTGCAGTGTTATCACAAGATGCAGACACAATATGCATACTATCAGGAGAGAAGACAGCAGATTTGACACTTTCTGAATGTCTCAGAACTGCTTCAGTCAGGCTCCATGCTTTTCTCCTTCCAAAGCAGAGCTTCCATGGACAATCCATCCTACTTCCATATGCTTTCCAAATGTCTGATTTTTCTGGCAGCCAGGCTAATGCTGAAGGACATCCTTCAAGACTGTTACTTTTAATAAAGTCATAATTTTCTTTCAGGAACCTTCTAGCATCAATCACTGTCATCTTGAACTGCTTCTGAGGCTAGGCTTCTGTTATCAGTACAATGTAGCTGCAGAAACAACATCACTTACATTTGCCCAACTTTCTAGCTCATGCAGTAAATGCATTGCCATTCCCAACTTTCCTAAAATACTCAAACAATCCATCCATCGCAGAAGATGTCTTTGGAAAAAATTCTTCAATTCATCAATTTCATTGCTGTTGTCTGAATATGTGAAATGTGAAACCCAATTACCACAAGCATATGCAAGAGATTCAGAAATATCTCCACATCTCCTCTCTGCCAAGTAAGGTACCCTTTCTTCCTCTGACCATTCTTTCTCCATCAAGGACAGACACTGAAGTGCTAATTGCTTATGTGAAGTGCATGGGTCAAGGTAGTACTCTGAGGAAAGGGTTTGATTACTGATGAAGTCATAAAAGGAAGCATGAAATGTTGAGATGGGCACATCAGAGTTTTGAGATGGAACATATATTAAGGAATGAAGAGAAGAAAGGGCAGCCACAGTTTTTTCTATGGACATTTCCATCAATGCACTGATGGCAGCCATAGAAAGAGGATTATAGACATATACAACAGCTGTGAGAACCATGTCTATATTTTTCCTCTCATTTTGATTTGTAAAGGTATAAGCAGCATCCAAAATTCTTTTATAAAGGATATCCAGTGGGTGGGTTGCACCAGATGATGCTTCCAATGTCATATTGACAACATCTGAAAGACGCTGAGGCATGCTAGAACTACCCTTCTGAGCAATATATTTGCAGACAGTTGCTGCATAAATGAACAAGGTCCCAGACATGTTGACAAGGCTTTCAACTTCAGCCTGAGGAGGCCAATTGTGCCTATTGTAATTTACTTGGCCACCAAGCAGGCAAGCTTTGATATAAAGCTCAATATCAGCCTTCACAATCTCTTTTTCAACCTCATGAAGGATGAAGTTGGAATGATTCCAAGAATGATCAAAAGTCTCCTTGAGCACTAGCTCTGGACGACTAGTGATGAAGAACTTCACTGGAAGAGATTTACTATGCTTTAAGATCACAGAAAGCAACTCAGCCACAAGGGACTGGTCAGAGCACTCATCCAGAGCATCAAGAACAATAACTGGGAATACTCCCCTGACACTATCCTTATATGCAGTGAGTGGTCTGACCATAAAATTGAGGAATTGTTTGCCAATCCTCCAAGATGTGCAGTCAGGACTCAGATCTGTCTTTACTACATCCAAGATAAGTTGGGGCAGAGAAGGGAGATACTTAGCCAACTGAAGGGAGATGGTGGGGATGATGCAATGAACATCACTGGTATCAGCTTGGAGATGAGAAGAGAAGAAGGTACCACCAAGGGAACCCCTTTCACGGAGGATTTCACTGAAAGAGTAAGCAATTGTTGTTTTGCCGGTTCCAGCCATCCCGTTGAGCCAGTATACCTTTGTGGTCGTATTATCACTGGCCCATACTCGTAGTGAATCGAGGATGGCCTTGCGAGTGTTCTCCGTACATGGGTTGCGTGGAGATGCTGCGTCGTATTCTGCAAACCGAGCACGTGGTAAGAGCTTGTCATGTAGTGCATCCTATGAACTAGCATTCAGCACAGATCATCCAACTCCAAAGATTATATTACCCACTATGATTCGAGAGTTCGACTGTTCATCTCCATCAGCATTGGATGGCACATGCAAGTGGATTTGAGTCGTCATCTGACACGATGATAGAACTGTCAGTACACAGATTGATTTTTGTACAGACGGAACGATGCCTACACTGCTGGCCATGTTAATGGTTGGGTTGTGCAGGTATACATCGTGAGCACCTTGGAAGGCAGACATTGGATTATGGATGTTTGCAGCCGTGTACTAAATAAGGCGCCATTAATAACGACGGTCGTGAACGCAACACGGACACTGACTGTGGATGTAGTTTCTGGTCCTGGGGTACTAGCAGAACCAAGTTGCTTAGGCACCATAGGTATCGATGCTGAAACTGCTACGGAATTTGTGAGGGACACTGTGTCTGCTTCCGCGGTCATAACCGTTGTAGCAGGGTGATCGGCGTTGACCACAGGGACGATTTCGAGCGGCAAGTGGCTTAAAAAAATGAGCAGATTAAGTAAATAATCAGGCAAATAGGGAATTCTGCTGCTCACCTTGTTCCAGCATCTGTCGCTGCCATACGGTTATCAGAGCTTGGATCCGCGTCGATCGACAACGTTGTGGGCAGGTGTGACAAAGGAAGAGGAGAAGAGAACTTCCCCTTGACATATCGAATAGCTTTAGTGATGCGATTGTTCTTAGATGGTCTTTCGCTCGACATGATGATGATGGTCAAGAGAGCGCCGTATTCTTCCCACGGTGAAGCCAGCATATGAGAAACAAGTGGCAGAGAATTAACAGTAATAAATAACACCGCTAACTACTAGCGCGATCCCAAGAGACGGTGTCAAATGTAAAAACTCCTCAAGAACGTCCTTCGCTGGTCTCATTTCCTATTCCTACCTTCTGGTCACCTGGCTTTGCCTACCTATTATGTGGCATGATGCATCGAAGCCTTCGATGCATCATGCCACATAATAGGTAGGCATTGTCATCGTACTGACACGAAGGGTTGAGAGAGAATTTAAAGGGAAGACTGTCTTACTGGTGGAAGCCTTGTCATACCAATGGTGGCTTCAAGACTGGATACTTAGTAACCATAATACCAATACCGTTCATGTCATCGACGAAAATAATGTGATCTTGTATCCTCTATATTGGTCAGTTGGCGGTAGAAAGGATTTTGGAGTTGCAGCTATTAATACTATCAATGACGTTAGTCTTCACGTTGATAGCGGAATAGTGACTTAACAGAGACTCGTCAGATGCAAGTGTCGTCGAACACCGGTTAGTATCGAGCCCACAATATTTCCTTCTCCTGCCAGTAACGACGTTAGCTAGTCATTTTAGGCAAAAGGACAGTAGACCACCGTGAGACCAGTACCAGTCAGTATTCTTTTGATGTCCAAGGCGAGACGTTCACGAGTTTTTAGTCGAGTACTTGCATAAAAATTTCTTGGAAGTTTTATGTAAAATTCAACAGCAAAACTGCAGCCCTTTCCTCCAGTTCTTGTCATTCGATGTAGAGCGAACAGAAGTGTAAATCATATTTCAATTATGATCGTGGTTGAAAGGGGTTTCAACGTATGAGATGAGATCCCAGAAGACAGCCAACTTGGGGAACAAAGATCTTCTCTTTTATGAAGTCGTCCAAGCTATTACCTAGGTTTTCTCTTATACCAGCCAGATATGCCCTGATATACAGTTTCTATCAGTGGTGTATTGGCCATCCTTGAGACCTGAGGGCAGCAATACCATTTAAAACCTGTCATGGCGACTGACTTGAATATAGTTTTTGAGCTCAAAAGACGTGGTCAAAGTGCAGACGCCGGCGACTGTATTTATCGATAGGTAGGATCCAGAGACTCCCTCCGAGAAGCTTGGAAGATATGACCGACATGTCAGTATAGTGAAAACGTTATCATTCCTGTCACAGACAAATAAGGAGTGTGTTATTTAAAGTGCTTCTCTGCCATCCACCTCGAGCTTCGAGCTCGTGAACGAGTATTGTATAACAATTTTATTTCTTACCCAGTATCCTAAACTACTATGTTGCATTTTCCTTCCAAATTACAGACGAACAGTCCAAATGGTGCACCGCGACGTTCCGACTTGAACGCCACCCAACACAAAACGGCCTCACACCCTATATTTTCACAAGTCGAGGAGGAACTTCATGACGCTCGCAGAGTACACTCACACGGACAAGAGGAGGATCTACGCTCTGCCTTGATTATGGTCATCAATAGAGTGTCAGAATTGGTGAGCAGTTTTGTTGGCTAATTTCCCCTCGATACTTTTATAAGATCCTTATCGATAGTTCTTTTGGTTCGCTTCTAGTCTTCTCTACTAAACGATGCGTATAAGGCGAAAGCAGATCTCGAGGTCGAGCTCAACGTGGCTAAATCCAACCTCAAACTTGTCATAGCCAACAACGAAATGCTGGAGGATGCCCTGAAGAGAGATTCTGGTCAATCAAAGGATGTTGGCTGGCGTCGCACCAGTGCGCGGGATGGAGAGCCAAGAAGTCAACGGGGATCACTAGACCGTTCTACCTCTGCGGATTACGCACCTCTCCCTACCGAGTTGTCGCCCACGAATTCAGGAACCCCTCCGCAATCTTCTGATAATCGCTTTTTCAAGTTCAGATTTAGTAGCGCGAGTCCTAGTACTCGACCCGGAACACCAACGCAGGGTATAACTGCCCACCACCTAAATTCCCCTTCAATGCCGTCATTGTCCTCTCTACGAATGAAGGAAGTAGAAGAGCTAACGGCTGAGCTCGAGAAGGAGAGAGTTGCACGGAAGACCATCGCAGATGAAAAGGCTGCCCTGGAAAACGAACTGGAATCTCTTTCTCAGGCTCTGTTTGAAGAGGTATGATAAATCTATATCAAGTCGTTCATATATTGGCAATTAAAGTCATTCCTAGGCAAATAACATGGTCGCAACTGAAAGAAAGATGCGAGCGGAAACAGAGGAAGAGCTGAAGGAACTGAGGCAAGAGAAGGAGGCCTTACGCAGCGCTCTTCGACTAATTGATGGAGAAAATACCACTCTTCGTGAACGACCTAATCTATCTCCCTCCAAAGAGAAACAAATCGCTGAAATGATTGACTCTTTCTCACCACCACCTTCACGTTCTTCATCACGAATGGCAGTGAAATCACGCCCTGCATCTCTCGATCTATATTCGATCCTTCCACCATTACCACCATCACCTTTCAGTTCACGATCATCATCCGATGAAAATAGCCATCCGACTCTAACCGAGGTACCTCCTGTGTTGTCACCAGAAGAGGAATCACAACCTACACCTAAGTTCCTGCGGTCGATGCTACGAATGACAGAAACGCAAGATGATATGTTTATGGGACCATCCCCCTGGGCTGATGTCACTTCAACTCCAGTTTCGCAACCAAAATATTCGCCAGCTGCTTATACCACCCCTCGGTGAAGACTGGGCCGAAGATTGGGCCTATTTTCTGGATCGAGCTCTGCAGTTGTTGTTATGCAACAATCATTTATTCACTTGTTATGCCGACGACTTTGTTGTCAGGTTCATGATAAAACGCGATCATACAAATTGCCCTTGGCACCTCAGATGCTCCTGTTGCTCGACTGAGAGCCAGCCTACCCTACCTGCCGCCGTCTCGACTCGACTCGTCAGGTCGAGATTTTACTTGTTGCAAGCAGGAAAGAATACATACTATACCGACAGGACAAACGAAGATGGATAAGGTGCCTGGGGCATCTATCTAACGCTACCTTCTGTAGTAATTTAGGGAAGTCAAGAGTACTGATTCATAATCATGTATATACTACAGTAAATTGCCTGAGCAGGCGTGAAGATGGTCTAAGTTTAGGAACAGGGGGGCTTGCCAGGAATACCCAGACCGAGTACCAAGAACTTCATATGGACAAAGTTTATTCGGAAGATATGGTAGTGTGCAACGAAAATGTGAACTCAACCGCCAACTTTCATCAAGTTGAAGCTGGGCTCAAAATCATGATCAGTATAGCAATTAATTTCCGTAGAGCTGCATAAGTTAATAGGGTATATAATCCAAAGTCGTCGTTAACGCTACGCTATTTCACGAGAGATGTACTGCCAGATATAATGCGTCCATCCTTCAAGAACACCAGCACCCGTCATGATGTGTAGGCAATCGCCCGTTGCGTGCTATATGAAAAACACTTGGAATTGGCGTTTGAAGGACGAGAAAGTGAGAATTGGTAAACATACCGCATCGGGACGTAATCGTGCTGGACGGTCTATTCCAAGATAATGGATGTTAGGAAATCTATCGCGCGATAGTAGGAGTTTCTAGAAGAAGAAAATCACAAGGCAGAGTATCAATATATATATTGCAAGTAGACAGAGGTGAAAAGAAAACTGAACCAACGAACCTCGAAAATCTCATTGAACTGCGAAATTTCATTCCAATTATACCAGTTCCATTGGAAAGGCTGAATTTTATCCCATGGTTTTCGGAAATCGTGGCAGCTTTCATGACCAGGGAGGTATGCTCGAATCACTACACGACGTTCTTTTCGCTTCAACATCGGGCTCTTCAAGGGAAACCTTGAAAGATAGGCAGCATCTTCATCCCTAGGGTGCTTCTGTAGTGTACTTTGTATTTCCTCAGCCCATTTTTCCATCGCTACCTCGAATAAGTTGAGGACGCCGTTAATCCCGGGAGGCTCCACTTTCGAGAAGACCGTCGTGGTCCAGTGTCCGGCTGTACTCACTACCATTGTTGCGTAATTTGCCTCCGGTAATGGGACCAAGAATTCGTTCAGATATTCTGCTATAGGCAAAGTCCATAGCCTTTCGTCACTGAAAAGGGTTGTATCGTTGAGAGATACATTTTGGGGTTGGCTTGATGTGTGGATTGAGATTAATTCGTCTTTAGAAAGGAGGAGATCGATACGTCGGAATGTAACGAGTGGTGTTGATGTGATATTGAATCCTAATGGGAGAGAAAGTGTGGAGAGGAGAGGAGAGGAAGGGTTGAGGTACAGATTTTGAGGCCAGGCGCGGTCGAAATCACCTCCAGAGGTATAATCTGGTGTTGCGATGACATGTGGATAAAGAATGCACGACAGAGAAAAGAAGTGGTTCTCCGTCACAGAATCTAAAAAAAAATTCGAACTGGGAACAACCACTCGTTGGTTAAAACGTACTTACCTCCAACCAGATACCAACCGCCATCTTCCACCAAGTCCTTAACGAGATTTTCTGGATTCAAAGGTTCCATACCCTTGCAGTTCTTCCCAGGTACCCATTCCCATGATTGAGCATCAGGAAACCTATCCCACTGAGCCTCTCTGTCTGCCGCAAGGTGCCAATAATACTCTCTCGAGCTGGCACATTTTTCAAAACCAGAGAAAGTAAGAGCATCATCAGGCGAAGTCATCTTAGCAGTCGTTCTGGGTTGATGAGACCAAAAACCTGCAGCATATGCTTTGGGGCTGCATGAGTCTGGAATCCAAAGGTATGTTGGAGTTTCGGAAGACGTGAAGGAAGATCTAATGAAGAATAGTAAGACGACGAAGGATATAACTGCGAGACCGACTAGTGTTTTAATGGTAGGAAAGTGTCCTAGTAGTCGGTACCCTCGAGAACCGAACATTATTGGTGGTTGGGAAGAAGCAAAATAATAAACAACATTACTTACTTTACAGTTTGACGGTCACTTGTTAGAACCCGGTCAAAGTCCAGTCCCTGTCATGCCACCAGATCCTTAACAGCAGTTCATGGATGACTCTCATCGATAAGCCTACCATTCTCTCACTTCATTATGGCTTCCACGATTCGTAGCCTCATCGATCGTTTCTACCCAAACAGTAATTCAACTGGACACAGAATCACCATCCTTGGCCTTCCCAACAGCGGAAAAACCACTCTTCTGTATCTCCTCAGAACTGGAGAAATTGTTCAAACCATACCAAGCATAGGATGGAATATCGAAACTGTCGATGTCACAACAGCAAACAGCAAAACCTTCAGAATGACAGGATGGGACATCGGCAAAGGTTGTGGCGGAACTTATCTGTATGGAATCGTCAGGATGTATACATTCTATACCGAAGCTATCATATGGCTCGTGGATTCTTCCGATAGAGATGTTCTTCAGGAGAGCGTTGAAACGCTCACCAAGGTTCTTTATGGAGTAGATCAAGACCAAGTCAAGACTTCAAAGATTATCCCTATCTTAATGTAAAGATACTAACTCTATCCATTTTCGTTGTAAAAATCCACATCTGATCTATCTTTTTAGATTTGCCAATAAATCAGATAAACCAGGAGCTATGTCTCTCGACGAAATCCGCATACGCTTCTCGAAAGCAATATCAGGCCGTATCGCCTCCATTTTCCGTATAACCCTGACTTCCAATACCAACTACCCTAAGGAACCCAGCCAAGTCACCGGTCTACCCGAAGCATTCGATTGGCTTCTCCTAGCTCTGGATATCACCAAAAACGCCAAGGCTCCTCCCGTACCCACTGCAAACACTGCTGCAACACCCAAACCGATAACCACCGAAACGAAATCACCCACAGCACCCGACCCACGTTCTCCAGACAGCCTATCCCAGAAACTCGAATCATGGTTAACGCGAATAGAAACTGATGTCCCACCCGAAAACTTTCTTGCACAATTTCGATCTTTCACGTTACCATCTTGGGATCATTATACGCATATTCGCATAGCTTATGTTATGTTGACAACATATGGTCGTAAAGATGGTAAGATTTCATTTTAAATTTTTTTTAGAAAAAAAAGGAAGTTCTGTTCTGAATCGAGTTCTAACTTATTCTTTTTCAACCAGGTAAAGAAATGATCTTCAAAGAGATAGAAAAATATATCGCTGTCAGTCCTCAAACAACAGGAAAAACCTTCCATCTTACGATGACCTACTTTTGGATCCAAATCGTCCACTTTGGAATCCGTAACATGCCTCCCACTCAACCATCGTCGTCAACAACAACTCATTCTGATACTACTACCACGCATTCGGTTCCTTCTCATGCTAGTGGCGCTTCTCCCGACGATTTTGCAAAGTTTTTGCTTATCAATCCTCACGTTGTCGATGGAAACCTATGGGCAGATTATTATACCAAAGAAGTTCTCATGAGCCCCAAAGCGAAAGCTGAAATGGTTCTTCCAGATAAGAAAGCACTTCCAAATCTCGTCATTCGAGATGCTATTTCTTCGTACACGTCAGCAGTGTAAAAGATTCGAGTAACCAATAATAATGACTCATATTTGCAAATATTCACTACGTGTTCGGAATCGTGTACAACAATAAGTTAAGATAGAGAGAAACAAGACTGTGCAAGAGGAATAACCAATAATCAGTAAGTCTAGGTAAGTAGCACAATGTAGATGATGCTCAAGATATCTCATACATACATCCACGAATCGCGCATATCAGGTTAATACTTTTTTTGTTGTTGTTGTAGTAGACGAGTAGAAAATAAAAATGATCACAGCCTGAAATAACAAATGGGACTGTAGATGCTGCCAGTGACGTTTTTGTTTGGAGGTAGATCAAAAGATCGAAGCGAAGATATTCCAGCAGAATTAGATGAGCAGATTTGAAGAGAGATTGAGAGAAAGATTAAAGAGCATATTTTCAGGGTCGAGGCATTCCATATCCACCTCGGTCGCGGGGGTCTCCACGTCCATACCCACCGCCACCACCGCCGCCGCCTCTACCATACGAATGTCTTGCCAACGGACCAGGAGACCTTGGTCGATCATATCCAGCAGAAGGAGGTGGGAAATCCATCCCATCCCTTCCCACGCGATAATCCCTATCCCTATCAACAGAAGGACCGCCAGTACCAGGTCCACCAGAGGGCGGAGGAGGCCAAGAAGAAGCTGAACTAGGAGGCGGTCCGGAACTTCCAGATCGAGGAGGTGGTGGCGGTGGAGGATATTCACCTGGAGGACGACGCATGGGGCCAGGGCCATCCCGGTTGCTTGCAGCAGGTGGAACATGAGGAGGATAGTAGCCTGAAGGAGGAAAATCTTCACGAGATCTTTTCATGGCTGGTCTAGAATCATCCATAGAACCAGGACCACTGCGTCTCATTGGACTGGGACTACGAGGACGAACACGCCCGTAAGGTGGAGTGTATGGACCTGGTGGCCGACTTCTGTCTGTATCTCTGTTAGGTGGGCCGTGCGAATAACCACGATCATCAAGAGGTGGACCAGCGGGATATCCATCTGAGAAAAAAAACGAAGTTAGTCCCATTGTCTTCCTAAAGGAAATAAAGGGGAAGCACCTCGAGCAATGAAATCTCGTTCACCACGATAGTCCCAACCCGCACTTCTTGGAGGGACATCTCTTTCGAACCGGTCTCGGTCTCCAGATCTATCCCATCCGTCTTCAACATCCCAACTCTGCGGAACACTAGGCGAAGGAGGATACTGTTGATACTGCCATTCACCACGTCTACCAGAAATATCGGGCCCAGGAGGCTGACGACCAGGTGAAGGCGGAAACGGCGCTGGCCTTCCTCCTCGGTCACCTCCACCTCCGCCACCACCACGAGGGATCTCCCCTAGAGGGGGACTAAAATCTCTATAAGATCGATCTCCATAACGAGCCAAAGGATCATCTAAAACATCAGGCCGCCTAGGATCATATTCAGCACGATAATTGCCACGATCTTCTCTTCCCATTGGTCTTCCGGGAGGCGGGCCGCGAAGTGGATGTCTGTGCGCAACACCTGGCGGAGATGACAACGGCTTAGCACCCCGGCCGTCAGGAGGAGGGGAATGCGTATGAAAAGAACGAGGGGCTTGAACGCCACTACCAGGCATAGGGGTACCGTTACCGGGAGAAGTTCCAAATCCTGAAGGACCACGATCACCAGGTCGTGGCGGACCATCGAACGAAGCACCACCACCACCACCACCTCTATACTTAGGTCTCCTTGAATGAGGCCCAGGATGATCTCCATAGTGACTTGGATGCTCAGATGATGCTCTGCCTGCGCTCCGAGGTGGAACTAAACGATCCTTAAGAGACGGACGAGGGCCATTATCTTCAAGAGGCATGTCAGATCTTGCACCGCCAGCCACACCCTCTTCAGAAGGCGAAGGAACCGAACCGAGATTTTGATTAGCAGCGTCTGTGGAACGCAAGGAAGATGCACGTGACGACTGGATATCGACATCAGCAGGAGCAGCAATAGCAGCAGATGGCTGAGTCTGTTGTTGTGGAGGAACGATACGGTCAGCTGTAGATGCCCGAGAAGGGGGACCAACACCACTACCAACACGCTCAGAGCGAGAATCGACAGATGGTCCCCAAGAACTTCCAGGCGCACCCCGAGAGTCAGGCTGAGGACGAGAATCAACAGGATTAGGTCGAGAATCACCAGGAGCTCGATTGGGAGGAATGTAGTCAGATGCATGATGTGGTGGCCCACGACGATCATCAATAGTAGCAGCTGAAAGACGATGATCATCGACTTGAATACCAGAAGCGTCATCTGAAGAACCGCGATCAGCGGGCGGTTGTCTTCTTCCTGTGTCATTGGCTGATGCAGGACCAGAAACACCAATAGTGCTAACAGCCGATTGACCCTCGGCAGAGTCCCCAGGGGTTTCTCCTTGACGCCCTTGAGCCTGAGATTGAGACGGAATCGTACCCATGTAGATACTAGCCAAAGCCAAAGGCTGAGGAACAGCGCGAAAGAAAGGGTGCTGTCCATCCTTGATCATCTTCTTGAGGTTCTGCAAGATGTCCAGATCAGTCTTTCCTGGGGGCAGAGTAAGTTTCACTGGCTGAAGTTGAGACTGTTGTTGAGGTTGTGGCTGTGGCTGTGGCTGTTGAGGAAGTGGCTGTTGCTGGGAAGAACCAAAGAAGGGTGGTTGTTGTTGTTGCTGCTGCTGCTGCTGCTGCTGCTGCTGCTGCTGAAGGTTGGGAAGTATGGGATTGAAAGGAGCGTAGGCACCATACGGATAGTTAGCTCCCATTTGAAAAGACGGACCCATCTGAACATTGTGCATTTTTGGGTTACCAAAAGACAGAGGCATATGAGACGGTCCTGCTGGCTCTTCGCTAGGAGTTGGAACGAGGTAATGAGTATTTGGATCTTCAGTAAGAGTAGTCACTGTTCGTTCACGCTGGTGGACATTGCCGCGCCCTTTGCGCTGTTTCTTGTTTTGTCGTGCTGACATCGGGTGGCCTAAAGAAAGGGTCCTTGATTTGTCAGTGGAACTTCTAACCAAGATCAGGTACCAGCTCTAACCAGAACGACCTCCTCGCTGTTGCTGACGATGACCTTGAAGCGACGCCAGGGGGAAATTAAGATTTGGACGAACCGGATGACGGTAAGAAAAGAAATCACTCGAACCTAATAATTATAAGTCCGGTCGCGCACATCGTTGACAAATCTTTTACAGTTCTGAACTCAGATCTGAGCAGTACCTCGGTCTTTAGTTTCTTTTGTTAAGGCTACAGCCATCACATTCAGGAGGCGATACTACAACAAATCTAATCATGGTTATTTCATATCCAAGCAACTTTGCCTGGCTATCTAGTGGTAGTCGCCGCAACAATGCATCCAACTGCATCCAAGAACTTTAAAAATGCACGTTACATGCACGATGCATGACCAAACCTCAAGCGCTCAAAGTTGATCCCCTCTTCCAATTTCGATTGCATTAAGCCATTATTAGCAGAAGACCCTATATGAGTATCTTCTCCAGCGGCTTACTGCGCATGCCTGTCAGTCATAGTTGTCTAGGCCAGAAATAAATACAGGGTACGATCGTTCTGTCAAATAAGAACCTTACAGAGCTTCGACGAATCAATGAGCTTAGAACCCAAGAGAACAAGAGGGCTCTCAAGCCCGCGACCCTGGCCCCTAACTCTCATCGGCGGTAACATATTGCCATATAGAATAGGGGATGTCCCCAGTCCGAGTCACAGTATAGCCTTATGTCTCTGTTTCGGAAAAGAAATGGAAGAAAAGACTTCCAGGGTGTGTATTGACTGTTCGTTATAGTAATGACCTAAACATGGCTTCTCAGTTATTCTAATCCTCGATCTGGCCGGCTTTAAATCAAGATGACTAGTCCAGAAATTTCGAGAGTGCAAACAAAAGAAGCCTGCAAACTCGAATGACTGTAACGCCATCCGAGTATCGGTTGAACAACAGTAGGATAAGTATGAGATGAAGCAGGACTTTGGGTTGACATCTGACGATACCATTAATATGCCCTGACAAAATTGGTGTTTTAGTAATGGACCCCAAAATGTCAGATGGTGAGCAGTGATTTGTTAGACACCCCCAAAGTGTCAGATGGTGGACAGTCACAGCACTTTGTTAGACATCTGTTCCTGGGCCAATAGGCTACCCGTGTGTACTGTCAGCTTGCAGCCTTGCACACTAACACAGCTTTGAGTTACCTCACTAACTTCAATCACAAATTGAAGAGGCCGAATGCTCATATAGTAGATTAGGATGTGTACCATGATTTTATATTAATTGTTTAACCATGGTTCATGGCCTAACAAAGGGATCATGTCAACTTTGACCAACCCAACCAGTTTACATGCTCGTGGGAAATCTCGCTTCCTAGCTTTCATTGAATCAGACGACGTATCTGTTTCACCACTATCGCTCTCTGATGCTGGCTTTGATTCCTGAGAGGTCTTGCCAGTGTACATGGACATTCTCCAAGGGGGTGTCAAAAAAATAAAATCATTTTTAACCCTGTCACATGAAAAATTTCTTTATTTAGATAGTATTGACCACATGATCTAGTGACAAAGCTGATCAATGTCACTCTTTTCATTGATAACTCAACAACAGACCACCAACTTTGCCTCTAATCCCTTGCACACATTGCATCTAGTATTATGTGAGGCTCATCAGGCAATACTACTTTGTTACAATTAGCTCTTTGAGAAAACTGAAACAGCATTACCTGGTAGATTTCAGACATAATATCCTGTAGATTAGGGGAAGCTTGGGGGAGGAAATGGAAAAGATAACATATTCAATAGATTGTTCATTCATTTATATATATTTTTGGCATCATATGGCCCAAAAGATAAGTCAGGTGCATCATTCTGATTGCTTGGGGTTCTAGTTCCAGTAATTTTTTAAGCTGGCCAAAGTGACCCCCTCCCCACATCATATTTTTTATTTTAATCCTGTTACCCCCTTGACCCTCAAGGTTGTACATTGTGCTTCCCATCAAGCTACTATTCTTGTAAGAGGACACTACATATGCATATACCTATTCACTACATACTCCATCCTGCCCCATTCTTAGTATGGTGTACAAACCATATTGCACATGGACTAATGAGATTACCACTCACCATCCTATACTTAGTACTGTACACATGTGTGACTCCGAGTAGATATTTATCACACATGTTCTTAGGAATGTGTGTGCTCTACTTCTAAAATTGTGGCTAACCACTAACCTAACTGCAGGTACAGTGTTGCAGTTAGTATATCTTCCAGTTATCATCAGTCAAGGTCAATTTATGTCTTAGTTATTTCAGTCAACTAATCTAACTTACAAATACTACATGAAAATGGGAGGTTTATAGAGGTCAAAATATGGGTTTGGACAGGTCCAGACCAGAATTCTGTGTTTTTTTTTTGCCTACTTTCATGGCACAACTTTAACAGTCTTTCTGTAGCTTCAATAATCCCAAAAATTGGAAAAAAATTGAGAAGTACGGGCCTTTAAAACCCAGATCATACTTCCCAAGGTGACTGGATCTCCTGCACCAAGAATCTTCTTCCTCATATCCCTGACTTGAACAAACAGTTGCACTGCCTCATTCCACCTTTTCTGATGCTTGTATGTCATTGCTAGATATTGCATGCTTGTGAGGGTGTCTGGATGTTCTGCACCAAGAAACTCCTTCCTCATGTCTATGACTTGAACAAAGAGTTGCTCTGCCTCATTCCACCTTTTCTGACTATAATATGTGGCTGCAAGATTTTCCATGCTAATGATGGTGTCTGGATGATCTGCACCAATAAGCTTCTTCCTCATGTCCAGGATTTGAACCTCCAGCTGTTCTGCCTCATTCAACTTTCCATGATTATGGTATATGCCTGCTAGATTTGCCATGCTTGTAAGGGTGTCTGGATGATCTGCACCAAGCACTTTCATCCTCTTGTCCATAACTTGAACACATAGCTGCTCTGCCTCAATCCACTTTCCCTGATGACTATATGTGGCTGCTAGATTTTGTATGCTTGTGAGGGTGTCTGGATGTTCTGGACCAAGAAACTTCTTCCTCATGTCCAGGACTTGAACCTCCAGGTGCTCTGCCTCATTCTGCTTTCCCTGATTATTGTATATGACTGCTAGATTTGCCATGATGTCAAGGGTTTCTGGATGTCCTGCACCAAGCAGCTTCTTCCTCATGTTTATGACTTGAACAAACAGCTGCTCTGCCTCATTCCACCTTCCCTGATTACAGTATGTGACTCCTAAATTTTGCATGCTTGTGAGGGTATCTGGATGTTCTGCACCAAGCAGCTTCTTCCTCATATCCATGACTTGAACCTCCAGCTGCTCTGCCTCATTCCACCTTCCCTGATCACTGTATGTGGCTGCCAGATGTGCCATACTGGTGAGGGTGTCTGGATGTTCTGCACCAATAAACTTCTTCCTCATGTTCATGACTTGAACAAACAGCTGCTCTGCCTCATTCCACTGTCCCTGACGGAAGTATGTGACTGCTAGACATTCCATGCTTCTGAGCATGGATGGATGTTCTGCACTGATAAGCTTCTTGTTCATGTCCATGACTTGAACAAACTGCTGCTGTGCCTCATGCCACCTTCCCTGATCCAAGTATGTGGCTGCTAGATATTGCATGCTCTTGAGGGTGTCTGGATGTTCTGCACCAAAAAGCTTCCTCCTCATGTCCATGACTTGAACAAACAGCTGCTCTGCCTCATTCCACCTTCCCTGATTACGGTATATGACTGCTAGACCTTCCATGGCCCTGAATGTGGCTGGATGATCCTTACCAAGAAGCTTCTTGCTCATGTCCATAACTTGAACCTCTAGCTGCTCTGCCTCATTCCACCTTCCCTGATCCAAGTATGTGAATGCTAGATTTGCCATGCTTGTGAGGGTGTCTGGATGTTCTGTACCAATGAGCTTCTTCCTCATGTCCATGACTTGAACAAACAGCTGCTCTGCCTCATTCAACCTTCCCATATCACTGTATGCAACTGCTAGATTTTCAATGCTCATGAGGGTGTTTGGATGTTCTGCACCATGAAGCTTCTTGCTCATGTCTATAACTTGAACAAACAGCTGCTCTGTCTCATTCCACCTTCCCTGATCATGATATGTGACTGCTAGATTTGCCATGCATTTGAAGATGTCTGGATGTTCTACACCAAGCAGCTTCTTCCTCATGTCCATGACTTGAACCAAAAGCTGTTCTGCCTCATTCCACCTTCCCTGATTATGGTATGTGGCTGCTAGATTTTCCATGCCTCTGAGGGTGAATGGATGTTCTGCACCAAGCAGCTTCTTCCTCATGTCCATGACTTGGGTATCCAACTGCTCTGCATTCTTCCAGTCTCCATTCTCCCTCATTGCTTGTGCAAAATTGGTATATTTGTCATCATAGTACTGGCTGATAAGTCCCAGCTGGCTTCCATGTAACTCATTTGCCTTGACATGTGGAAGAATCAATCGCCGTAATGCATAATCCTGAGTTGCAAGTCTCTCTGAGATTGCACAGGACAAAATTATGCTTCCCATCTCCCATGTTCTTTGCTGCTCAGATTTCAACATTCGCTCCCGACTCCAACAATGCACCAAGGGGTGAACAGAAAATATTTCAGATGATTGCCCTCTTTTCATCAAGGAGAAGGAGAAAAGCACACTAATGCCTGCTCCAAAGATGAATTCATCCCATTGGCCATCATTGTTCAAGGAAAGTAGAGTATGATCCAGTAAAGTGATTGCAAGGGGTAGCTTTCCAGTTATCTCATCATCAACATCCTTTCTGGACTCCTCAGCAGCAGATCGGAATATGTCTCTAGAGATATTACTATGATGATAGAAAGCACATATTTGAAGAATTAGGATTGCAGCCTGGGCTGCTTGTCCATCTTCAACAGTGGATCTAGCTCTCTTTTCTATCTCTTTAAAAGATAGATCCCAAGTCCCATACACTGTCTTATCATAACTTGATGCTCCTGTGAAGATAGCATCTGACATAAGACTCTGACGATGTAATGAGAATCGTCTCAGATATTCATTGATATTACATTTCCCAGCATCAATGTAGGCACCAGCATGATCAACAGCCAGTGGAATACAGCCAAGTTCATTGACAATGGCTTTAGCAACTTCAAGATGCTCAGGTAATGGATCCAAATAGCTAGCTTTGAGGAGCAGAGCTATAGCATCTGGCTCCTCCATGCCATTGATCTCAATTACATTCTGAAATGATATGATCCTTCCCATGGATCGACTTCGACTGGTAATCAGAATATTACCTCTTTTACCTGGGGGAATGAACTTGGCCACAACCTCTGGAGAAGGATCATCAGCATTATCAAAGACAATCAACCATTCCTCTTGAATGTAAGACATCCACTGGAGGACAGATTCAACTGAGCCATCAACACCAGAAGTTTGGGCAGCAGGAAGGCAAGATATGCCCTTGAGAGACCTTGTAATACTCTCATGGGAGGAGGCATCAACCCAGAACACATGAGAAAAACTAGAGCAAGGAATGAATCCAATGTTGTTGTGAATGACAATGTGAAGATACTGACCTGTCAGACATTTCTTCTATGAACTTGAGACAGATCTGGGTCTTTCCAATCCCTCCCATTCCCCAGAGGAGACAAGAACGCCGCGACATCAGTCCATTGTTAGCATGACAAACAAAAATCTTCCCAAGTTTGTCAAGTTCATCTTTCCGTCCAGTAAAGAATAGACTGGCAGTTGGTGTCTGAGGTACAGGGATCTTCATCTGCCCTTCGAAATTATTGACAATATTGTACTAGCAGATAAATCAATGCCAAATCATTTACACAGCCTACATGAAAGACTTACAAAAGTGCCACCAGCGATGAGTACAGCCTTGGCATTCATGAAGGGAATCAAGCCAGGATGCTGAGTCTGCTGCTCATTAGGAAAAGCCAAGAACAGTGAATGAAAGTAACTCACCAAGCGATATTGTTCTGATTCTGTAGGTCCCAAGTTGGCCTGCATTCTGACGTCAGGCAAGAGCGAAATCCCACCCGGATGGGCTAGAGTAGGGACCGCTGCAGAGACCGAAGCGGAGACTTGGGCTTCATGGGCAGTCTGACCGACGACGACGACAACGATTGAGTAATCATAATGTAACGAGGTAAGCTGAACTCTTACGTGGGCAAGATCAACGTCTAATGCCGAAGCCGACGTGGAGGCTTGGGCATCATGGGCAGTCTAATCAACGATAATGTGTGAGTAATTATAGGTGTGATGAGCTTAGTTGAATACTTACAGTAACGTCAGAGGCTTGAACGCGAGCAAGGTCATTGGTCGCCAAGTCGGAGACTGGGGCGGAGACTTGGGGTTCATGGTCAGTCTGATTGACGACGATGGGTACTAAGTGATATGGGCGCGATGGGTGAAGTTGAACACTCACGGTAACGCCGGCAGTTTGATTAGCTTGAGCGCTTGCAGCCGCAGCGGGAATGGATGGCATGGGATCAGCGAGACTTGTTACGACTGTCGACACTGCTTCAGGACCCGAACCAAGAAAGAGTATTGGTGATGGTCAGAGGTGGATATTTTGGTTTATTCGACTTGAAATTTTTTCTAAGAAATGCGCTGTATCGTTGAACAATGAGTTGTCGTTGCGATTGTGCAGAGATCAAGATGGGCAAAAAGCAGGATGCTCTCAATTACATAAGCACAATTTCCCAAACTTGAACGTGACTTGTCCTACCACTTTCCGCAAGAACTTAAACAAATAACGCAAACCCCTCATTCAGAGGTTGGGGTTCTCATGGTTCTCTCCTTGCTCCAAACCTCTGTCTTCCCATCGGAATCAAAATATTCCCAGTATCATGTACATACACAGGCCGTACTTGCTTTCCACTTTGTACTAGGAGGGCTCGAGTCGTCTTGATCATTGTGGTAGATCAGAGAGGCTACATAATAACTCGACATATCCAGGCTGCGCTCATCGTTTCCCTCCCATCAAAATCATTCTTGATCCAAGACCTGCGAACCGTTGAAAATCGTAATCTTTCAGTTTCCCAACTCTTTGGAAATCTCCAGGTATTTGACTGTCGATAAATCTAGGGAAGGGATCCGTGTCAGCAAAAAGAATAAATAAGTACTAGTAGCGCTCGTTGCGGTGTCACCATGGTGAGTAAAATTCGTGCATAGGTTAGTGGAGTATAAAAGATTTGGGTAGACATGCTAACTCACCCTCCCTTGTGTATTCATGGCTCATTGTCGATCGTCGTATAGAAACTTACAGAACAAGGAATAATTGTAGGAGCAACCGGCAACTGGTTCAAACCATCGGGCGGTACATAGCCCCGCATGCGTACAAGCACTGGCAGCATCCTCGAAATTCAGACCGAACTTGCCAAGTTTTAAGTTGAAAAATCCACCTGAGTTCGTGTAAGGCCTAATCGCCTGCCTATCGTCTGGCTCCAATTCTTAGAAGCTCTGGCTGGAGTTTTCGACTCATGTCAAAAGCCCAGGTGCATAAGTATATATAGGCCCTTTCGCTATCTGCACCATACATCCCTGCAGATGCTATGCTCTTCGTCGACCCAATTTTACCATTACCGCCGGGGGTCGGGGCTGATTTATTTTCCATTAATCTCAACCGATGTTATATTACTCACAATAAAAAGACAGCTGACCATTTTCGAAGAGGGAGCGGAAGTATTAGGGAACTGTGGGAGCTTGAACAGGAATAGTTTGAGTGGGGCGGGAGCTGGATGGGTAGGTAGTGGCGGTGGTATAGGTATATGTAGTGCGGGCTATTATTTTAGATATAGTCAACCATTGACAAGAAACGTCATATAAGAGAACGATTTTACCTTCGTTGGTACCGTGTGTGATGAAGAACGCGGAGATGTTGAGCTAACCGAAGGGGATTCAACTTTGATATGTGAATTGACGGACATAGTATTTGTGCTTGTTGATCCTACTGTAAATGGTCGGCCATCCTTGGAGATAAGGATAACATCATTTTCGTCCTCTGGTGAGATATACAGATCGAATTCATCCATTGGCTCCTCGTTAACTTCCAATATTTGACCAAATTTATTCCTGCCTTCCTCGGTCTCACCAGAACATGTACAAGCGCTCTTGTCGACATCGTCTACCGTGGGGCGTGGGGTCGCAGGAACGAATTTGATCTGTGGGGGTCTTCGTTTCCAGGGTCGCTGTAGACGCACTGACGAAGGCCTAGGTATTCGGAAGGGATTGTAGAAATACGAGGTCGATAGGCGCTGTTCCTAAACCTAATAAATTCCGTTTGACAGAGTAAGTGACAGTTAACTCATTACAAACGGATGAGTACGACGATACAAAAACTCTTGCAAAAACTCTTCCTTTATATATCTAGTTACTGCTTAGTAATATACGCTGGTGCTCCTTGCAGCTCGCACGCGGAATCCCCATTCCAACAGGGATTAGTTCTCATTAGAGGATTCTCGTGTTTAGAATTTGAATAGGGGAGCTCAAAGTTGCCGTGGACCGTAGCCGTAGATCCGTAGAACTATTTGTAGATCATGGAATTTCAATGTCCGAAACTTAGATAATGGGGACTGTCACGCTTTAAGTGTAATAATCAATTAAATCAGATTAAATCATGTTGTTCTGCAATTTCCGGGAGTATATATTTCCAAATATGTCTGCAGACGGTGATCTTGCTCTCAGAGTCTCACTGGAGTATTATTATGACACGTGTTAGCACAAAAATACTAGTATTAGTAGTAAACATGTCAGTGTGGTAAAAAACTCTAAAGTTCTCGTTTTTTCCCATTTCGGCAACAATTTTCCAAGCAAGTTCATGGTTGTTTGCAGTCCATGGAAACAGGGGTATACTATTACCCTTGGTCTTTTAAAAAGAGTGAGATATCTGTAGGAATATGGCGTGTTTGAGCTCGGTCACATTTGGTCACAGTATTAACTCACATCGGAGCCTAAATTGCCATGATGTGTCAGCTACTGTGGGAGGTCTACGGATCTACGGCTACAGTCTACGGCAACTTTGAGCTCCCCTAATGTTGAATGATGAATCATCCTTGGATTTTGATCAGATTCATGGACATCAGTCAGCTCTGGATAAATGATGCCATGGAATATATTGACCGCGTTCCACATGCATGATTGCTGTGTTACTAGTGAAGTTCAAAGTTGGCTGCAGCTCGCAGCTCGCAGCTTGCATTTCACAGCAGCACTGATTATATAATAAATTTTGAAAGTCCACTTATGTCACACAAATCACTGAATGATAATCACAATTCCTTTTAAACAAATGCCACCTCAGTCATGACACAAAGAGCTCATAGATGCATACTTAATCTCTATGATGGCTCAAGACCTATTCACCCCACCAGAGAATTTAGAAAAAGCTGCTGAGCTTTTTAAAAAAGATACAGAAATCATTGGATTACTTGAGGAAACTCACTACCTTAATGGTCGACATCCAGTTCCAAAGCAGGGAAACCTTAATCTTGCTTGGGAATACTCGAAAAATCCAGAGGATCATCATCAATTTATACAGATGCTAAGGGTTTCACCCCTTGTCTTCCAGGTTCTTCTCGAATTAATTGAAGATCATCCCGTTTTTCAAAATGGTTCCAATAACAGTCAAACTCCAGTTGAACATCAGCTAGCTGTCACTCTTTTTTGAATGGGCCGATATAGAAATGCAGCCTCTGTTGAATACATTGCACGGACAGCTGGTTGCTCTGTGGGTTCCGTTGAAAACTACACAGATTGTTGTTTCACTGCAATCAAGTCTCTTCATGACAAATTTGTCCATAGGCTTACTTCTGCTGAGAAGGAGATTGAAAAAAAGGTGGATGGATGAGCACTTGGGTTTTCAAGGGTTATGGAGGGAAGGATGGGTTATGTATGATGGAACTATTGTTGTCCTTTATTGGAAACCTGGTCAGAATGGTGATGCATATTACACAAGAAAGGCTAATTATGGCCTAAATGTACAGGTAAGAAATTGGATTGAAACCCTTTAATTTTTAATCTAATATGACTTGGACATGCAAAGATAGGAAATACACCTTCTAATCTTTGCATTGTTGATTATTCTCATGGAATGACAGGTTCAGCTCATGGTGCAACAGCATTTGAGCATACAACTGCTGCAAAACACCCCAACTGGTTTTTTGAGGGAGAAGAGTTTGCTTGGGCTGATTCTGCATATGCAGTTAATTCTCACACTATCCCTGTTCACAAAAAACCTGCCTCTCTTGATCCTGCCAATTCATTATTCGACAAAGTTGTGGCTCATTTACGTGTTTGTTCTGAGCATTGTATGGGGGCTCTTAAAGGTTGCTTCCAATGTCTACGTGGACTCCATGTTAACATTAATTCAAACAAAGAACATCATGATGCATGCCAATGGATTACAGTTTCAATCATCCTTCATAACCTGATTATTGATGTTGAAGGGGAAGATTCTGTTAGGCATTTCTCTGATGTTCATGGTCATGAGGAGGAGGAGGAGGATACTGGAGCACCAGCTGATATTAACTTGGATTGGTTGCATGGAGACGATAACACAAAAAGAAATAGATTGGTTGTGGAATTATGGGTATCACAAAATCTTTAGAGAATTATATATGTAATTATAAAGGAATGCTTAATTATCAGACCCAAACGAAAAATCATCCCAGTCTGGTGAAGGTTCTCGATTTTGACGCTTAGCCTGTGGTTCATCTTCAACTGAAACTGGAGCTGGAGCCTTGGAAGCGAGAGCCTCCAACTTCACTTTCACGAACACTTCTTTTTCTTTTCTTTATCTCCACTGACCACATGCTTGTTTCACCTATATGCACCTTACACATTTCTTTCATTTCCGCTACCACATGTTTTCCTCTTTCCTTTCATCATATGCTTGTTTCACCTATTTATACCTATACAACATGCTTCACATGCGGACGCCTTACCCTATGCACGACTCTCTCTATTAGTATAAATACCGTATTTACTCTCTTGTATTACCTTAGCTAATTCTTGAGACTCTAACCTCGGTTACTTTGCTCTTGACATTCTCAAACTCCTAAGACGCTGCCTCGAGACTCATCTCTTGGTAATCTTCTGAGCTCATCGAACGAACGAACGAACTCTTATACGACTGTTTACGGCCAGAAGCCTCTGAGCTGTTCGAAGTTGTAACACCTCCTCTGCAGTTCACAATCCAACCTTAAACTTAGCCATAAGTTGCTGTCACATTTCAAGATTGAAGCAGGCCTGGTTTTGAGCTGCTTGAGCAGCAAGGTTTTCACTATAAAAATGACATGGTAAAAGCAGACCGCTGTATTTCCAACATAGCATCAGCAAGCAATCTCTTCTGGGGAAGTTTTGAAATAGAGTTCCTGGCAGATTCAAATAAGGCTTCATGAGAAGAAACTGATGGCTTGGGACCATTTTTTGAGGCAGGAGTAGCAGGGATATCAACTTTGGCAGCAGCTCTGTGGAGGCCTCCGAAATGTTGAGACTGGGAAGTGGTGTCCTCTACTAACTTGAATAGAATTAGCAACAGAATTAACAGCCCTTCTCATGTCTTGCCCAAAGGACCGAGATTGCATAGCTGCATCTTCAGCAAGAATCCATGGATCTAAAACATTTTCATTGACCTGGGTGTTATTGGGAGGCTGAAACCAGATGGTCTTTTGACCATGCGGACCTAGAGCCATTGTGATTGCTATGGGAGTGACATTTGGCTGAGTTGCAAAAATGCGATGTAGGGTAGGAAAAAAGATGAATTCCCTCCCTATTTGTCCTAAAAAATAAATAAAGTAACAATTAAAGAACTTAATATAAAAAAACAACTCACTCCAAAGATTGACAGCTTGTGCTAGCGTAGAATTATTTGGGCCTGAGCCAGGAATATAGTAAGCCAAGGTTTCTTCATGATTCTCACTCTGGGAATCATTTTGGTCAACCCCTCCTCCTGTTTCACAAAGTCGAGCGGCATGCTTGTGGTACATCTTCTTGAGGCTGTAAAAAAAATTGCAAAAATGTTTTTAATAAAATAACAAGTTAATTACCCCTCAACTTTGCTTTTTACTCAGCACAGACTGTCCCTGGGTCAAGAACAAACATGCCAGGGAGAATTGCCTCTGCAATTCAGTTGTAGATGGTTGTCTTGGTCTCACCACTTGTATTCTAGATTAATGATAATAATTAGCACATATTATAGTAGAAAATGACTGACTTACTTCAGAAGAATCTTTTTTCCCAAAAAGAACATGATAGTTCTCATTCTTTTCAAGTTCTCCAAGCAATTCCCATACGAGTGTGTTGTTCTCTTGAGACCAGTTTATATCAGCAATTCAGAGCTTCTGGGCCTTGGCTGCCCTTTTAGACATAGTGGACTAGTAGATTAAATAAATATACAGAGTGTACACTGTGGAAAACAAGTGGACAGCTCGAGCTCGAGCTCAAAGGTATCACTATGCACCAGGCGGCAAAGGGACAGTCACATAATCATCACAGCAGACTGTCAAAATTATTTATTATATAATTGGTGCTGCTGTGAAATGCAAGCTGCGGCCAACTTTGAACTTCACTACTAGCACAGCTTTGTTTCTGGTGTTTGCCTTCTACAGCATATTGGATGATCAGGGAAATGGAAGCTCAAGGGTACTGAGCTTGTAGAATTTTCACTGGTGGCTGAATTCCATGGTGCTCATCCATCCTCCCATCCTCAAACCTCTCCAGACTATGTTCCGAGTTCTCAGTATTGAGGACTCGGTCTTATACAAACCTGACCCTGCAAATTTGAAAAAAAAAACAGGTCAGCATCTATTCGTGTGGTGATTGCTGGTCGGATTTTAAAAACACATGCTTCAAAAAAAGATCATTGTTGTCGCAGATAAACAAATAGTTGAATACAAAGTGAGAAAGGGTGGTCTATCATTCGCAGGATCACTTCACTTCACACTTCATTATGGAAACAGGTTCCATATGATATCATGACGGGTTGTCAACAGGCCAGGGGATGGAGTACAAAGGCAATGCCAACACAATCAAGTTCAGGACATGCCAATCATGTGTCACAACATGTGCTGTTTATATAATCCCCTCTGCTATCAGTCAGAGCTTGGATCTGCCATGCTGAAAGCAACAGCCTGCTCAAACCAGTAAAATTGAGTTGGCTACATAAACTTTTTTTTTGTACTTATAGGTGAAGTACAGACTATGTGAGAGCCTTTGCAATCAAGAGGAGTTGAAAATCACAGGGAAAATGTAATGCAAAGCCACATCAAAAGTGATGAGATTTTCAGATTCCACATTTTGGCAGTCCCAGCCTAGGGATACTGAAGTTTGGTTCTGAACCAGTCCAGAGAACCAGAACCAACTGAACTGAACCAAGTCTCTGGTTTGGTTCTGGTTCTTGATTGGCCAGAAATATGAGAACCAGTTCTGAACCAGTTCAAACCATTCTGAACTACTATATCCCAAGGCAAAAATTTAAGTAATATATTTACTTATTTGCATTATTTTACAGGTTAAATGGCACAATGTACCTGTATCTGTAATGAAAATATTTGTTCAAAGTCACCAACACCATATATTTCCAATCAGAAGCACATCTTTTTTTGGTCTGGCATAGTATATGATCAATAATATATCTCATTTACTTTATAACTTCAGGTTTTATTAATATCAATATACTCCTATTGCAAGAATCCAATTCAAAGTTGTCACTAGTTGGCAAAATGATTTAGTAGTATTTTTCTTTTCATGTCTACTTTTAGTGATGTCATAGTTATAACACCAATACTACAAACTTCTGGCCTCAACTTTCAAGATATACTTATTTCTAAGAAATAAAACATAATTTTAGAAAATAAATTTAAAATGAGAATTTCTTGTCTAATTGGTGATATCCTAACAAAAGTCTATTTTTACTGGTTCTTATAGTTCTGAATTGTTCTGAACCAGAACTGAACCTGTTACAACTTTGAACAATTCAGATGACTGTTATGAACGTCTGGTACGTGCACGACCCCCTTACCCCTTTTTCTTCCCTTTCCCTATCAATGCCCCTTTACACCACCATTCCCCAACCTACCCTTTGCCCTACATCTTCTTTTGTACTATACATAGATATCGCTCCCGCTTCCCTATCTCTGACTTGTACCGACTCGCATCCTTAGCACGGACCATCTCCCTATCTCTGACTCCACCTTCTAGTATATAAGAGCCATACCCATAGCTACGATCCTTAGTTTAGACCTTTGTATTCCTACGGTCTTAATCTACACAGCTTGCTCAGAACCTGCCGTCCTCAGTCTTACTTGTTGAATATGATTGCAACTGTACAAACAGTCCCTAGTTATTTGGTCTATTGGCCCAGCACCAAACGCGAGTGCAAGCTTATAGTCGCCGTAACAATGACTCTAACTGTAAACAGTCATGTAAAGATCGGTTCTTCATAGTAATGAGCTCAGAAGAATACCAAGAGGTCATCTCAAGGAATTGTCTTCTAGAGTTTGAGGAAGATTGAGAGTAAAGCAGGTATGATTCTCAAGAACTAGCTAGAGAATACAGACAAAGTAAATTTGGTATTTATAGGAAGGAGATGAGTTACATAAAGGTATGAGTTGTCTGCATGTAAGAAGTGAGTCATAGGTAAAGGTGGAAATGACTCATACAATGAGTCATGTGTATGAAATATAAAGTGAAACAATGAAAAGAGCAAGGTAAACATGTGTGGACAGAAATGAAAGGAAGGGATAAAGCATGTATAAGTGAAATAACATCATGTTTGGCAGAGTTTAAGAAAGGAAAAGAAAAAGAAAAGTTCATAACAGAACCAGTAGAACCAGTTCTGTTGGTTCTGTTCTGGTTCTGGTTCTGGTTCTGAAAAAATGGGTGCTGAACCAAACTGAACTGAACTTTGGCATCCCTATCCCAGCCTTGCATATTTAACTTTTATAATTTAACTTTGCCTTTCTGGTCTTTGCTGGCTGTCTGTTTTTAGGGTTTAAAATGGATCAGGATTCAGCACCAAAGTGCAACTCTCAAAACACAAAATATTGATTTTTGTTGGTGCTGCAAGGAATCAACTGCCTGCTTGATGTTTTGGAAGGTAAGTGTTATAGACTCATAGTATTTCTGCCAAATTTTATAGAACCAGAACCAGAACCAGAACAGAACCAACAGAACCAGTTCTACTAGTTCAGTTCTGGTTCAGAACAGTTCAGAACCATAAGAACCAGTTAAAAATAGACTTTTGTTAGGATATCACCAATTAGACAAGATATTCTCATTTTAAATTTATTTTCTAAATTACATCTTATTGCTTAGAAATAAATATATCTTGAAAGTTGAGGCCAGAAGTTGTAGTATTGGTGTTATAACTATGACATCACTAAAAGTAAACATGAAAAGAAAAATACTACTAAATCATTTTGCCAACTAGTGACAACTTTGAATTGGATTCTTGCAATAGGAGTATATTGATATTAATAACACCTGAAGTTATAAAGTAAATGAGATATATTATTGATCATATACTATGCCAGACCAAAAAAAGATGTACTTCTGATTGGAAATATATAGTGTTGGTGACTTTGAATAAATATTTTCATTACAGATACAGGTACATTGTGCCATTTAACCTGTAAAATAATGCAAATATAAGTAAATATATTACTTAAATTTTTGCCTTGGGATATAGTGGTTCAGAATGGTTTGAACTGGTTCAGAACTGGTTCTCATATTTCTGGCCAATCAAGAACCAAAACCAGAACCAGAACCAAACCAGAGACTTGGTTCAGTTTAGTTGATTCTGGTTCTCTGGACTGGTTCAGAACCAAACTTTGGCATCCCTAAAGACATGTTGCAGTGTTAGGAACCTGATGTCCATAAACAAAGTTGCATGCCTAGCTCCCTCATTTTTGAACAGGTTCTTTCTGTGTTAGAGATATGTAGTAAATATACAGCCTTATATGGCCACCAAATCTGGCCACATTAGTATTTAAGGAAAATAGTTTCCACAGGTTTCTCACCCTGAGAAACCCTGGAAACTGAACAAAAACCAAGAGGCACCATCCTAAGAATGCCAGCTGAGGAGCTGGTTAGTTTAGTCACACTCTAAAGGTACTCTTATGACTCATACTTCTAAAGTCAACTAAATATAATATTCAGCAAATTGTTTGAAAGTTAGGCTAGGTTAGGTGATTTGGTCCCTGAGCCTCTAAATTTAACTGAGGCTAGTTAGCATCAGTTATACAACTACAAAAACTAACTGCACAAGACTAGTTAGGTGTAATTATGTGCAGTGGTTGTAACTGATCATGGTTTGGACTGGTTACAGACTGGTTACTGACTGATCTTGCCTTTCAAAATTACACTAATATCAGGTAGATACTCATAATTCCTTGCAATCACATAGAAAGTGGCTAGTATTTAAGTATACTTGTACCTGGCCAGAGTCTACATAACTTACCCACTATTTGTCATTTGAAAATGAGCATAAGAACATTAAAAACTGAGAAAAAATGAGAGTTATGTTTAAATTTGAATTGATAAATTTGGCTATGACCTCTCTCAATTCTGAACCAAAAATTATCATTCTAGGATCATTTGAAAGCTTGCAGACAGTTCAATATTCATATATGATGTGAGAACATAAAGACTAGTTATGACTGCTTATGACTGGTTTTTGTCAGTCTTCAAAATTCTAAAATTGTGGCTAACCACTAACCTAACAGCAGTTACAGTGTTGATCAGTTAGTATATTTTCCAGTTATCATCAATCAAGGGTCAATTTATGTCTCAGTTATTTCAATTAACTAATCTAACTTACTACAAATACTACATGAAAGTGGGAGGTTTATATAAATGAAAATGTGGGTTTCAACAAGTCCAGACCAGAATGATTCTGCCTACTTTCATGGCACAACTTTAACAGTCTTTCTGTAGCTTCAATAGTCCCAGAAATTTGGAAAAAAATTGAGAAGTACGGGCCTTTAAAACCCAGATTGTACTTCCCAGGGTGACTGGATCTCCTGCACCAAGAATCTTCTTCCTTATATCCCTGACTTGAACAAATAGTTGCACTGCCTCATTCCATCTTTTCTGATGCTTGTATGTCATTGCTAGATACTGCATGCTTGTGAGGGTGTCTGGATGTTCTGCACCAAGAAGCTTCTTCTTCATGTCTATAACTTGAACAAACAGTTGCTCTGCCTCATTCCACCTTTTCTGACTAGAGTATGTGCCTGCAAGATCTTCCATGCTAGTGATGGTGTCTGGGTGTTCTGCACCAAGCAGCTTCTTCCTCATGTTTATGACTTGAACAAACAGTTGCTCCGCCTCATTCCACCTTCCTTGATTACAGTATGTGACTCCTAAATTTTGCATGCTTGTGAGTGTATCTGGATGTTCTGCACCAAGCAACCTCTTCCTTATATCCATCACTTGAACCTCCAGCTGCTCTGCCTCATTCCACCTTCCCTGATCACTGTATGTGGCTGCTCTATTTTGTATGCTTGTGAGGGTGTCTGGATGTTCTGGACCAAGAAACTTCTTCCTCATGTCCAGGACTTGAACCTCCAGCTGCTCTGCCTCATTCCGCTTTCCCTGAATATCATATATGACTGCTAGATTTGCCATGATGTCAAGGGTTTCTGGATGTCCTGCACCAAGCAGCTTCTCCCTCATGTTTATGACTTGAACAGACAGCTGCTCTGCCTCATTCCACCTTTCTTGATTACAGTATGTGACTCCTAAATTTTGCATGCTTGTGAGGGTATCTGGATGTTCTGCACCAAGCAGCTTCTTCATCATATCCATGACTTGAACCTCCAGCTGCTCTGCCTCATTCCACCTTCCCTGATCACTGTATAGCCTTGCTAGATTTTGTATGCTTATGAGGGTGTCTGGATGTTCTGCACCAAGAAGCTTCTTGCTTATGTCCATGACTTGAACAAACAGCTCCTCTGCCTCATTCAACCTTCCTTGATTACAGTATGTGACTCCTAAATTTTGCATGCTTGTGAGGGTACCTGGATGTTCTGCATCAAGCAGCTTCTTGCTCATATCCATGACTTGAACCTCCAGCTGCTCTGCCTCATTTAACCTTCCCAGATCACTGTATACAACTGCTAGATTTGCCATGCTTTTGAGGGTGTTTGGATGTTCTGCACCATGAAGCTTCTTGTTCATGTCTATAAGTTGGACAAAAAGCTGCTCTGTCTCATTCCACCTTCCCTGATAATGGTATGTGACTGCTAGATTTTCCAGGCATTGGAGGGTGTCTGGATGTTCTACACCAAGCAGCTTCTTCCTCATGTCCACAACTTGAACCAAAAGCTGTTCTGCCTCATTCCACCTTCCCTGATTATGGTATGTGACTGCTAGATTTTCCATGCCTCTGAGGGTGAATGGATGTTCTGCACCAAGCAGCTTCTTCCTCATGTCCATGACTTGGGTATCCAACTGCTCTGCATTCTTCCAGTCTCCATTCTCCCTCATTGCTCTTGCAAATTTGGTAGATTTATCATCATAGTACTGGCTGATAAGTCCCAGCTGGCTTCCATGTAACTCATTTGCCTTGATATGTGGAAGAATCAGTCGCCTTAATGCATAATCCTGAGTTGCAAGTCTCTCTGAGATTGCACAGGACAAAATTATGCTTCCCATCTCCCATGTTCTTTGCTGCTCAGATTTCAACATTTGCTCCCGGCTCCAGCAATGCACCAAGGGGTGAACAGAAAATATTTCAGATGATTGCCCTCTTTTCATCAAGGAGAAGGAGAAAAGCACACTAATGCCTGCTCCAAAGATGAATTCATCCCATTGGCCATCATTGTTTGAGGTAAGTAGAGTATGATCCAGTAAAGTGATTGCAAGGGGTAGCTTTCCAGTTATCTCATCATCAACATCCTTTCTGGACTCCTCAGCAGCAGATCGGAATATGTCTCTAGAGATATTACTATGATGATAGAAAGCACATATTTGAAGAATTAGGATTGCAGCCTGGGCTGCTTGTCCATCTTCAACAGTGGATCTAGCTCTCTTTTCTATCTCTTTAAAAGATAGATCCCAAGTCCCATACACTGTCTTATCATAACTTGATGCTCCTGTGAAGATAGCATCTGACATAAGACTCTGACGATGTAATGAGAATCGTCTCAGATATTCATTGATATTACATTTCCCAGCATCAATGTAGGCACCAGCATGATCAACAGCCAGTGGAATACAGCCAAGTTCATTGACAATGGCTTTAGCAACTTCAAGATGCTCAGGTAATGGATCCAAATAGCTAGCTTTGAGGAGCAGAGCTATAGCATCTGGCTCCTCCATGCCATTGATCTCAATTACATTCTGAAATGATATGATCCTTCCCATGGATCGACTTCGACTGGTAATCAGAATATTACCTCTTTTACCTGGGGGAATGAACTTGGCCACAACCTCTGGAGAAGGATCATCAGCATTATCAAAGACAATCAACCATTCCTCTTGAATGTAAGACATCCACTGGAGGACAGATTCAACTGAGCCATCAACACCAGAAGTTTGGGCAGCAGGAAGGCAAGATATGCCCTTGAGAGACCTTGTAATACTCTCATGGGAGGAGGCATCAACCCAGAACACATGAGAAAAACTAGAGCAAGGAATGAATCCAATGTTGTTGTGAATGACAATGTGAAGATACTGACCTGTCAGACATTTCTTCTATGAACCTGAGACAGATCTGGGTCTTTCCAATCCCTCCCATTCCCCAGAGGAGACAAGAACGCTGCGACAGCAGTCCATCATTAGCACGATGAACAAAAATCTTCCCAAGTTTGTCAAGTTCATCTCTCCGCCCAGTAAAGAATAGACTGGCAGTTGGTGTCTGAGGTACAGGGATCTTCATCTGCCCTTCGAAATTATTGACAATATTGTACTAGCAGATTAATCAATGCCAAATCATTTACACAGCCTACATGAAAGACTTACAAAAGTGCCACCAGCGATGAGTACAGCCTTGGCATTCTTAAAGGGAATCGAGCCTGGATGCTGAATCTGCCGCTCGTCAGGAAAAGCCAAGGACAGCAGGTGAAAGCAACTCACCGAGCGATTTTGTTCTGATCCTGTAGGCCCCAATTTGGTTTGCATTCCGACGTCAGGCAAGGAGAGCGAAGTTTCATCCGGATGGGATACAGTAGCAACCGCCATAGCAGAGACCGATTCATGGGCAGTCTGACCAACGACGACGAATGAGTAATCGCAATGTAACGGGCTAAGTTGAACGCTTACGTGGGCAAGATCAACCCCCAAAGCCGAAGCCGACGTGGAGGCTTGGGCGTCATGGGCAGTCTAATCGACGACAATGTGTAAGTGATTATAGGTGTGCTGAGCTCAGTTGAATGCTTACAGTAACCTCAGAGGCTTGAACGCAAGAGAGGTCATTGGTCACCAAGTCAGAGACTGGGGCGGAGACTTGGAGTTCATGGTCAGTCTGATTGACAACGATGGTTAAGTGATTATGGGTGCGATGGGCGAAGTTGAACACTCACGGTAACGCCAGCGTCTTGATTAGCTTGAGCGCTTGCAGCCGCAGCGAGAATGGATGGAGTGGGATCAGCGAGGCTTGTTACGATTGTCGACATTGCTGCTTCAGGACCCGAATCAAGAGTATTGGTGATGGTTAGAGGATATTTTGTGTATTCGACTTGAAAATTTTCTTAGAAATGCGCTTTATCGTTGAGCAGTGAGTTGTGGTTGTGATTGTGCAGAGATTAAGGTGCAGGAAATGCTCTCAATTACATAAGCATTCCTTCAAGTTCCTTCAGTTTCCAAACGTGACTTGTCCTACCACTCGCGTGAATCGTCGCAAGAACTTACAGCTACATGCAAAAACCTAGGAACCCCTCGAAATTTCAGCTCATGCGCCAATGTTTATATAAACAACCGTTTTTGGTATCCTAACATGCTAAAAGTCCTGTTTCGGTAGTGATGGAGGGAGCTTGGGGCGGTTGAAGGGTTCTAGTGCCCTAACTCCACAACATGTGTCATTATGCTTGGAGACAACGCGCGTTCAAGCTACCAAAAGTAGGTTGTTTGTACAAACAGAGGCGCACAAACTGATTTTCGAGGGGTTCCTAGGTTTTTGCATGTAGCTGTAAGTAACCCTTCATTCAAAGATTGAGTCAAGGTTCCCTCCTTGCTCCAAAACTCTGTCTTCTCATCGGATCCAAAATATCGCCAGTATCATTCATAGGCATACTCAGGTTATAGTAGTCCTAATCATTGTGGTAGATCAGGGAGGCTGTATAATAACTTCGACATATTTAGGGCTGCGCTTATCGTTCTAATACTTACACTCGTCTAATCACTGATCAGCGATGAATAATTTCTACTTATATTACTTGCATAATGCATTAATCCAATGTAGAGTTTAGACCAACGGTTCTTGAAATCGGATGAGGCGTCTCTTTTTATAGTCAAGTTCAAATGTCACCACATTCGCAAATAAAGCACTACTCTACTCTGTTGGAACAACTGCCAGTATATCAAATTCCAAAGCATAATCCGAGAAATATCTTACTATAAGAACACAATATTTGAAAATTATATCTTCATCCTCCGATTTTCATTGGTACAATGTACAGTAAAGAGTAGTCTGAAGAGGCGATCTGAAGTAGAATTATGTGGTCGAAAAAATAATTTTACAAAATTGTCCAAAAAGAAAGGTTTTTTTTTAAAGTCACCCACTAGGTTGAAGGTTCCACCAAAAGAGCACACAACCCAAGATATCCCTGCTAACTAGTGGTGGTTCTAGGATATCCGGCACCACGGACTGGTCCAGGATAAAATGCAGAAGGATCAGTTGAGGTTGGCGATACAATCCTTTGAGTCTGACTTTGAATTAGTTCCGGAGAAGTGCAGTAAAACGATACATCTGAGTCGTCATCAGCCGAAAGCCAATGGTTACGTCCATTCGCTGCTGCTGCACTAATGTCCAAGAAAGGCTCATAAATTGCTGCCCCATTTTCGATATCACGAGCCAAGGAAATGTCTGAAGTTTGAGACGCCGTCCGACGGGGTGCAAAATAATCTGGAGGCATTCCTCCGCTTGAAGCAACCAAATTGGGGGGTGTTCTCGCTGGTGGAGTTGTGCGTTGGGAGTAGACGCTGTCTGAATTTGAAGAACGACGGATGAGAGCAGGTGATCGGCGAAGACTAACAGTGGAGGATGAATTTGATGGGGATGGTGAAGCTTCCCTGATCGGAGACAGGAAGGAATAAGGTACAGAATGTAATAAGGATTGCTCTTTATTGCTGCCAGGAGGGCGTGCGCGTTCTAGTGCTCTTCGGAGCATAGTAGTGGGTGGGGTGGGAGCTGCATGGGTAGGTAGTGGCGGCGGTATAGGTATATGTAGCGCGGGCTATTATTTTAGATATAGTCAACCATTGACAAGAAATGTCATATAGGAGAACAATATTACCTTCGTTGGTACCGTGTGTGATGAAGAACGCGGAGATGTTGAGCTAACCGAAGGGGATTCAACTTTGATATGTGAATTGACGGACGTAGTATTTGTGCTTCTTGATCCCACTGTAAATGTTCGGCCATCCTTGGAGATAAGGATAACATCATTCTCGCTAGGCGTGATTAAATTCGTTGTTTCCTCGTCCTCTGGTGAAATATACAGATCGAATTCATCCATTGGCTCCTCCTCGTCAACTTCCGATATTTGACCAAATTTATTCCTTCCTTCCTCGCTCTCACCAGGACATGTACAAGCGCTCTTGTCGACATCGTCTACCGTGAAGCGTGGGGTCGCAGGAACGAATTTGATCTGTGGGGGTCTTCGTTTCCAGGGCCGCTGCAGACGCACTGATGAAGGCCTAGGCATTCGGAAGGGATTAGTTCTCATTGAGGGATTCTCGTGTTTAGAATTTGAATGTTGAAGTATCCTTGGATTTTGATCGGGTTCATGGACATCGGTCGGCTCTGGATAAATGATGCCATGGAATATATTTTCTCCAACAAATGCTGGATCCTGGTCAATCTCCCATGATCTACTAGTATCGAAAGTTGTGGTCACATGGTGGGAGGTGGAGGTACGAAGGTGCAGGCGTTTTATGCCCTTTGGCCATCCCATACGGTTGCCACCTCGCGAGAACCTGTGTTTGTAGATCAGAAACGCAACTATCGAGATCATTAATGTCATGACTCCAGTTACAACTGGGAGAATGATCTGTAAGTGCGTCCATCGAGGTGGGATCGAGCCTACAACAAAAAATTGGGCAGTCAATATTTACTGGAGAAATGGACATAATAAATGCACGCACGCAACACAGCTCTTTGTAAATCAAAAGATGCGTTCCCAGGAACCGTCAAAGTCGCCCACGGAGGTACCTCAATCCCCAGGTTCACTGGCAAATCGGAAACTTTCGTACTTGAATAAAAAACATTGCTGCTGTTCGCACATTTCAGCGTCCACGTCGTAAGGTTTGGCAAGTTGACAGTATTTGAGTAACAGCAAGCACTCCATATATTGAAAAAGATCGTAGTACTAGAAATATATTTTTGTTTATGAACTCATGCATAGTATGTGGAGAGAGGCTATTTCTTACCAGCTGCATCGTGAGGGGACTGGACTTGTATCATTTCCATTGAGAATAGTAGAAGAGACATCTAGATATCATTATGGCGATAAGCCATGAGCCTTCTTAGGACGAAAGTCGCAAGAAATATACTTGAGGCGGCGCCCGGGTTGACTGACTGCTCACTGACAGACGGTTGGCAATTGCTGACTATAGTTTCTTGTAACTTGCACGCGGGCACCCCCCCGGTTCCTCGTAACTGGGAGAATGATCATCATGGTCATCAATGGACCTAGGCAGGATATATGCTCCAATCAACATACTATATCGAATTTCTCGGACTCAAAAAAGCACCACAAAGTTAGAAGAAACGCAAGGGAAGAATCAACTACACTCACCGAGCCTTGCCCTAATACCAAGTCTATAGTGGCCAACAAAAGCCCTAATCGAATAGATAACAAGACGTGAAATGGGGAAAACATTCTGCGAGGCCTTTATGGAGGAAAGTACTGGTTCCCAACTTGAATAATCGTCGAGCAACCAGTTGGTCAGGAGAAGAAAATAGGGTTAGATAATGGTTATCATACGGAGGAAAGACTATTCCAAGCATCCAAAGGTCGCATCTGTCAAAGATATTTCCCTCCTTCCCGAGCACATGCCGGCACCCCGGTGCGTTTTATGCTCTTGATTTGGCGGTGATCGTCCGGCTATAGATTAGATTCAGACAAATATAGCGCTCAAAAAGAACTTCTTTGCCATGGGTTGGGCGTCTCAGGACTCGAACTCGGACTCGGAAGAAAAACTTAGCGGAGTCCTTTGTCGTCGGCACATTGATCAGCCAACGGGGGTTCAAGTTGATTCCTTGCCTTACATATTCGGTAAAGTATACAAGTTTATTCAGTCATAAGCTTCTCAAGCCTTTTAACTTGGATGACATTTCAGAACTCACCTGAACTTTACGCCAGACAGTTGGTTATCTTATTGAAAGGTGTGGGTAAATTTCTGTAATACTTCTTGGCTGGCAGTGCTGTGAAGCTATACAATCCCTCCCCAGCTCATCAAAGTTATTCACAAATGATAACAGGTTCTCATCATAATCATAGCCTCTATAGCGAACAGCTTATAGTGAATAGCTATCAGCATCAATGCGATCATGGCTGAGCGCTGATATCTCGATTGAGCTAGACGGCTCTTCTGGTCACATTGGTGTTGATGGCCGGCATAGCGCCGGCCGTCTTATAAAAACTAGTACATACTTGGAGGTATCATCTGATCTCTGAGCACATGCTTGTTCTATTTTCTCCCGAGGTCCATCTAGAAGGGAAGGACGAAGATAATGCACCCATACCTCCGTGCTGGCAGGACTTCCTGTATACGTGGGGGAATTCATCGAGTCCTTTCCTGTCACCGGTTTTTTTTTTTAAATCCAATTATAGTCCTGTGGGGCTATGCCCTATGTCGGACTGTGCTACTTTACTTCTATAGACTTGAAAGGAAATATATGTTGGATGCTGTCTATGCGAACGGATGAAGACCTTCTGAGAAGATACTGTCACCGGTTACTTCTCGCCACCCCAAGCATTCGTTGAAGAATTGAGAAAATGCATTCATCAGAACTGTACTAATATTAATAACAAGTTCTTGACATTCCATCATTGAATGAATTCTCTTTGCTCCCGTGTACTTGTTTGGACTAACCAGGCTTGGAAAATCTCGATTACACACTTGAGACCATCCCGAAAATTTCGCGCCACAAAGGTGTGGCGCAGACTATGTAGTAGGAGTTTCTTAGTGTCCCTTCAACTTCCTTTCATTGTCAATTTGAATCGGACAACCCGATATATACCACATACATTAGCTAATGACTTCCTCAAGCCGAAAGTAAACCCGGGATCTGGCGTTATCGTAGCCATATATTTTAAACGAGGAAGTTCATAGGCCGATAAGATTATAATCCTGTGCGGCCTTCCTCGTTCAAGTAGATGTCCAACGATAACAAAAACGGTCTACTACTCAGCCACTGATTAAGAATTATTATTATGTCCTTTTGTTTCTGTTCACGGCCTTGCAAAGAACTTTTGATGGTGTATTGCATCAACGACAGATTGTAATTCAAAGGTCGATCAATATCATTGTATGTGATCAATCGATCACTACGCCACCGCTGAAGCGGTAATGATACAATCAAAGGCGAGAATGCGATCTAAAAGGGTGTGAGAATGGAGTCGGCAATTTCATTTTTACAGATACGTACGTCATCTACGAACAGCTTTATTATATCAGGATAAGTTGACAGCAAAAATGTGAAATTTACTCACAGAAACCGTAAAATAAAACTTCAATAAGACACAAGAAGATTAATTTCAATATTAGGGAATAGGCATGGCGTTGGCGTACATATCATAGCAATCACGGTATGCGCAGCACGGGTATCACCAGTTTGCGAATAAACTGCAAAACAGGCTGTTTGAAGCGTCCAAAAGACAAGCATCCCCGAAATAACGAGGGCACGTTAATGCCATGATACACAGAGAAGATTGAAGGAATATTATTGAACCGATGGTTGACGTCAGGAATAGACGTCTTCTCACCACCCTTTCGCAGAGGAAGCTGGTAACGATGGCGACGATAAATTTAAAGATATTCAAGATTCCATTCTGAACCACGTTATCAGAGGGGAATGTTAGTAATTTGAGGACAACTAGAAAGTCACAATTAATAATTGGGTTTTATTGTCGGTGACTGTCGTTTGCAAATTATTTGTCAATTTTTACATCCACAATGGTAATGAGGACTGAAAACGTACTGCCAAGGGCAATAAAGACTTTGTCCATATCTATATCAAGATGGGTCAGTGTGTGATGCTAGCCTAGAATCACGATTATATTACAGTACGACCTATGTAACTTGTGAGATCATGGTATTCATCTGCTGATGAGAAGTATACACTGTGACGTACACAAGACCATTGCCAGACCATTGGCCGAAAAATGCGAGCGCTAAAATGATGCGCATCCGGCGGCGATTTCCAGGCGTCTTGAACAAGGAAAACCAGCCAATGTTAGATGCTACATTCTTATCGAAATCAATGGCCGCTTTGATTTCTTCGAATTCGTATTGCACGAGAGGATCATTGCTTTGTAAACATTACACATCAAGTAATGCAAAATGGTAGATGGTATATTGTATGCGGACGCGTTCCCGTTGGCATGGTAGTAGGCTAACGTCTTGAGAGCTTTCGCTTCTAAGTTTGGATAATCAAGAAAAACTCATCGCAAATATATTAAATGACCATACCGCCCTTTGCTCACGAGCCAACGTGACGATTCTGGTACAAACCAGATAAAAAATACCTGGATTACGGAGGGTAGCCCTGAAGAGCGGAAGGAATACGCCATGCCCAGCTGGTAGGGATTCGAAAAGTACCAAAAGTCTATAATTACCTTGAGCAACGTAGTAGCACAGCCAGATGACTCCACTTACCGTCCAAGCCGCACTGAAGGGACAAGGACCACGATAAAAGAGAGAGAAAAAGAACAATCGGGATAAAACGTACATAATGCTTCCAAGATACCTGTTTTTCCCAATGAAGCACATTAAGCCACCATCGGGCCAGTTTCAAAAGGATGACTTACCAAAGGGTATTATACATGGACGTAACCTGCGCACGTTGTGTGGGAAAGGCAATTTCGGTGACCAAGAGAGGAGCTGCGGCGGTTGCGAAAGTTAGCCCAAACCCGATCAGGAATCTGTGGTAAAGGAAGGAATAAACACGATCGGTCAAAAACCTTTTAGGCGGCGTGTAAATAGTAGAGCTTACCGAGCTCCAATGAACATTCCAACTAAGTGAGAAACAGTTTGGGGAATAGTGCCTACGATCATGACTGATGCGCCAAAGAAAATACCAGGTCGTCGTCCAAGTCCATCAGTGAGATAAGGTGAAAAAGGGTATGCAGCCAAGGCCCCGATATTTTGTGTTTCAATAAATTGGATCAAGAAAGTCCACCATTTATTGTATGAGTATTCCAACCTGGATGGCATTGAGCAGTCCCAACTAAGATGCTTTGTTAACACTATCAGAAACATGAGTAATAAACCAAGTACTGTTCCATCGCTTGATGATGGAAAGCATTCTCCCATTGACCAATGACTTGGAAACCGTCTGTAGAGTAAGATTCTGATGTAAAATAATTTCGAATGTCATGGGTTTCGGATACGGACTCATCATACTACCTGCAGAATGAATTAACTAAAAAAATACGAGTAATTGGTTCGAAAGGACATACCATCGTATCCATCTGCTGACGAGGTTATTAATCTACGAAGAGGGGGTCATGATGAGTCGGGGAGTAATCAATTTACAAAAAAAAATGACACACAAAAGCCCAACCAAAAGGTTCAGTTGGAGAATACCTACCCCTCAAATGATTTGTCAAGCTCAGATGAGAAAGCTGACGTGAAATTTTGTACCATGGCCGAGAATCGGTGATAAGATGATGAAAACCAGCACTTTTTGATGCGATAGCAGGACCATCACCCATGGTTGGGATGGACAAGTGAGGGTGGTGATAACAACCGGATGAGGGACAGCGATTCTAATTCCAAGGGTTTTGAACATAACCCCCATTTCATGGGGAAAGCGCCCATGGCCCGAATTTGATAACATGCGTAAGAATCTGAATGGAGCGGGAGAAAAAAACAGCAGAGGTTATGTTGATTATAACTTATTTTTGAAACATGAGATAATAATGAGCAAACCTTTGCAGTATTTCAGGTGTATGCCGTGGATGTATTTCGTGTTGTAGCTGAGTCAGGCATCAACCATGCACCGTTGATGAGCTATTCCTTCGTCTAGAATTTCAGGAGGCGGTCCTGGATCCAAACCGGGAACTTGAAAGCAAAGGGTGAAAGAAAGTCCAGACGGTTTACTATGGCAGTCTCAGAGGCCGCTGCTCTCTCCAAGTATATCTTTTCATAGCATCAAATTCCCTATCAGGAGCTCATAAGAGATCCAAAATTTCCCCTTAGACATCAGCACTCAGCATGGGACCTTCCAGTAGAAATAGAAGGGTAGACTGCCGTCAAAGAAGTTGGTTTACATGTCTGCTCCGTATACATTGTGACGGGAGGTGGCAACCGAACGGGGTTTACACTGATTTCTATCACGTGCAGCAGAAGCTCTTGTTGCCAAGGGTCCTGAGATTTTAGTCCGTGACCCGAGGAGGGGGGAAAACCTGCTGAGGGCTTAAATCTTTTTCTAATATCACTCTAAACACACAATTCCTGCTACTAGATAATATTTCTGCCCTTGTATCGTCATAAAATAGCTATATATAGTTCATATTTTTCTGGGCCAGGTTACATATGTTTTTAAGTGATAAAAGACTGTTAAAAAATAATGGAGAGTCAGAAAACATATGGAGACCACCTATAACTGGATGACCCATCAAAACATACCTAATTTGGACAAAAACATACCCTTTTTAGAAGGAGGGGGTAGGTCAAAATGCCTTAAATTTTTTTACCAACCCCATGCCATTTTTATAATTCCTGGACCCCTTGCTTGTTGCTATATCAGACAGCCAGCATCCTGTAACTCATATTTTGGGCTGGTGATGACAAAATCATGAAAGGGTCACTGTATCCAGCAAGTGCTGACTGTCTAATATGGCATATTACTACTGGTAGTCTGGTACTAGTGGTAGAATGAGATGCACAACATGTGACCATGCCATGTGAATAATAACACTGAATTTTTGTGTGATGCTAACCTGTGACATTTGTGACATCAGTTTTGATTTTTTGAGTGCCAAATTTAAAGTGAGCATAGCTCAGTCAATTCTTAACAATTTTGCATAAAGGAAATTGCAAAAAATTCCTCTCAACAAAGGCTACACATGTTAAGTTTAAAGCAAAGGAGAAGTCACGTCGGAGTTACTCCGGAACGGACGGAACGGAACCGGAACAGTAACCCGGAAAGGACGTTGGCCTCAGCGTATGTGCTGTGCCGCCCAGCTCCTAAGGTGTCCTGATTTCGGAACGGAAGAATAAAGTAACAAGTCGGAAGACCTCAGTGACTTAGAGGGAAAACAAGAGGAGGGGAACTAAGTTGATATTCGAACTGAGGGAAAACATACAAGTTCCGAGTACTTAAATAAATAAAGAAATAGCAACCGAAATATAGAATATAAATATAAGTGCTGCGTTCTGCTCCCGGAAAGGTCCTGCATTCTTGGGTGAATAATCCATGGCTGGTGTGCTGACTGATGGTGGGAAAGATGATGACAAAGAATAGTGGTAGTGGCGAAGAAGTGATAACGGGTTTGGAGTATAGACGGAGGAACCGGAATGACACGGAGAAGTCTCGGAGTTGAACATAGAAGGAGTAGTTCGGGATATAAGGGAAGGCACTGTACGGAGTACGGACTACCGGAAACAGCTCCGACGG
>MU130546.1:224368-234805 GCA_015039465.1 Phlegmacium glaucopus
GTTCTTACGTCCTGGAAAGGGCCCTCGTCTTGCGTCGTGAATATAAATATAAGATATAAAGCCAACGTTAAGAGAAATATAAATTTCATGAGCTTGAACATACAAAAGGGAATCAAGCTTATAGTTGAATCAAGGGGAGGAGAACAAAAAGGAGATTCAGTGACTCCAGAAGGCTGAACAATGAAAGAAGAAGGCAAGGCTTTAGTCCTGTGGAATCCTCGACCCGCCGTGTCGTGTATGCGACTCCGGTTGCAGGAAAGGCCCAATGACAAGGCCAAGGCAAGGCAGGCAAGGCCTCATTGAGGCTGCACTGAAGAGGAAACGAAATTTGAATTGTCATATAAGCTTGAGGTGTGGGTGAGGATACGTTTGAGCAAGATTTTGAAGGTTTTGTGTAAATGGCTATGTTCTTTAATACAGGGTGCTTTTGTGAGGGCAAGGGCTCCATCAACTTCTCCGATCAGTATAACTACTTGGAGCCTCATGATGCCTGCTTCAACTCAGAGGTTGATAAGTATAGTTAGTTGAGCAAAGGCGAAACTTAAGGGAGCCCTTTAGAAGTCGGTTCAGGTTAAGCCGACCGTCTGAATCTCTTGGGCTTGGGAAGTGTCCATTCCTAGGATTCTTTGATTTTCGAAAAGAAAAGGTCACGTTCGAGATAAAGGCCTCGAGAAGGCTGTGTAAGGCTCTACTGAGGTTCGCTCATTGGAAACGAGACAGGATAGAGGCCCTACAACGAGTCCTTACCAAGCTTGGACCTTAAAGGCCAGAGTGGCTGCTCGGAGGCAGAACCGAACTTCTAACCCTAGAGAAGCAGTCGCTTGAAGTCAGGTTGAAGCCAGGAATGCTGCTCAGGCGGTTGTATCTTGTGCTTGAGTGGTTAGAGGCTTACTTCCTGCCGGTTGCATAGAGGCTAATGAATCAGGGGTGAATAATCCATGGCTAGTGTGCTGACTGATGATGGGAAAGATGATGACAAAGAATAGTGGTAGTGGCGAAGAAGTGATAACGGGTTTGGAGTATAGTCGGAGGAACCGGAATGTCACGGAGAAGTCTTGGAGTTGAACATAGAAGGAGTAGTTCGGGATATAAGGGAAGGCACTGTACGGAGTACGGACTACCGGAAACAGCTCCGACGGAGCTGGATTGGAGTAACGTATGACGGAATGTAACAACACACAAAACAGTCAAAAACCCACAAAACCCATGCAAAACCTGTGCCATTCTCTATTTACTATTGACTAGAATTTTTTTTCAATACACTTTAGCTATTTATGCTAGATCTTGTGTATTTGACACTTACATAAAGAATGAAGGGATAATGGGTAAGTAAGATCCATGGACCTTAATTAAGAAGGTACAACAATTTTTAATTACCAAACTTTCAGTTTTTGGAGATAATTTAAAATTAAGCTTTTCCAGAGATATGAAGAAATAGAATTTAGAAAATGCAACAGAAAAAATTGGCTTTGGAGAATGTAGGTGGTCTTGTATGCATCTAGTTATGGGTCCCAGAAGATTAAATAAATAATTTAGTTGGTGAATGGATGGTTTTTACTGATTTTTAGAGGTAAAGAAAATCCTTTCCTGTAAGGGCAGCTATGACTTGGTCAAGGAACTAGCAGGGGATCCTAAGTCATTTTATTGTCAACTACAACACAGACAACAGGAGGGAAACAGGTTTTATCTTATTTTCCATTGTATTTTCATTTTAAACTCAATTCAATCCTCTAGTCTTTATTGGATGCTATCATTTTACTGATGAGAGGCACCAGGCTGTTGTAGGATTCTATGCCTATAGGCATCATTTAGTTTATTGGAGCATTTTTATTTGTTAGCACCTATTATATGGCTTCACCACAGAAGGGGCAATTGTAGAATTACAAAAATTACATATATAAAAAGAAAGGCATGTACTATTATGAAAACTAACCATGCTCTGCCAGAAGTTCAAGAAGTTTAAGATCCTACTAGCATTGAAACTATTTCAGAGTAATTTTTGAGCAATGAGGTATTAATGTGGAGTATAAAGACCATACATACCTTTAAGAGCAAAACTTCCCCTGAAGCATATCCAAGGCATATTTTGGATAAATGATATCTTATAACTGATGGCTTACAAAAAGGAGGTGGGACCCAGATTTTCTGGAGGTTCATGGTGTGGAATATTGTGTCTTTGTATATGTCAAGGAAAGATAATTCAGAGGTGACATGAACTTGGCCATCAAAGCCACTGTAGACAAAAATTCCATCAGGAATTGATGATACAACAGATAACTGATTATTATCAGATAAAGGTGGAACAGAAGAATGTTTTTTAAGCTGCTCTTTTATGGCTGTATCCCAGATCTGTGTGTGAGCATAAGATGCAGACACAATGCACATATGATTAGAAGAGAAGACAGCAGACTTGACCCAACTTGAATGTCCTTTGAGTTCTGCTTCACACTCTCCTGTGGCTGTATTCCAGATCCTTGTGGTGTGATCACGAGATGTAGACACAATATGCATACTATCAGAAGAGAAAACAGCAGACTTGACCCAATTTGAATGCCCTTTGAGTTCTGCCTCACACTCTCCTGTGGTTGTATTCCAGATCCTTGCAGTGTGATCACCAGATGCAGACACAATATGCTTACCATCAGGAGAGAAGACAGCAGAGTTGACCCAATTTAAGTGTCCTTTGAGTTCTGCCTCACACCTTCCTGTGGCTGTATTCCAGATCCTTGCAGTGCAATCATCAGATGCAGACACAATATGCATACAATCAGGAGAGAAGACAGCAGAAATGACCCAACCTGAATGTCCTTTGAGTTCTGCTTCACACTCTCCTGTGGCTGTATTCCAGATTCTTGCAGTGTGGTCATACGATGTAGACACAATATGCATACCATCAGGAGAGAAGGCAGCAGACTTGACCCTATTTGAATGTCCTTTGAGTTCTGCCTCACACTCTCCTGTGGCTGTATTCCAGATCCTTGCAGTGTGATCATGAGATGTAGACACAATATGCATGCCATCAGGAGAGAAGACAGCAGATGTGACTAAATTTGAATGTCCCTTGAGTTCTGCCTCACAGTCTGCAGCTGTATTCCAGATCCTTGCAGTATGATCACCAGATGCTGACACAATATGCATACCATCAGGAGAGAAGACAGCAGATTTGACCCAATTTGAATGTCCTTTGAGTTCTGCCTTACACTCTCCTGTAGTTGTATTCCAGATCCTTGCAGTGAAATCATCAGATGCAGACACAATATGCATACAATCAGGAGAGAAGACAGCAGACTTGACCCAACCTGAATGCCCTTTGAGTACTGCTTCACACTCTCCTGTAGTTGTATTCCAGATCCTTGCAGTGAAATCATCAGATGCAGACACAATATGCATACTATCAGGAGAGAAGACAGCAGCATTGATACTATCTGAATGTCCTTTGAGTTCTGCCTCACACTCTCTTGTGGCTGTATTCCATATTCTTGCAGTGTGATCACGAGATGCAGACACAATATGCATGCCATCAGGAGAGAAGACAGCAGATGTGATTGATCTTGAATGTCCTTTGAGTTCTGCCTCACACTCTCCTGTAATTGTATTCCAGAGCCTTGCAGTGCAATCTCCAGATGCAGAGACAATGTGCATACCATCAGGAGAGAAGACAGCAGAGATGACCTGATCTAAATGTCCATTGAGTTCTGCCTCACATTCTCCTGTGGCTGTATTCCAGATCCTTGCAGTGTGATCATAAGATGTAGACACAATATGCATACCATCAAGAGAGAAGACAGCAGAGTTGACTGATTTTGAATGTCCTCTGAGATCTGCCTCACACTCTCCTGTGGCTGTATTCCAGATTCTTGCAGTGTGATCACGAGATGCAGACACAATATGCATACCATCAGGAGAGAAGACAGCAGATGTGACTAAATTTAAATGTCCCTTGAGTTCTGCCTCACACTCTCCTGTGGCTGTATTCCAGATTCTTGCAGTGTGGTCATGAGATGCAGACACAATATGCATGCTATCATAAGAGAAGACAGCAGACTGAACCACACCTGAATGTCCCATAACTACTTCAGATAAGCTCCATGCTTTCCTCCTTCCCCAACAGAGCTTCCATGGACAATCCACCCTACTGCCATATATTTTCCAAATATCAGATTTCTCTGGAAGCCATGCAAGAGCTGAAGGACATCCTTCAAGACTAGTATTTCTGATAAAATCAAAATTTTCTTTTAGAAACCGTTCAGCATCAATCACTGTTGTTACCAAGAGCTTTGGGGTCTGATTTCCATCATAAGTGCAATTCACTAATAGCCATCAAAATCACTTACCTTGGTCCAAATTTCTAGTTTCTGCAGTGAATGCATTGCAACTCCTAACTTTCCCAAAATGCTTAAACAATCCATCCATCGCAGAAGATGTCTTTGGAAGAAATGCTTCAATTCAGCAAATTCATTGTTGCTGTCTGCATAGGTGAAATGAGAGGCCCAGTTGCTACATGCATATGCAAGAGATTCAGATATCTCCCCACATTTCCTCTCTGCTAAGTAAGATATCTTTTCTTCCTGTGACCATTCTTTCTCCATCAAGGATAGACACTTAAGTGCTAGATGTTTATGAGAGACACAAGGATTAAGATAGTGCTTTGTGGAGAAGATTTGATTACTGATGAAATCATAGAAGGAAGCATGGAATATTGAAATGTGCTTAGCAGAATGTTGAGATGATGGAATATGTATTAAAGAATGAAGGGAAGAAAGTGCTGCATCAACTTGTTCTAAGGGTATTTGCATCAGAAGACTGATGGCAGTCATAGACAGAGGGTTATAGGCATATACAACAGCTTCAAGAACCATGTCTATATCTGACCTTTCCCTAGGATTTGTAGAGTCATAGGCAGCATTCAAAATTCTTTCATAAAGAGCATGTAGTGGTTGGATGAGACCAGGTGTTGTTTCCAATGTGAAATTAACTACTTCCAAAAGACGCTGAGGCATGCTAGAGCTACCTCTCTGAGCAATATACTTGCAGACAGTTGCTGCATAAATGAACAAAGTTCCAGACATCCCAACAAGGCTGTCAAGTTCAGCCTGAGGTGGCCAATTATGCTGATTATACTTGGTTTGGCCACCAACCAAGCATGCTTTAATGTAAAGCTCAATATCAGCCTTTACAATCTCCTTTTCAACCTCATGCAGGATGAAATTAGAATGATTCAAAGAACCATCAAAAGTCTCCATCACCACTATTTCTGGGCGACTAGTGATGAAAAACTTGACAGGAAGAGATTTACTGTGCTTTAATATCACAGAAAGCAACTCAGCCACAAGGGACTGGTCAGAGCACTCATCCAGAGCATCAAGAACAATAACTAGGACAATTACTCCTTCTCTAGTATCCCTGTATGCAGCAGTGAGTGGTCTAACAATGAAATTCAGGAATTGTTTGGTAATCCTCCAAGATTTGCAGTCAGGATTGGCTTCCACTACATCCAGGATTAGTCGGGACAGAGAGGGAAGATACCCACTGGCAGCCAACTGAAGACAGATGGTGGGGATAATGCAACGAACATCACTGGTATCAACCCGAAGATGAGAAGAGAAGAAGGTACCACCAAGGGATTCTGTTTCATGAAGGATTTGACTGAACGAGTAAGCAATTGTCGTCTTGCCGGTTCCAGCCATCCCGTTGAGCCAGTATACCTTTGTGGCTGTATTATCACTTGCCCACACTCGCAGTGTGTGAAGGATTGCCTTGCGAGTGTTCACCGTACATGCATTGCGTGGAGCAGGAGATGCTGCGTCGTATTCTGCAAACTCAGCGCGAGGTAAAAGATTATCACGTAGTGCAGCCTGTGAATTAGGTTTTAACGATGACGGTCCCAATCCGAAGATTATACATGCTCACTAAAATTTGAGGCCTTGTCTGGACCTGAGAGGAAGATAGAACTGTTAATTACACAGATTGTCGTTTATGCTGCTAGAGTGATACTTACACTACTGGCCATGGTAATGTTCGGTTGTGCCATGTATATATTGTGAACACCTTGAAAGAGAGGCATTGGACTATGGGTGTTTGGAGACTAGATGGGCAGTACTTAGTGGCGACGGTGTTGATCGCAAGATGAATACTGACCGTGGGTAGCGTCTCTGGTGCCGAGCTACCAACCGAACCAACTTGCCTTCGCACAGCAGGTAAATTTGGAGGGGACACTGTGGATACTTCTGTACTCGCAACCCCTATGGTAGGTAGGTGATCGACGCCGGCCACAGGGATCATATTGAGTGGTGTACCACTTGAAAGTATGAGGATGTCAAGTAAGGATCAACGAATGTCGGACGACACGATTCATTTACTCACCTTGTTCCTGCTGCCAGTCCATCTGTCGCTGCCATATGGTCATCAGGCATTGATTCCATATCGATCGACGATGGTGTTAGTGGGCGCAACAGATCAGAGATTAGAAAGAGGAGTTAACTCCCTCTTGATAGATCGAGCAACTTTGTCTATGCGATGTCTCTTAGACCCACTTTCGTCCGATGATGATGATAGCCAAGAGTGAGCGCTAAGCGTTGTTCAACGTGTGGCTGTACAATTTTGCACTTCCCACGATGTAGTTCCACGCATTCGAGCAGTTGATAGTTGAACACGATGGTATTTACAATGACCTTTGAATATTTGAATACTAGCGTACCGTACGACGAGTTTCGAAATATGATCGTGATGACGACAATTGATGCATTACTGATGATTGATGTTAACCAAAGCCGAGATAAATCAAACTCAACCAAAGAACCGTAGTGCTTGATCCATGGACAACACAACACGACCAGCAATTCTGCTTTGAACAAGCCCCCCGCAAATGTTTCGTCAAAAATCAAAAATGATCAACGAGCCACAACACAGCACTTCACAATATCAGCCGTTTCGATAGCCTCGATGGCATCCTGACGGTTATCCCGTTTTATTTTTGTTCTTGTATACAGAAAAGAAAATGGGAAACATAAAGGTCGTCCGTTGTCATAAGTAATCCATAGCCGCAGAGTAAGCCGAACTCCAAAGCAATGGGTAAGCTCGCAATGGAATGATGTAAGGAAAACACCGCTTCGGCGGGAATGATTGCGGCATGTACAGCACGGCCATCCGTAGCTTTCTTCATATCTGCGACGATACACTCGGACTCGGCGAAATCTATCCGGTGGTCAGCGCCGAGAGCATCGCACAGCTTGCTCTTTGCTTCACCAGTATCGATGGCGATAACGCGACGACCCATTTACTTCGCATATTGTACGGCAATGATAGTTGGAAGTATAGGCTAGACGTACCAAGATGGTCTAAGCCTCCGCCGTCGAATCACCTGGGCTAATCTCGCTACACTTGAGCGCACGGTAAACGGTAAGGCCCTGATAATGATAAAAAGTTAGAAGATGAAATTTTAAGATGAAATACCTCTCACGACACACAGGATCAAGGGCAGCAGCAGCACTTTTAAGGCTGTTCGGGGGTGGCAGTGACAGCGTGAACACAGGCACGTAAGCAGTGAAAGAAGATGCCAATAAGTACTCACTCGGTTTGAGATTCTCGAAATCTACCACATATTTTTGCTGGTAACATACCAAAATCGTGACAAAAAGTTGCGGTTTGGCAATTTAAACACGCTGGGACAGATGCAACTTCCTAATCATTCAATGATCCAGCAAGTTATCGATGGCATTGTTAATCACTGTAAGAAGAGCGAAGTGAGTCGAAGGGGTTGGTTCGAGTGAAGTATTCCTCGATCACAGAGTGCCTTGTGAGCTGAAAGGTAATTAGAGATGATTGTAACCGGTAATTAAAAAAATTTCACCTTGGAGGGCAGAACGGAAACCAGTTAGCAGCTCAAGTTCTAAAATATACTCCCATAGAGGACGCCCAACAGTAGCAAGAACGAGACGGTGAAGAACCTGAACAAGAGTCGGTGGATCAATGTCCAAATCATGAACAGTTTTGCAGTGCAGATTCTGTGCGGTGATGGGGTACCCAACAGACCAAACATCGCCACCGCATTCAAACTTGGCCACTTCTCCGGGAGGTTGATCGATCAACAAGGAGATATTGGACTCAGATGCCCTGGCAATGCTGCGCCAGGCCGTCTTCATGATCGTCTCATTCCCTCGCAGGTATGAACACTCATTATGACCCACAACATACTCACGAACACGCCAGACATTGGTACCAAGAGCGAAAGACTCCCGTTGGTCTTCTGGAATTTATGAGTGGTGGCTTGGTCAAAATCAGCTATCATGATGTAGCTGAACAATCGTACATACCTGCAATAAAGAATCAGAGCAAACGTTGGCCTTATCCTCGTACTCCTCTTCCTCCAAGACATCTGGCGTCTCCTTTGAGGCTTTTTTTACTAACAACGACAAAGTATCTATATCCCTTGTAATCTCAACCTTGAAGGATGCTGCGCGCGTCGCTACGAAATTGTTGTCGACCTGATTAACTTGCAGAGGCCTAAACACGGCAGGGTCATCGTAGACAATTTTACCAAAAAAATCAGTCTTTATCGCGTCTCGATCGGACCCGACATGAGATTCGACAAGACTGTTCAGTAAATTGGAGCCTAGGGACACAGGAGTCGTGTTGGCCATCATGAAATTGAGCCAGTACGCGTTATGATGGACGTTACATAATCACTTTCACTTTCGCGTTCTCAACTTCCTCCTATAGAAGCTGAGACATGAGTAGTTTCTTTTATTTGTTTGTTGCAATAGGTAACATTTACCTAGACATTTATTAATTTGTTATGAAGTCCCGTCGCTTTTCTAATGGGAAGATAAGAAAGTATCGTTTGAATCTCCCTCTATAATACCAGATAGCAAAGCCCGCCATTGGCAAGCTATTATTATAGATAAATTGACCTTTCGGCTGAAAAAAGGTTAGACCAGTCAGCTATTTACCTAACAATTTCAGTCGACTGACCAAAGCTCGTCGCATCGTCATAAGAAATCATAACTTCTGGGGAGGTCTTTACACTCCCCCACATTTTCCGGCCGGAGTCCGGCCGGACTGTCACCGGACACTGTCCGGAAAATACTAATTTTGGTTGTTACAAATAGATATATTATTCCGGGGACTGTCCGATGCCATTTCCGGTGTTTGTCCGGTCGGACAATTAGTCCACCGGACAGTACCAATGGACTTTCCGGTGGACAATCACCAGAAATGGGCCAGTGAAGTCCAATGGACAGTCAGCGGACAGCACCGGACAGCCGCTGGACAGCAGCTATTAATAAACATTACAAAGTGTGGCTTGTTTGGCAGTGATGTGCTCATGACACGAGTCATGTATTTTGTTCGGGACGCGAGGTAATCACGTGACTCAAGGTGGGTGATTATGTGACTGTAAGTGACGACCAGAGCTCACCTCTGTTTTCTCTCACACCACCACCTCACCTCAAGGCTGCGACAAACAACGACGACTACGGATGGTGCTGCGCGCCATCCGTAGTCGTCAAAAGGTACGTAAATATGTTATGTTACAATACAATACACTAATTACCACACATACCCCACAGGACAGACGTGCGACGTGGCAACGTCACCGTCCCCCCACATCAAAATGCCGGCAACGACGACCACAGATCACCATCTGTGGTCGTCAAAGAGGTATGTACCTCTTTTCTCACCCGTTTCCGAGTGCTAACCACCCCACATACCCTAGGTCATATATTTTCACCCCCACCATCCGTTTTCAGTCAACGCCGGCCGTTTTCAGCGAACGCCCCCATTTCCATCCATCACCACCCGTTTTCAGTCGGTACCGCCCTTCTTCAACCAACACCACCCGTTTTCAGCCAACACCGCCCGTTTTCAGCCAACACCGCCCGTTTTCAGCCAACACCAGCCGTTTTCAGCCAACACCCCCCATTTCCATCCAACACCACCTGTTTTCAGTCGGTACCGCCCTTCTTCAACCAACACCACCCGTTTTCAGCCAACACTGCCCGTTTTCAGCCAACGCCAGCCGTTTTCAGGGAACACCCCCCCTTTCCATCCAACGCCACCCGTTTTCACTTGGTACTGCCCTTCTTCAACCAACACCACCCGTTTTCAACCAACACCACCTGTTTTCAGCCAACGCCAGCCATTTTCAGCCAACGCCAGCCGTTTTCAGCAACACCAGCCGTTTCCAGCCAACGCCACCCATTGACCGCCCATTAGACCCACCTGCCACCTATTTCGACCCACCGCTACCACCCCAGCCCATCTACCACCCGTTTCAACACATCACCGCCCATTTCAACTCGCCACCGCCCATTTTGACCTGCCATTACCTACTCTGACCGGTTTTGACCCACCACTACCCATTTTGATGCAATTTTCATGTATTATCTAGCTAGTTAGCTACTCAACCTACAACTCTACCATTGTGCTTAGTGAATTTCA
>MU130546.1:239340-264480 GCA_015039465.1 Phlegmacium glaucopus
CCACCTGCAGGTGGCCTGAGGTGATTTAAGGTGACCTGAGGTGATTTTCAGGCGATTTTCAGGCCAGTTTCAGGCCAGTTTCAGGCCACCTTCAGGCCACCTTCAGGCCAGTTCGTTTTTACTGACCTGACCGTACAGGCCAGTCTCAGGTGGCCTGAAACTGGCCTGAAAATCGCCTGAAAATCGCCTGAAAAATATTAAAGTTCCTTCAACATATCGACTACGGACGACTGATTGTAATATAGATATACATATATACTAAATAAATAAACAAGTCGAAGACAATGTACACATACATACATGTTAAATAAATAAATAAATAAATAAGTCGTAGTGATACTAGTAACAGTAAAAATAAAAAAACAACGAACTATTGTAAAGAACATACTATTTTTTCGTAATATACATATTTGGTCAATTTTAAACCTCCTCAGTAAGCGAACTCTTATCTGAGTTTAGGTGGGTTGGTACGTAATTCAACGAGTGTACGAACTCATAACTTACGTGCAAAAACTATTCACCAAGGTAGTCTACGACAACGACAATATTGGTTTAAACCTCGTCTGGGTAGACACCCTCGACCTAATGTGGTTCAGGCTGTTTCTCACAGACAAAACGCTACTAAGACTATTACTATCGATAGTTGATACTTAGACCAACAAACACTGGTCCACAAGGTAACTGGGACTCGTTGTTATACGAATTCATTAGCTGTTCGAAATAGTTACGTATATATCAGTCCCACACTAAGGTAACTTCCTATGTGGACCAAATTTTTACGGTTCTATAAACTAAGTCTAAGTCTAGAACTTTTAAATCGGGTACGTTGTTGTTGTGGTGTACCCCGTGTTTATCAAAGTTGTGTCATTTTTCAACGTCCTGGTTTCTTTACAAAATTGAAAGACCCTAGACCTCGTCCGACTAGTACCCCGACTACAAGTACCAGTGGAAAACCTAAGGTTCCGTCTAAGAGAACCACTGCCAAATTGTAAGAAAAACTAGGACGATTTGAAGGTCGACTCACTAGTTCGAATATAAAGAAGGTTTCTCGAACTACTCGACGTGTCCGGTATCAAAGTCGTTAGTGTCACGGGTATGTCAGAGATTGTGCCGTAGATAAGGGTTTGTGTAAAAGTACATAAACTGTTTTTCTTGGTGGAGCCATTAAACGATTCAGACTACACGTTAATAGTATTCGTGTTACGATTTATTTCACAATTTTTTATAAAAAAGTACAAAATATTTAGATTTTATGGAAACACGTTTGTTGTTAGGGTAGATGATGATGGTAACAATGTAAAACGTGCAGTTGTAAGTAAAGTCTGAGACTCGGAACCTTACAACCTTATAACCTTGACCTAACACGTTGAAGTCACCGATGACCTAATAATTGTGGTGTATGTCGTGTTCCTAGTAATCCTAAACTTTAGTGTAGACTACAACGAGTCATCCCAACCCTTGTAAGTAGTGTACTTACTAAAAGACGACTGACTTATTATGGTAAAGGGGGGTTTCAATATTTCCGTCTGACACATTAGAGTAGGTAACTACTTCACAGAACATACCTTTTTAGTTAAGGTCTACGTAGTCTTTGAACAGCCTACCTAAGTACTTGTTTTCGTCGGGTTTATACCGCCACTCTTTCAAATTCTGGAAGTGACGGTATACACAGTAACTTTTTAAAGTAGGTAGGTCTACGTCTACGTACTTCCAGTATGTAACGTAAATCATGACGTCGACTCTTAAGTGCTAACTTGGTTTGGACTTCCACCGGACTAGCGGAGTCCGGCTGGAGTCCACCGGACAACGTGGGGGAGTGTAAAGTACACCTTCTGGGGTAGAATTGTAGACATAAGGATATTAATTGCTAAATCAATCTGATAAAAACCAATGGCTTACAGTCCGACCTGTAATTATCGTATATATAACCGAATCCCGTATACCGGCAGAACTCCTTGTTGCATTCAAAAATCCATCGGTAATCATCGCTATGAAGTCGAACAGTGGCCCACTGAATCCGGGCAGAGTACCACATTGGTTAACGCCGCCTGCATAAAATAACAAACTTGAAAGGCTAGGATTCCTACGGATTATCAGGGCAGATCAGATTCGGAGTTCCTTGATTTCTTACCGGGAAAATCACTGTTTTCTGGGGGGCTTCAGAGATTTATCAAACGCTGGGTAGAGAACGGCTGGGTAGAGAACGGCTGGGTAGAGAACGAGCTTGCCGGAGCCGTTGGTGGCGTCAGTGGTTATTGACGTGGAAGCTCCGTCCGTATGCAGGGAATCTAGTTCAGCATGAGCTTCAGTTTCAGGAGGCGGCCCTGGATCCAAATCTGGGAAGCAAGGAGTGAAAGAAAGTCCAGACGGTTTACAGAGGCCTGCCGCTCCCTCCAAGTTTTTTTTTTTTCAAGTATCTTTTTTCGTGGCACCAAACTCCGTATCAGGAGCTCATAAGGGATCCGGAGTTTCTTCTTTGACATCAGCGATCAACATGGGAGCTTCCAGTAAAAATAGAAGGGTAGACTGCTATGGTTTGCAACAAAGGCGTTGCCTTCCGTATTCAGGTGACATCAGGCAGCCCTGGAAGTCTGGAAGTAACGCATTTTTGGCTGGTGCGTGACAAAATCGTGACAAAATCTATTTGGCAAGTGCCGATCTGATATTGCTTTGTAGTAGTACATCTACTGATCATCCAAATCAGCCGGCGGAGAGCTGAATTTCTCCCAAAGTGACACTGTATTCCTTCAACATTGCTCTTCATTTCAGTCACATAACATTTAATCTTGTCATAAGCCCTAAAAATAACCCAAACATAAGTAGAAACTTCAAAGCTTCATTGTCGTATAGTTGCGATGTCAAGTTGCTTCAAAATTGATTCCTACCAGTATATTCTCGTCTGGGTGCACAACACCGCTACTTTTGTTTAAATTGAATCGTTCCTTCAGATTTTAACCAACTTCTTACCTGTCTGCAAAGATGCTCCTTTTGATGGTCCAATTAATTCTAGGAGAGCGATTTTGATAATACTCGGGACTGACAAAGTTTTTCTTTTTTTTTTTTACATTGGCCACATACAATATCGGGAGGGTTACATGATGTGATAAGCGATCGACTCCTCGATGGGACTTATACTGCCTTGAACTGAAGTTTTTGGAATTGAGCATCTTTAGCAGTCAAACCCACTCGATATGCTTCCATCCATCGGATCATCCAGTGTTCCCACTTACAGGTGCTTTGGGTATGAATTCCACTAGTATAGTGCCACTCGTTGATCCTAAGTCTCCTAAACTGGAACATTCATGAGTAGAATTCAAAGCGATTTTAAGGACATCGGCCACCACTTTTATTTTTTACGGCGTCGGCCAGTTTGGCCGTTGCAAAAGTGGCGCAACCAAGTCGTGATGTGGTCGAGGCCATAGGCAGCGACCACGATGTAAGCCTGTCAAGGCCTTGCAGGCCATCGCTGAAATAAGATGGAGCTGTAAGGAATGATTATGACCCACTGGATGCCGGTGATCAAAAACTCGCTGCAAAAGCACCACATACAGCTTTGGGCTTTTTGGAGCGCATTTGCCCCAAAATGAACGTTGGCTATATAAATCCACAGAAGCTCATCAAAACCGATTATCCGATTTCGGGGCTTATTTGGGAGAGTACGTGTGCCCCAGGGACCACCTGGTTCCTACTTTAAAATGCGGGGATGCTTCAGTGTATCTGAAGCTTGGTGGTGGTGCATTGTCCGTGCATTGACCTTACGTTCGGTATCATCGGAGTCTGTATCTTTTGTCAGCTGATTGAGGCTTCGTACGGCCTCGTGTTCCTTAGGAATCCTTCTCTCTCTCTCTGAGTCTCTCTACACTATGCCTCCTCCTCCTCCTCCTCCTCCTCCGCCACCTATTTGCTTCCCTTTCCTCAACTCAAAACCCAAACGTCGTCTTTCTTTCGACAGTATGCAGCCTTCGGTGCTACCTCATTCAGACGAGAAAAAGATCATCAGACACCCCTCATTCTCCGCCACATCTACTCTATCTTCTGATGCTGTTAGCCTAGCATTCCACTCTGACTCGGAGAAGTACGACGAAGTCCCGGAACGTCTACCTGTCCTTCTCAAAGACGAAACCGGTCGTCCAAAGCTAGGGAGATCCAACACTATGACCGGAACAAAAAAGTCAACCGCTTCTTCGAAATGGGGCCACGGATACGGATGGGGTATCGGAAAAAAGAACAAGGACAAAGGAGCAGATGCTGAATTAGATGAGAAGACGGGGTCTCACCTCGATCTACCTGTCTACCACCCTGTCGTGCGACGCGATTCCAAATCTACACAAGCTAGCCATTCTACCCAAAGGACACACGATACCCACCGCACCCAGGACTCACGTCACACACAGAAGACCCAAGATTCACATAGAACCCACGTTAGCCACCAAAGCAAGGTTTCACAAGGATCCAAAGATACCTATCGGAGCGGCGGTAGTCGTTCAACAGCTCCGAAGCCTCGTCCACCCATCATCAATGGTCATGCTCTCTATCCTCAAGATTCAACTGACACCCTGGTAGGATCAGCATTTGAACGCAAACTCAACGAACAAGATTCAATTAGAGTGAAACCTGATACTACTGAACGCTTAGAAGACATGCGACGCCTCATGATTAAAGACAAGTTGGATTATTAGTACGTTTCATTGTTTTTCCCTCTCTCTACTTGAACTAATCTGCCCCCCCCCCCGTTAGCGTTGTTCCTAGCGAAGATGCTCACCAGTCGGAATGGGTAGCAGCAAGTGACAAGCGTCGAGAGTTTATATCGGGGCAAGTTCATCTCATAATCGAAGCCCTTCATTTCCCATATTCACATACCTAATAGCTTCACGGGATCAGCTGGCCAGGCCATAGTCACAATGCATTCTGCATATTTACTCACTGATTCTCGCTATTGGCTTCAAGCACAAGAGGAAATCGATGACAACTGGACGTTGGTCAAAGTCGGCTCTGGTGGGGAAATACTGGATTGGATAGAATGGCTCGTGGTAAGAAAGAATCAATTTCATGGTTTCCTTTTTTTTCCTGATTATATACTTCCCCCCCAACAGAGCGGGGTTAGATCTTCAAGAATTGGCATTGATGCTCGTATGATGTCTCATGAAAAGGCTACTCTCCTCAATTCTAAGCTCAGTCCTCTCGAGTCGAAGCTCGTTTACCCGCCGCAGAACTTGGTTGATCTCATCTGGAAAGCGAAACCTGTTAAACCCGATGCAGCGATTTACATCCAAAGTGTTGAGTTTGCTGGTATGTTCGGTTGTTTCGCTCTGTCTTGTGGTTTTTCTCAAACCTTGTTTGAATTCAGGTAGGGATGCCAACTACAAGCTCGCCAAGTTGAGAGAATGGATCCAACAACAACCATCATCTGCTCCGTCATATCTCAAAGTGCAAGAACAACCAAATCGTCAATATTTACAGGTGGCGACCCTAGTCACTTCTTTGGCTTGCATTGGTATGATGCTAAAATCCCCTCCCCGTATATTCTTTCGGTCTCATATACTTTTCGATTAGCGTACATTTTGAACCTTCGAGGATCCGACATACCTTACAACCCACTCTTCCATTCATATCTCTTTGTTAGCCTTGAGAGCGCTGTCCTTTTCGTCGAAAATTCCAAAGTCCATGCTGACGTTGCTGAATACTTGAAAGAGATCAATGTACAGCTACGGTCTTACACGGACTTGTGGCCATTCTTGCGAAGGAGGGAGTGGGGAGAAGGGAAAGTGAGTTTTACTTTGTAACCTCTATCTAATCTTGGGGTTTGAACTCAACTTTGTTTATAAAAGGTTCTCATCGCACCTCAAACTTCATACGCCATTTCGCTCATGTTGACGCATTTCCGGTTTACTTTGGCTCCTTCCCATATTGAGCATATGATGTCTATTAAGAACGAGACTGAGATAGATGGGATGAGAAGAGCATATCTACGAGATGGAGTTTCCTTTGTACGTCCATCCCCTTACAAAAAACACATTCAATTCTGACTATTGATTTTTTAAACGTTTATAGGTGAAATTCCTAGCCTGGCTAGAGGCTAAGCTCGCTCAAGGCTACGAAATCACGGAACATGAAGCAGCATCTCGATTAACTGAATATAGACGGGGTAACAAGCATTTCATGGGTTTAGCATACGAGAATATATCAGCATCAGGTCCCAATTCTGCTCTTCCTCACTACTCTCCAAGGAAATCGACGGCTCATATGATTAGGAGAGATGTTCCATATCTGAAGTAAGCTTTTTCTGTTGATTTTTGCTCAGTTTTTTTTTCATGCTCTTTTCTTTTTTTTAAAGCGATTCTGGGGCTCAGTATTATGATGGTACTTGCGATACGACACGTACTGTGCATTTTGGAAGACCTACCGCTGAAATGTCGGAGGCTTATACACGTGTCTTGCAAGGACATGTGGGTTGTTTCTATTCATTCCATTCTTGCTAATCATGTATGATCATTGGAACCCTTTAGATCGCTATCGATACTGCTATTTTCCCTCAAGGTACCTCTGGTCGTCAGCTGGATGTATTGGCTCGTAAAGCTCTATGGAAAGATGGAATGAATTACATGGTGCGGCTTCTTCCCCCCTCCTATTCAAACAAACCTTTCTTGACGTTTGCTTTTTTGAGTAGCATGGAACAGGTCATGGTTTCGGTGCATTCTTGAGCGTGCATGAAGGCCCTCATAGCTTCTCAAGTGGCATTCCCCTCGTGCCTGGGCACGTCATCACCAATGAGCCTGGTTTCTGTAAGCACTTCTTTACCCCCATTCAGTTCTTTTTGTCCTTGAAATTAAAGTTCTATTCATTTGATTAGATTTGGACGGTAAATGGGGCATGCGGATAGAGTCTGCTCTAGCTGTTCGTAGAGTCAAGGTAAGCTTTTGTCATTTAAACTATCATCATCGGTGTTTATCCATCTTGACCAGACACGAGGAGAATTCAATGGAGATATCTGGTTGGGTTTTGAACGACTTACATGTGTACCAATTCAAACACGCATGGTCAAAGAAAGTATGCTCACTAAGGAGGAGAAAACCTGGTTGAAGGTAACGTGTCCAATCCATGGAAAACCGTAGGGTGATCTGAACGAAATGATTTTTTTTTTATAGGAACATAACCAGCGTTGTTATGACCGAGTCTCACCTTTTATTAAAGAGGATAAACGAGCGTTAGCGTGGTTGAAACGAGAGGCTCAGCGAGATATAGGTCTTGCATCGGGAGTAGCTGGGGTTACGATCGATTGGGATTGATATTGATCGATATTGATCTTTTGACCTCGCTCTCTTTCCATCCATCCTTTTTCCCATTTTTTCAAATCTTGCGAACGATCTTATATTATATTATATTCACTCACCTGCGAAACCAACCAACCCCTCTTCGACCTTCTTCCTTTCTATCTTTTGTGTTGCGGTACCTATCTAACGAATCTAACGACCCCATCTCTTACTTCCTTGATTCTTGATTTTTCTGTTTTTCTGTTTTTCCCTTTCTCTGTTTTCTTTTCCTCTTAATTATTTCCTCTCTCTTCTCTTTTTTCTTTTTTTGTGTTATGATGTACTGATTCGGATGTCTTCCGTCTGTCTGTCTGTCTAGATGATGGGCCTTGTTTTTAACTTTTTTTGTTGTTGATGTAAACCCCCGATTTTAAAGTCGTAGGTTTTTTTTTTGTTTTTTTTTTTTTTATAAAAAATAGTAAGTAGGTAGAAATGTTGTAGGTAGTAGCGGTAGCTAGGATGCATGTATATAGTCACAAGAAAATTTGAAAAAAGTTTTGGACTTTAGGCGAGAGAGCGTGGACACAGATCTAGATTCTGACGATACACGGGTAAGTTTTTTCAGCACAATCTGGCCAGTAGTGGGTTCAAACGGTTCATAGCTAATAATTTACTATGAATAATGACTTGTGAGGCTATAAGATCGACAGGAAGAAAGTGTATCATCTTGACTCTCTGGGGCGGACCGACTCAGGCTGGACCTACGGGGGATTCGGGAGATCATTCAAACTTGGTCGACTTCCCCGTATGTACTGGCTTTACGGGTACATCTCCACAGCGAAAAGAACACGAGTGTGTACCAATCGATCATGAGAAGACGATCCATTGGGTTGCATTGATAATCGTACTTGAAGCTTGTTGGAGGCTTTGATGGAAAATGAAAAAAAAAAAAATTGTCAACGGGTCGATCAAGTTGGGCTGGCAGGAGCCACATGTTGCTTGTTTGGGTCTAAAAGTTTAGGACGAGGTGGTGGCATGAATGACTCCATATTTGCCAAACGGAAAATTACAATCACAAGTAAAAGAAGAAAAATAACCAAGGCAGTAGAGAGAAAGAAGGTATAAAACAGCTGGGACACAGTAGTGTACATCATCTTCTTTGTGTTTTTCCACCTTTGCGTTTGCCAGCGAATAGATGTTTCGGCTAGAGGAGAAGAAAGAATAGTCACATGAGAAATCAACAACAACAAAAAAGTTCTTTTTTTTTTATACCATTTTGGTTTTGATAACACGATCTCCTTCTCCTGCTTTTGCAAGCATATTGCGAGGACGTTGACCAAGATTGCGGAGTTTGGTCGCACGATTGAATTGCTAGAAAAGAGAAAGAGAGAGAGAGAAAGAGGTAAGTAGGGTATAATAAGCATATTCAAGAAATACTTTACTCCTTCGTCTCGCATTCCAGCTGTCTGCCGATTTGATCTTGGTTCTCTCTTGTTGATGACACCACCCGAGTTCGTCTTCACACGTTTCTTCGGTACACCACTTTCTTCGTCACCATCCACATCCATCCAACCAGAAGCATCACCCTCATCACTTGCCATCTCGACGTCCTCATCATCCTCCTCATCATCATCGTCCGCATTATCCCTTTTCCGCTTAGCACCCTGTACTTTTGCTATCATTTCCGCACGTTCTTGGATCCTACTTGGGTCTAGACCAGCTTTTGTCATTTCAGTCGTCAACTCTGATAGTGTCCGTAGACCAGCAGTCCGGGGTAGACGAGATTGGTTCTTTTTGGATTTTTTGATGCTCTGGGATTTGATTTTGTGTGAGAGAGCTATTTTAGCTTCGGTGGCTTCGCGTTCGTCATCAGAATCAAACTTTTTTTGATATACATGGTGAGGGTGGTGTATATGGATGAAAGAAACGCAGATAACGCACAATGTCAGAATCACTTTCGTAGAATCCTTCAGCTTGTAGTTTTTCTTCTTCACGCTCAAGAGCTTCCAGTTTCTCAGCGATATCAGGATCGATAAAGTCGGCGATATTCTTGCCGTCCATAATCTCAGGCATTCTATCCATCTTCCATTCTGGATTGGCCAGGATGTAATCCTCTATGAGACAAGATTAGTATTAACGGATTGAAGAAAGTTTTTTTTCTGTGACCAACGTTTAAGATTGATGTTGAAAACACCAGCACCTCCTTTCTCCAACTCGACATCTCGTTGTAACCTTTTTCGATCAGGATCGTTTTTGTCATACTTCTTTCTTTCTTTGACACCTTCAGGGATGAAAGGAGCCCGAACAACATCGTCTCTCGGTTTAGGTTGAGCAACGTGTAACCGATTGGCGATCGAGTTAACCTTGCTTCCCTTCATCTTGTTGTCGACACGATGGGCCAGAAGAGCATCGCAGGCTTTGTTTTTGAGATCCATCACGCCTTCTTCTGAGTAACATGAAACCTGAACACATTGCACATCTTCTTGGTCGATGATTTCCTGTACAATGGTACGAGAATCGGGGTGGACATCTTCTAAGCGCGTAATGTCGATTTTATTGAGGACGAGAAGGGTTGGTTTGCCATTGAAGAGGGGTTTGATTGAGTGGAAAAGTTTGCACTACAGAGAATATATTAGACTTTCTGACCTTGGAATAACAAGATGAACGTACCTGGGCTTCTATCGTGTAACCGCATTGCTCACTGAGGTCCATAAAGTATAATATACAGCTCTTGAGATGAGCGAGGGCGGTGATGCTTTGCATTTCGATTGTGTTCATTTCCTCCAGAGGATGATCTAGGATCCCAGGAGTATCTATGACTTGCCATCGGAGGTATTTGTAGTCTAAATGACCGACGAAGAGAGATTTTGTGGTGAAGGCGTAAGGTTGTACGTCGACATCTGCACGGGTAACTTTGTTGATGAAAGAGGATTTTCCAACATTGGGATAACCACAGATGAGGAGAGTACGTGTGTTGGGATCGATAGCTGGGAGACGAGAGATATGTTGGCGGACTTGCTCGAGGTAGGCTAGTGGATCTTTTTGACGTCTCATGATTGTAGCCATACTTTTTAGAAGACAGATGTTAACTCGGGTACCCTCTGGAGACAAAACAAAAACTAACCGACCGAGGGCTGCCTTTTTCAGCTGCTTACAGCGGTAAAGACTGTCCCCAAATTTCAATAGACGGACGTAATCTTTAGCCACATGGTCAATCAAATGGCGGGCGGTACGAAGTTGACCCAAAGCCAACTTGTAGTGATTTTTGTCGTAAAGAACGTTCATCAACGAAGATAAAAAAGGATGCAAGTCCTAAAATATCATATATATATCAAAATTAACGATTTAAAAAAGAAATATAAAGCAGAACGCACATCAAGCATAGGGAACTCTGTCAGGATAGCACCAAGTTTTTCATCGAATGAATCTTGAGTGAATTTTACTTTGCGCATGTAGAAATTCCTGATACGACTTATTTTGAAGTTTTTATGGATGACCTAGAGCAAAGAAACGATGTCAGATTGAAATTGGAATAAGCAATTTCAGGACGGAACTGTAGGTGTTTTTCGTTGGGTTTTGGACAATACAATGTCCAGAAAATCAGCTGCCGAAGGGACTGGCGCAATGGCCTTTAGGCCGCTCGTCGACATCGTGAGTTATTGACCTGGGAATCGATGGATACTTGTCTGGTGGTCGTCAACTGGAGGACAGAGAAAAAAGTGATAAGATTTCTCACGATGTCACATGACTCATCAGGTTATCTACTAAGGCTCATCCAACTCAAATCCAACTCCATGATGCTCCAAGAATTTGCAAGGTAAGATCGGACTTCTTTTCATGGAAGAACTGGTTGAACGTTAGAATAGGGTTTCTCTGCACGGTTTTCGAGTAAATAACTCAACTTTGCTTGGAATCCGACATTCCGTTCATTGACTTCAAAACACCTTCGAGCCTAAGAGGAATCTATTACTTCCATGGATCCCCGAGAATTAAACCTGTGTGCAAGAAGCGCTGGGTTGTCAACCCCCGACATTAAAGGTTACATCAGAATTACTCTCCACAGCTCTCCACCAACAACGGCATTCGGTATAAAGGGTAACTGAAGCATTGTTCTTCTCCTTGGTTAAACTCCTAGACTTCCGACACGATTAGCAACACTCTATGGACAACGTGAGCGTTTTTCTTCAAATTCTCAAGGTTCACGTCATTGAAATACTTAGCATAGGTCAATACCCCGATCGTACCTTGGAATTGTGGTGACGTATGGCAACATCCAATACAGAATCCAGCGCCTCGAAAACACTGGGAGAAATGCCGCAATATGGTGGCAAAGTACGATGAGGACATGGTAAAGGCTTGGAAAGGCGAAGTCGACAACCTCTTGATCTTTGTGAGCCCCCCACACACAAATCGATAACCATCTCCATGTTAAAGGTTTTATCGTATTAGGCAGGACTATTCTCTGCAACAGTCACTTCATTCACAGTCGAATCCTACAAATGGCTTGACGAAGACCCCAAAGACATCGATATCCGCATCCTCATCCATATCTCCTCCCAACTCGGTCAAGCCTTTCCCAATGCATCAGTACAAGCCTTGCCAACCACTTTCCCACCATCTGCCGTCCGAATCAACATATACTGGTTCCTCAGCTTAACATTAAGCATTACGACTGTACTCATAGGGATCATGTGCATGCAATGGCTCCGTGAGTTTCAGCGAGATACGGCTCGGTCCCATAAAGATGCCATTGCTATGCGTCAAATGCGTTTTGAAGGATTGTTGATGTGGAAAGTGCCTTCGATACTTTCGCTGCTTCCTCTCGGACTGCAAACGGCTCTCCTGCTCTTCTTCGTAGGGCTCCTTGAGCTATTGTGGGCTCGCAATAGGACTGTCGCGATCGTCATTTCCCTTGCTATTGGTACAGTATGTCTGTTCATTGTGGGAACAACCATTCTTCCTGCTCTTCAATCGTTCTTAACTGTGGATCCACATCTACGAGTGTGCCAATGCCCATACAAGTCACCACAATCATGGGCATTCTACAGAATAGCACGCTACTTAGTCCGAACTTATAGAATCATTGTGGCCCAACTCGCCGCTTTCGTCGTAATTTGGCTTCCCTCCGACAACGTCAACCAAACACCGGAGGTCCCTCGCAGGCCCGGAATTTCACATTTCGGCAGATTTGTAGAAGTCAACCTTGACAAAAGTTGGGTTGATTACGATATTCGATGGCGTTTGATGAGAGATGCATCTTTCTTTGATGAAGACCATTTTCCATGCGAGCCTGTTGACGGCAACGATATTGTACACGGGCTCACATGGATCGATCAGAGGTTCAACGGAGATGTTGATACCGTCTACCTCATATTCCATTGTCTCTTGGATTTAGCTAATCCTCAAGCAGCGCAGATGGTTAGAGACCTCTCGCCTGATGCAGATTATCTTGTCAAACTTCTTTACCCAACGGCTGCGGATACTCATCCTCCTCTCTATCACGATTCCCCTATTCCGGATATCCAGACCCGGGAACATACCCTTACAGTCTTCCTGTGGCTGCACAAAAACATTCATCCAAAACTGAATGAATCCTATCTAGAATGCACAATTCGTCTTATGAATACGAGTCGTCGATGTGTCCCGTTTCTGGCCTTGCGGCAATCTAGTGATGACCTTGAAGGCCTTTCTCCCAGTGCGTCATCTCACGGCGACTGTTTGCCTTTCTGACAAGTTACTTTTTCCCAGAAACGCTTATTCAGCTATTCAACTCTCTGAAATTAATGGTTACTTCCGATGCTATTACCGTTCAGCAAGGCTCAGAGATATGGGCATTACTTCGGGATTTGTACATCAAAGACCCCCACCTACACGGGCAATGTCCAAGCCTTCTTGTTCTGACCTTCGACATATTGGAACAATTCCACCTCTGGCTGGAACCATCAGCACCATCAGACAAACCTTTCATAGGTCGTCGTGTCGAAACTTGGCGTGTCGAAATTTGTGTGGTTGGGGTTATCCGAATGTTCGTACTAATGGATCCGGACCACCTCTCTTCCCTTCGAAAGACAGCATCCTTCTACAAACTGGAAAATTTAGTACGGACTTTGGACGATCGTAGCACGGCACGTCAAGGAGAATCGGCCATATTGCGCGGCTTGAAGAAACGAAGGTGGCCTGAGCTCATGGGAAAGATATTCCCTGCGAATCCCAAATTTTCGTCTCCTATCATTGCTTAAGAAGAAATTTAATTCGAATCCCATGATACCAGATTGCGAGTAGTTTCCACATCCGGTGCATACACGCCACCGTTGGAATAAAACTTTTTTTTTTGTTCAATGCATGGCTTTGGAGCAAGAAAAACGATGTCAGATGAAATTGGAATTTGAGAGCAATAAGTTATTCCAGGACGAAACTGTAGGTGTTTTTCGTTGCGTTTTGGAATCGGCTGCGAAGGGACGGAAAAACGTGACAATATTTCTCACGATGTCACATGACTCATCAAAATATTATTATTAATATTATTACCGCTTTCGGTCACTTCAGGTTAGCTTTTGCAAGGTAAGATTGAGGTAAGGATCAGACTTCTTTTCATGGAACAATTAATTGGTTGAAAGGTAGAATTAGGTTGTCTCTGTATACAGCTTCCAAGTTGAAAGCAGCAAATAATCAGAACATGAACTTGGCTCGGAATCCGACATTCCGTTCATTGACTTGCAAAACAACCGTCACTGAGCCCAAGTAGCAATTCCACTAACTTCCATGGATCTCCTGAGACTTATAAAACCTGTGCCAAATAGCTGCTTATAGGTGTCTACCAATTACAACCCTTCATAGTATATGCAACAAGCACTGGGTTGTCAATTAAACTTTCATCAGAAATGCCTTTCCATCAACAACGGCATTCCGTATAAAGGTGACCAAAGCATTGTTCTTTCTCCTTGGTTAGACTCCTAGACTTACGATACGATTAGCAAACACGCTATGGACGACGTGAGTGTCTTTCTTCAAAATTCTCAACGTGCACGTTATTGAAATACTTAGCTTAGGTTAATATCCCGATCGCGCCTTGGAATTGTGGTGACGTATGGCAACATCCAGTACCTAATCCAGCGCCTCAAAAACACTGGGAGAAATGCCGCAATATAGTGACAAAGTACGATGAAGAGATGGTCAAGGCTTGGAAAGGCGAAGTCGACAATCTCTTGATCTTTGTGAGTCTTTTCATGCACCAATTGATAACCATCACCATCTTAATTAAAGGTTTTGTCATATTTAGGCCGGACTGTTCTCTGCAACAGTCACTTCATTCACAGTCGAATCCTACAAATGGCTTGACGAAAGTCCCAACGACGTCAATACCCTCATCCTCACCCAGATCTCCACTCAACTCAGTCAAGCCTTTCCCAATGCATCAGCACCATTGCAAACCACTTTCCCGGTAGGATCATCTGCCGTCCGAATCAACATATACTGGTTCCTCAGCTTGACATTAAGCATAACGACTGTACTCATAGGAATCTTGTGCATGCAATGGCTCCGTGAATTTCAGCGAGATACAGCCCGGTCCCATAAAGATGCCATTGCTATGCGTCAGATGCGTTTTGAAGGATTGTTGATATGGAAAGTGCCTTATATGCTTTCGCTGCTTCCTCTGGGACTGCAATCGGCTCTCCTGCTCTTCTTTGCAGGGCTCCTTGAGCTGTTGTGGGCTCGCAATAGGACTGTCGCGATCGTCATTTCCGTTGCTATTGGTATAGTATGTCTATTCCTTGTGGCGACAACCATTCTTCCTGCTCTTCAGTCGCTCTTGACTGTGGATCCACATCTACGAGTGGGCCAATGTCCATACAAATCACCACAATCATGGGCCTTCTACAGGTCAACACGGTACTTAGTCCAAACAACCAGATTCATTATAGCCCAACTCGCCGCCTTCATAATTTTGCGTAAACCAATTCCCTCGGATGTCGACGAAGCGCACCACGTACCTCACAGGCGCGGAATTTCGCGTTTCGGCAGATTTGTAGAAGTCAACCTTGATAAAAGTTGGGTTGATTATGATATCCGATGGCGTTTGATGAGAGATGCATCTTTCTTTGATGAAGACCATTATCCATGCGAGCCTGTTGACGGCAACGATATTGTACATGGGCTTACATGGATTGATCAGACGTTCACAGAAGACGTTGATACCGTCTACCTCATATTCCATTGTCTCTTGGATTTAGCTAATCCTCAAGCAACGCAGATGGTTAGGGACCTCGCGCCTGATGTAGACTATCTTGTCAAACTTCTTTACCCAACGGATGCGGATATTCATCCTCCTCTTTATCATGATTCTCCTATTCCGGATATCCAGATCCGGGAACATATCCTTACAGTCTTCCTGTGGCTACACAAAAACATTCATCAGAGACTGAACGAATCATATCTAGAGTGCACGATTCGTCTTATGAATACGAGTCGTCGAACTGTCCCACTTCTGGCCTTGCGGCAATCTGATGATGATCTTGAAGGCCTTTGCCTCGGTGCGTCATCTTACGGCGATTGTTTGCCGTTCTGACAAGTTATTTTTTCTCCAGAAACGCTTATTCAGCTGTTCAACGCTCTGAAATTAATGGTTGCTTCCGATGCTATTACCGTTCAGCAAGGCTCAGAGATATGGGCATTGCTGCGAGACCTGTACATCAAAGACCCTCGCCTACACCCAAGCCTTCTTACCCTGACCTTTGACATATTGGAACAATTCCACCTCTGGCTAGCACCATCAGCATCAGAAAAACCATTCATAGGTCGTGTCGAAACATGTGTTGTTGGTGTTATCCGAATGTTCGCACTAATGGATTTGGATCACGTCTCTTCCCTTCGAAAGACTGCCTCGTTCTACAAACTGGAAAATTTAGTGCGCACTTTGGACGCTCGTAGCACGGTACTTCAAGGCGAATCGGCTATAATGCGGGGTTTGAAGAAACGAAGGTGGCCTGAGCTCATGGGAAAGATATTCCCAGCGAATCCCAAATTTTCGTCTCTCATTGCTAAAGAAGAAGTTGATTCGAATCCCATGATGGGTACCTCAATACCAGATTACAAGTAGCTACATGTGTACATCACGCGACGTTTGCTTTTTTGTTTGTTAAATGCAGGCAGCAGAACCTCGGCGGCAAGTCGGCGGTTTTTCTGAAGATAGGGCACGGGCGAAAGGATTCTTGCTGTCAAACCCAATGTTGTTATCGACTTATCATCTCCAGTCTATTCTAGTTTTCTTTCCCCACACTTGTTTGTAACCCCGCGTCATGGGTGGTACTCTCCTCCCCCCCCATTTTCTATCATGGTTTCATAGATAACAAATTAACAATGGCCACCCGGGGTTACGGGCCCGGGCGCCCTTTGAACCATTAGGCCTGCATGTGTGATCGATCATATCCATCAATCATGCCTTGAGTACGCCTCGCCGTGCGTTGCATCGATGCACCTTCACTGAATCCGTTTCGCCGCAAAACCCACCCACCCAATCTCTTTTCTTTTATGTTCACCACCAAACAGGACAGGGTTAGCTCCTAACCAAAGAGTTACACAACTGATATTTTGGCAATAGATCTTTTGTCAAGGATCCACCTGCCCCCCCTACTACTACTACTATCATATATGTCAGACAATTCTGATATTCGTCTTCCACAGGAACTTGTGGATCATATCATTGACCATTTACACGACGACCAACTCGCGTTAAGTAACTGTGCTCGCGTATGTCAAGCATGGCTACCCACAAGTCGTCTTCATTTCTTCTCAAAGATCAGTCTCAAGGCAACCTCACCACATAACGGACCCGCAGTTCCTCAAGAACAATGTAAACGACTTTACGCAGTTTTAATTCGATCCCCAGAAATCATATACAACATTCGCGAACTTGAAATTTGCGAAGGATCGCCTCACCATCATCACGATCATTATCCTGAACTTTCATCTACGACTTGGATTACGACAGAACGCACATTGACAGCTTTATTCAAGATGCTTACGCATTTACAACGTTTGGATTTCTCAGCGACTTCTACTCTCTATTGGAAATTATTACCACCGACTTTCCAGTCGGCCCTTTGGACTTTATTGTCCTTACCCACTCTCACCTATATTCGACTACACTCTTGGGTGTTTTCCGATCTTTCTTCTTTCGCTTCGATTCTGGCTCGTTGCCATAATTTGAACGCCTTCGCATTATCTTCCACCACTATTTTAAATGAAGGTTCCAGTCCTCAGCTCGATCAACAACCATCTCTTCAGGAGGAAGACGACGTCGTCGAAGAAGTCCACCCTACTATCCGACTGGAAGTTTTAACTCTGGATTACGCTACCTTTGGATACTTGGAATACTGGTTTTTGGGTCCTCATTCGCTCGTCGACATTACGTCCTTGAGGGAACTACGCGTCGCCCATTTCCAAAATGCCATTGCCATTGAGAAACTCTTACTGACTGTCGGAGGGTCACTTGAACATTTTCACCTCAAACCAGGGTCTTGGAACGGTAAATACTATTTTTTTTTGCCCGAGAGGTTCTTTGTAGATTATTAACATTTTGGTTCTTGTCATTGTCTCTAGTTCATTCATTCAACCTGTCGTGCAACTCTAGGTTGCGTTCTATTCGCCTCACGCTAGAAGACCCCGATACCGCAATGGAATGGGCCACCGTCCTACTATCAAGTATCACAACAACCAACACCGTTCTCGAAAACGTCGGTCTCGAATTCTACGCAGACATCAAAAAATTGGATGGATGGGCAGATCTAGACTCGCTCTTCGTTCAACCTGAATTTGCATCTTTACGACAAGTTGAGATTGGCTTGTTCGCAATACCAACACATGCGGATTTTATCAAAGTCAAAGAGCAAATGAGAGGTTTGGAAAGTAGGGGAGTGGTACGATGGTATCAACTAGGAATCAAGAGCCAACGTTCGAGCCGTCAATTAACGCCAAGAATAAGTCAGTATGAATCTTGAAAAAAAAAAAAAAAAAACGTTTCTGTCTCTCTCTCTCAGTTTCACGGGTTTCGTGGGGATTGTTTTTATGGCCAGCGCGCGCCCCCCCGAATGGCGGTTTTGAAAGGGGAATTATGGTTATGGTTGTGCGTGTATGTGTGGTATATTTTTTTTTGGGACAATTGCGTATATGTTAGGAATCAGGCAAGGCCGACTTCAGCGATATGCTTTCTTATAATCACTTCCCCCACTAGAAAATATATCCACAAACAATCAGTCAGTTTTTTTTTTTTGTTATTAGTTACCACCACCATGATGGCACTTTATGTTTTTTTTTACTCACCATTCGATATGATGCTATGTGTTGCTTTCACGTCCTGTAGTTGTTTGGCGATTTTATATATGTTATCCTTAATCAATGGGTTCAAACTTTTTTAAAAAAACGGAAGAAGCGTACCAGCATTGAAGTGAAATGCTTTTTCGATGTTAGATCTCAGTACTTGAATGATGGAGAATCGGGTAACTCACAACATAAAGTAATCTCTTCGAAACGTCTTTCCGTCGATGTACCTGAAGGAAATGAGATCGGAAGTAATCGGATGCCGTTTCAAAGTTATTAGGTCTCTCCCCGAAACTCGTAATACTGTTTCAATTCAGTCAGTCAAAAAACACAAAAAAAAAAACATTGCAAAAAGAAGTGAGGTGAAGGGAAAAATAAGGGTTGACGTCGGCACCAAACTTTCGATCGGTGACCATTCTAAAGACCCTCGCAGATTAATTTCGGGGTAATTTGCAACACGTACTATTTTCGTATTTGTGTCCCTGCGTTCAACTTCTCTCTTAAAACGTCTATCTATTTGAATTGACGTTTAGTAAGCAAGAAACGTACACCACAAGGGGTGGTGTGGGAAAGAGAACGACAAACCTTATTTAGCAAAAGTACCAAGTGGGCACCCTTGAGAAGTTTGTTCGAGCAGATGCTGGTAAACAGCTGCAGGGAGTCATCAATCCTGTTGGTTTTTGGATCTTCCTCGAGGTACTGCGAGTTTAAGATCCGTGAGTGGGAAGATGTCAATCAAAGAGCAATCAAATAATGACCTGATCAAAAGCACTAATTGGAGCTGTAATGGCGTTTTTAAGTTTAATAAGTGCTATCTGGGTGGAGAGGCGTGACGTGACGTACCTAAGAATATAATCGCCGTCGCTATATATAAATGACGTTAAGCAATGATAGATCCGGATAAGCCATCGTTTGTTACTCGCCATCGTCAAAGTATGGAACCCAAGTTGATCGCTAGTAAATTAAATAGTTTAGAGATCAGACACCGAGCGACCTAGGGGAATAGGAGTTTTTATACCTGCCCACGCTAAAACGAGAGGTGAGAAGAGTGGAATAGAGAAGCGTAGATCCAATCACTTACTGCTCCGCCGACGTCATATAATTTCCAGTTATACGTTCTTCCTGCCATATGGACTGGAAATGAATGCTCCATAACTCCAAGGGTTTGTAACCTGACGTTTAAAATATCATCTAAAATATCACAATTTGTCAAAAGTTGGAATCATGATAGGGCGGAAGAATATATATTACTGTTATTAGGACTATAATCAACGTCAGCTATTCGTTGAATACTCCTCAAGAAACTTGAAAAAAGAAAAGAAAGGTCAATAGTTACAAGAGAAAGAGGGGTTCGATGAACATACTAGGAAGCCGATTCATCCAATCTTATTTTACGATGACTAACATAAGACCTGATAGTTTCATGGGTCCAAAGCGATTCTATATCATCGGCGGAGCTGGCTAACGTTCTTGCAACAAGATTCGTTATCTCGCGAATTCGATTATCCACTTGGGGTTTCTTTGACTCTGGTCCAATAGACCAATTTGGCGTGATCAGCGACTGCCAGCCTGAACGAACATATGCCCCCGTACGTCCACCCCCAATCGATACGCCCCCATTAAGTTCTGAGGTGAGAGTGGATTCCAGAGCCAAGAGTGGGAGTAGTCTGATTCTGAATGACGACATATCTCTTTGGATGTCGGCTGATGACATGGGATCTTGCAGATCGGTAGAGGAGGCTTCGAATTCAAGGTCGGAGAAAATCATGCGAACGGCCTTGATGATGTTGAAATAAACAATAGGAATCCATGAAAGGCGTTCGACGTCCAAGGTTTTTGAGGCGTAATATAGTTGGAATTGCTTTTGTAGAGTCGATTTGCCTAAAGAGAGGGGGAGGGGGGAGTTACTAGCATTTCTTGGTGTGAGTTGCGCTCCTCAGCATTACTTGCCTGACTCGGCTTGGCCCAAGAGCATCACTTTGTTTTTGCGATTTATTTCACGTTGTACACATATAAACACAATATGCCAACTCACCTTTGACCTCCGACTTCCGTGCTGCTTTCTGGCGTGCAGACTCTTTCTACACGTTTGGTGGTTATTCGAAAGGAAGGGAATAGAGATTCAGTATAAGTTCTAACCTTCAACTCGTCATCGATTCGAGTGGTAATCTCAAATGCAGTTGGCTGGCCCATCCGTGGTTGAGGTTCTGAGGCAAAGCGGCCGTGACCTGGGTGAAGCGAGGAGGTGGTGCCTTTAAAGGATAATGTGGTTGCCATTTATTAAATAAGTGACAAGGGGGTTATGCCCTTGTTAAAATCCTAACCCAGTGGATGATGATGGTATAGATCAGAGATATGGAAGAAATGGTAAGAGCAGGCGCGTGGGTGGGGAGTCATCCTTGATGGACACGCAGTCAATGAATTGATGAACAGCCCAGATACGTCAAATCGTTACAAGCAGCTTGGCTTTCCTAGAACGGCCAAGAACTCGAGTTTTTTTTTCTAAGTTTAGTTTGGGGGTGTGGTTTTTTTTTTTCGGGGCTGTGCCTGTCAAGGGTTATCGAGATAAAGGGGGGTTTTCATGTTGCCGTTATCGTATCGTTGTGTGTTAGTCCAAGAAAGACAATTCTGATATTGTACATTGGGCTTATCGAGGGAGATGTAGAAGTAACGCACAAATTCACTGATGGCCGACCTCCTGACTGCGCGGAATCTTGCATCCGTCCATAAATATCCACCAAACTTGAAACCTTACAAAATTTGACTTTGACTAAACACGTTTCATGGATAGGTGTGCGATTTTCCGGAGTTTTCGGTAGTCCGAACCTTTTTGTAAGGTCATAAGAGTTTCTACAGATCTCACGGTGGTGAGATGCTTTGTCCAGAGTTCAACGTCAGCTTCAAAGCTTAAGTATGTGATTTACACCTGCGAAGTACTACTCATGTAGAAAGTTTTATATTAATGACTGTATGAGGTACATGAGTTCGGTCATTACTGAGTGACTACTGGGCACTTCATAAGCAGGAACACATTGTGATAGCACCGCCGTAAGGTTATATAACTCTTGAAGTCTAGCGTAGCCTTGTGGTAGCGACTCTGCGTTCAAGACGGCCAATTGACAGGCGTAACAGCAGCACCTTGGCTTCCTTGAGTATATGTAATGTAGCCTTGGCCGTTGAACTGTACGGGCCGCACGGAAAATGCGAAAGGCCTACATATTTGTCTTGTGTCAGAGATTCTGAAGCTGCCATTACAGCCGGCACGCCGTTATAAAATAGGTTATAATTATATAGGAGTCCCCTTTTCAAATAATAATTAGGCTCAGAGGAAGGAATATGGTAGTCATATAAAAAAATAAACCAAGGCATGCTTGTCGATCATAAATGTATTTTCTTATTATTTCGACTTCGTTATATTCCGTTAAATTGCGCAGTGAACTGACCTGTTCCGACAGGAGACCGGGTCAGTATAATAATAATATTACCCCCCCAATTACCGCAAATTTTCACGAGTCGAAGCAATGGATTTAGATGGGTACCGAAGTTACATTTCGGTCAGTGACGGTAGTAAGCTTCTCACCCCAATCACAAAATGAGTCATGGAAGAAAACTGACAATAGGGAGATAGTAGATCACATTTACGCTAAAATCCCTCAGAAATAAGAACTTTATCAAAGCTTAGGCTGTGATGATGTTAAAATGAGCTGGTCTTCAAAGCTCACTTGGGATAGCAGTAAACCTGAAAATTGCTGTAGAGCCCGTCAGCCAGTGGCAGTGGGGCATGGTACTGGTTCCTTAATAGCCGCGGCACCCTGACTTCATTTCCTGTGGATACAACCTTTTCCTTCTTTTGTTCTTCATTCACTTGTGGGCCACTCTTACCTTGTACTAAAGTTGAAGTTGTAGTTATATTATTATTATCATTATTTAAATATTATGCAATTACATTAGTTGCTCGGTGTCATTGTATCGCATGGGTACCCATTATTTTCCATCTGCAAAAGATGATCCCATGTGGAGGATTAGCGCTATATTATCACCGATCGTTCACGTCACTGCGCATTGTATTCATACTACGACCTTTTCCGACTCGAATAGGTTCGACTCGGACAACTGGCTCAACCTTTTGATTTCTTTAAAATTATCCTCTTGGTCAAACTCGACATCCTCGGCAGCGGATGTTCGAATAAGACCGCCATCTACGGCGACAAGAAACCTATCGTCAACGGACCCAGATGCGATGTGCCTCTTGACGACGTCGACAGGAATATCACTAACATCCTCAACAACTTCGGAAAACGCTGGCTTCCCTATATATCGTCCCTTCAACTCATTGGATGCGGACGAATCACGAGAGCTCTTTGAAAAGGGCGGGTGTTTGTCTCCCATATGGAGGACAAATATTGAATTCTAAGGAGCCCATTTCGTCAGGAGACTAGGTTTGTCTTGTGGAGATTTAGAAAGGTGGATAGAGCTTCTGGGGAGGTAATGCTTGCATGCGAGGTTGGATGATCCAACACGACATAGCTCAAAAGCCTACGTCAATCAATAACATTAGGGTTTAAAATAGGAATGAAGAGATTTCTCGACTTGCCTTGTAGACGAGAACCTTGTTGCTTATCTGGGCGGCTAAATTCATCGAGTGGCAGAATCTGGGGTGGGTAGTTCTCGGGATTGGTTGATAATGTTGTCCAAATTTTTGACATGATGATCATTGAGATCTTCAATATTTGGAAGTTGGTCGCGAATTTGGGTGTCCTTGACGTCTGTTCCGGCGATGATGGTTACGATGAGCAATGAGACAGGGATAATGGTATCACGGACCAAATATCTTCATGGAGTTGTTTCTCTGTTTCTACATGGTTCTCATCGGAGAGTTGCATGAGAGGTTCAAGATCTTCAATGATAATTTACATTTTTTCGGTGTTCTATTCTGTATGCAAGAATCATGAGGAAGAAGTAGGGAGGCTAGGAACGCAAGATACCTTGCCAGGCATCAAGTTACATTCCATAATCTTAGTTCTTCAGTCATTTGATTTCGGCATTCGCAGGTTGAATAGGAGTCTTTTCGTAATATGCTATTGATAATGCTGCAAGGCATCAGTTTACACCTTCAATAAATCAGGAGAGAGAAGGCAAACAGACCTTCAAGTCTCTCAACAGTGGCAAAATCGTTGTTGCATATCGGATATCCGTTTATGATGTTCTTGACCCGTTTCTTGTGTCGTGTCTCCCAACCTGACATCCAAAAAAATTATGTGGTGGAATAACGATCGGTATAGGAAACTCCATACCATAAGAGCCTGCCCGAGTCGTTCATTTTTTTTCTCGCACCAGACAATTTCTCCTTAAGTTCTTTCAACTCTGCTCCATCTATCGCCGCCCTCTCCCGCAACTTCCTTATCTAACACGACAACCTCCAGTTGTTATGCATCAACAAGGCGATTTTCAGGGAGTTATGATTGCTGCTATTTGCACCAGTAAGTTCGTCCTGGAGTTTTCTGGGTTTTGGCTTAGAAAGGAAAATTGCAATTCAGCGCGACGTTCGTTGGGGTCTCGCATGAGTTTCGCGTACTAGGCGTCCTCAGTCAAAGGATCAAATATTTATTAATTTACGTACCACTGGGAGAGGTGAAGGACCCTCAGAGGGAGGTTCGCACTCGGAGGTGGAGAAGCCTGTCGAGGAGGCAAACTCAGGGGTGACGGGGCTCGCCCGATGCCAATGCATTCGATGGTGTTTTGATTGGTGATTCCTTGCACGGGATATTGGAGATGAGGGGAAAGAAGAAGACTGACGAACAACATTGTAGCAAGTGTGCAGGCGGTGATAGACTGTGGATATGCATTTAAAGTTAGGGAGCTCTACGACAGCGCGTAAAGTCTACTTGTAGCTTGGTCAGTGATCGTGGTATTAATAATTATCTAAGAAGAATGCGACGATGTGCCTGGGAAGATGGGGGTGTGGGATGATGATCATGATGATCTCTATAAACAATGCGACAAATGCCTGCGAAGTTCGGGGGTATCATTGATGATCAGATTTATTTCTAAGCATTATATAAGCATTTCTAAGCATTTGTAATAATTTTATATTGGTCAGCTGCTCCCACACGTCGTCCCATTATACTGTTAGCCCAGTGTCACGAACGTCACATATCGTGACATAACCGTGACATCACAGTAACTTGCCTTTCAAACCTGGGTTGTTGGTCAATTCTGCCAGTAACCTGCTCATTTTCTGTGTTCAATTGTGCCTTTGTCTGTCTTAGAGATAAGTAGAAGGTTAGAATACAAGGGTGAGTGTAATTCACACATATAATAAAAGTGAAAAAGGATATAGAAGAGTAGGGTACAAGGATAAAGAAGTAGAAATTTAATTGACACATCTATCTATTTACATGGGTGTTTTTATGTTTTGTTTTTTATGTGGGACCCAATTACTACTAACTTTTTTCTTAATGTCGTCTAGGGTTTTCTGTCCGATATCGACAAGTTTTTACGCTTTAATTTTGTGTCTTTTTCTGTTATATAATATCTATCATTCCTCCAACCGTCTATCCTCTATTTTTCGCTT
>MU130546.1:281279-298549 GCA_015039465.1 Phlegmacium glaucopus
TCTGTGTTAATAAGCTAGAACATTATTCCAGCAAATTAAAATAACCAGAGAGCTGTGGGCCAGTCATTAGTAACTCTTGAAGTCTAGCATAGCCTCATGGTAGCAACTCTGCATTCAAGACAGCCAAATGACAGGCATAACAGCAGTGACTTGCCTTCCTTTAGTGTATGTAATGTAGCCTTGGTCATTGAACTCTATGGGCTGCATGGAAAATGGGATATTTGTCTTGTGTCAGAGATTCTGAAGGTGTCATTACAGCTGGCATGCCATTATTAATAATAAATAGGAGTCTCCTTTTCAAATAATTAGGCTCAGAGGAAGGAATATAGTAGTCATATAAAAAATAAACCAAGGCATGCCTGTCAATCATAAATGTATTTCTTGTTATTTTGCCTTTGTTATATTCTGTTAAATTTGACTGTTCCAATAGGAGACTGGGTCAGTATAATATTACACACCAATTACCACCAATTTTTACATGAGTCAAAGCAATGGATTTAGATGAGTACCAAAATTACATTTCAGTCAGTGATGGGTCAACCAGTCACCAGTCACTGGTTATGCAAATTGACCTGCCATACCCCAGTACATAAACTTCTCACCCCAATCACAAAATGAGTCACAGAAGCAATAGATGTTAGGGCAACTGTGACACTGACTTAGTCAAGCTAGCAGGGGATACAAAGTTAATAATATTTCAGAAGGGATATCTACAAGTGACTCACCTAGCAGGGGATCCAAAGAGGAAAGGATAGGGATCCCTGCTAGGCTGAGGGGTGTTTAAGTACTAATATGGACATAACAGAGATATAAAATAAATAAAGGAATGATACAATAATAATTAATTAATTAATTAAGAAGTGGTGTGATGTGAAAAATAAAAATAAAAGATGGAGTGAACTGAAGGATTGGAGTCAGAATGGAGATATGGAGTGACAGAGTAAACCGGTGACGGAAGCGGAGTCGGATGGTCATCGGAAAGGCGGGATGTAGAGTCCTGAGGTTGAGGTTTGGGTTGAAATTGGGTGTCCCCTAACAATAGAGAGATACAATACATTTACACTAAAATCACTCAGAAATAAGAACTTTATTGAGGCTGCCACTACCTGCAATGAGTCCACAACAAAAATAGATGAGAAATTCCAAGTCTACAATTTGCGAGGACTGTACACTCCCCCACATACTCCAGCAGAATCCACCAGACTCTGGCACCAAATTCCAGTGGATTCCAGCAGACTCCGGCAGACTCAAGTCCTAAACCTGTGTGAATGTTACATGGGCCAAATCTCAATCTTGAGTCCAGACTAAGTCCAGCAGACTCCATCAGACTAGTCTGGTGGACTCTGGTGGATTCCAGTGGAATCTAATAAAATTAGACAAATGATACCTTAACCCTAACAACCCTAACAGAACCCTAACAGAACTGTTATGAACATCTGGTACAGTCAACAGCCCCCTTACTCTTTTTCTCCCCAACCTACCCTTTGCCCTGAAACCTGTACTATATATAGTTACCACTCCTGCCTCCTTTATCTCTGACTCGTATCAACTCATAACCTAGCACAGACCATAGGCATTGCCCCTATCTCTGACTTGTATCTCTAGTATATAAGAGCCCTCCCAATAGCTATGATCCTTAGTTTAGACCTTAGTACTCATATGGTCTTAATCTATACTTGCTTGCTCAGAACCTGCTGTCCTCAGTCCTACCTGTGGGAATACAATTGCAACTGTATAACAGTCCCTAGTTATCTGGTCTATCAGGCTCAGCACCGAACACAAGTGCAAGCTTATAGTTGCTGTAACAAGAACCTTAACAGAGTGGAGTCCAGTATGTGACAGGGAGTCACAAATGAGTCACAAATGAGTCTGGTGGAGTCCGCCAGAGTATGTGAGGCAGTGTAAAGTACTGCAATTTGCAGAAGTAGAATGAAGAATGGAAGGTACTTGAAATGATAAATTTTTGAATGCATCAACAAACTCTGGAAATCACTGTAGAGTCTGTCAGTCAATGGCAGGGCATGGCACTAGTGTTTTATAACAGCCCTGACTTTATTGCCTGTTCTTGTAGATACAACCATGCATCTTGTCAAGAGGTGTGTTAGGATTTGTATTCCCTATCATGCCACCTTTCAACTTTGATGCACACACTACTTTGTTTGTAGACATACATATGGACATTTTGGGTACATTAGCACTACATTTCACTTGTTATACTATAATCATCACCATAATATTACACCTGCATTTCCTTCATTTCACAATAAGCTGGAGTCAGAGGCCTTTGAAAACACTTCTTACCTATGTCTTAAGTTTAAAACAAGGGGGTCACATTGGAGTAACACCAGATCGGACGGAACAGAACCGGAACAAGTAACAGAAAGGACTTTGGCCTCAGCATATGTGCTGTGCTGCACAGCTCCTACAATGTCCTGATTTCAGAAACGGAAGAGAAAGTAACAAGTCGGAAGACCTCAGTGACTTAGAGGAAAAACAAGAGGAGGAAACTAAGTTGATATTCGAACTGAGGGAAAACATACAAGTTCGAGTACTTAAATATAAAAGGAATAGCAACCGAAATATAAAAGATAAATATAAGTGCTGCGTTCTGCTCCCGGAAAAGGTCCTGCATTCTTGGGTGAATAATCCATGGCTGGTGTGCTGACTGATAGTGGGAAAGTGATGACAAAGGAATAGTTGTTGTGATGAAGGTGTGGTTGTGTCTGGATGTTCTACACCAAGCACCTTCTTCTTCAACATCAGTAAATTCAGGGTCAGCTGACCGGCACCGGACAGCACCGGACAGTGGCATAGAGCCATAGTAAAGGTTCTTGTGTTTACAGCGTTACTGTGACACTTGACAGCGCTATCCGGAAATGGCCCGACGCTAGACAGCACTATGGAATGCTATACCAGTGCTATATAGGGCTATAATGTGCTATATAGGGCTAGGCTAATACTGTCCATAATTAGTTATATACTCATAATATTCTAATAGCATCACAACTGGAGTAAGGAAATTGTTAAAAAAATCATATTCAACTAAGTACTAGTAGTCTAAACATTGTAATATATACTACTTATATATACTACTGTCAAGGATCATCTTCGTCATTGTCATTTACAACTAAGAAGATGGAATTAATAAATTATGATGCAGAGAGAAAAAAGTAAAGGCTTACATGTCATCGTCATATGCTGTCTCGTATATCATCATCATGCATTGACACTGTATGTTGTCGCAACGGTTGAATTTGGTGGGTTGTGGGTCAAAAAATTAAAACAGGTGGGTTGTGGGTCAAAAATGGGTAGGTGTGGTCAAAAATGGGTGTGGTGGAAAGTGGGGTGGGCGCGGTCGAAAATGAGTGGGTGTTGGGCAGTAGGTAGCTAGGGTGCAAAAGAGGGGTCAAAATGGGTGGGTGTTATCAAAAGTGGATGGGTGCGGTTGAAAATGAGTGGGTGCGGTCAGAAACAGGTCTGTGTGGTCAAAAACAGGTGCATGCGGTCAAAAACAGGTGTGTGTGGTCAAAAATGGGTGCATGTGGTCAAAAACAAGTGCATGCGGTCAAAAACAGGTGCATGCGGTCAAAAACAGGTGCGTGTGGTCAAACACAAGTGGGTGCAGTCAAAAACAAGTGGGTGCGGTCAAAAACAGGTGGGTGCGGTCAAAAACAAGTGGGTGCAGTCAAAAACAGGTGGGTGCAGTCAAAAACAGGTGGGTGCGGTTGAAAACAGGTGGGTGTTGGGCAGTAGGTAGCTAGGGTGCGAAAGAGGGGCCAAACGAGCCCCTACTGTGTTCCTGAGGCAAAAAAATCAGTATAGTTTAAGAAAAAGGAAAAAAAACACCCCCCAGGGGGTACTGCTGTTGCCATTGTACCTGTAGATATAAAGTAAATAAAACAAAAATGACAATAGAAAGTACTTACCCCCCCATGATGAGGGGGGCTACAAGTGTTGTCATTGCTGTTGTGGTATTGTGGTTGTCAGGTGGTAGCGGCGGTGGCAGTATGGAGTGATGAGCATGGTGGGAACAAATGTTGAACTTATATATTTAGTAATTTTAGTTTTTGTGCACGGACACTTTGTTTAGGGTTGGTTTATTTAACTTAATGAAAAATCTTCGAAAAATGATGTATTCTAGTGTGACAGAGTGACAAAGCTAGACCGTGCTAGACAGCACTGGTGTGCACAACATGAATACTATGGAAACTATAACTCACTATAGTTCTGGTGATGTGACTGTAGGATACTATAAGATACTATAATTTTATGTGACATGACTATAGGCTACTATAATTTGGTGTGACATAACTATGACAAACTATGGGAAATCCCCAATTTTGCTGATGAAGTCCATGACTTGAACCTCCAGCTGCTCTACCTCATTCCATCTTCCTTGATAACAATATGTGTTTGCTAGATTTACCATGGCAGTAATGGTGTCCAAATGTTCTGCACCAAGATGCTTCTTCTTCATGTCCATAAGTTCAACCTCCAGCTGCACTGCCTCATTCCACCTTCCCTGATTTCCATATGTGACAGCTAGATTTCCCATGCTATTGAGGGTGTCTGGATGTTCTGCACCAAGCACCTTCTTCCTTATGTCCATGACTTGAACAAACAGTTGTTCTGCCTCATTCCACCTTCCCTGATCTCCATATGTGACAGCTAGATTTCCCATGCTTATGAGGGTGTGTGGATGTTCTGCACCAAGAACCTTCTTCAGCATGTCCAAGGATTGAACATTCAGCTGCTCTGCCTCATTCTGCCTTCCCTGATGGTTGTATATCCCTGCTAGATTGTCCATGCTTATCAGGGTTCTACGATGGTCTGCACCAAGCACTTTCTTCCTCATGTCCATGACTTGAACCTGCAGCTGCTCTGCCTCATTCCATTTTCCTCGATCACAGTGTACATCTGCTAAATTTCCCATGCTTGTGAGGGTGGCTGGATGTTCTGCACCAAGTATCTTCTTTCTCATGTCCATGATTTGAACTCCCAGCTGTGCTGCATTGTTCCAGTCTCCATTTTCCCACATTACTAGTGCAAAATTGCTCCACTTATCATCATAATACTGAGTGAGTCCTATCTGGTTTCCATATAACATATTGGCCTTGATATGTGGAAAAATCATCCGTCGCAATGCATAATCCTGACTTGTAAATCCCCAAGGAAGGGCACAGGACAAAATTATGCTTCCCATCTCACATATTCTTTGCTGTTCAGATTTCACCATTTGCTCACAACTCCAGCAGTGTACTAAAGGATGAACAGACAATATTTCAGGTGTTTGTCCTCTTCTCATTAAGGAGAAAGAGAGAAGGATGCCAATCCCTTCTCCAAAGATATAGTCATCCCAGTGACCATCACTGTCCAATGCAAGGAGGGTACAGTCTAATAAAGTGATTGCCTGGGGTAGCCCATCACTGGCATCTACCTCAATATCAACAGTCTCCTCAGCTGCAGATCTGAATATGTCTTTAGAAATATCACTATGATGATAGAAAGCACATATTTGAAGAATTAGGATTGCAGCCTGGGCTGCTTGTGCATTTCCAGTACTGGATTTTCCACTGGCTCTCTTTTCTATTTCTTTGAAAGATAGATCCCAAGTCCCATACACTGTTTTGTTATAAGCTGATGCTCCTGTGAATGTATCATCTGACATAAGAGTCTGACGATGCAAGGAGAACTTCCTCAGATATCTATTGATAATTTGATATCACATTTCCCAGCTTCAATATAAGCACCAGCATGCTCAACAGCAAGAGGCATGCAGCCAAGTTCAACAACAATATCTTTAGCAGCATTCAGATCCTCAGCTAATGGATCCAAATGGCTAGCCTTGAGAAGCAACATTATAGCATCTGCCTCCTCCATTTCATGGATCTCAATCACGTTCTCAAATGATATGACCCTTCCCATGGATCGGTTTCGACTAGTAATCAGAAATTCAGATTCAGAATATTACCTCTGTTACCCAGAGGAATGAACTTGGCCACCACCTCTGGAGGAGGATCATCAGCATTATCAAACACTATCAACCATTCCTCCTTGATAGAAGATATCCACTGGAGAGTAGACTGAAATGAGCCATCCATACCAGAAGCTTGGGCAGCAGGAATACTTGATATCCCCTTGAGAGACATTATAATACTCTCATCAGAGGAGGCATCAACCCAAAACACATATGAAAAACTAGAGCAAGAAATGAAGCCAGTGTTGTGAATGAGTGAAGACACTTACTTGTCAGACATTTCTTCTGCGAACTTGAGACAGATCTGAGTCTTTCCAAATCCTCCCATTCCCCAGAGGAGACAAGAGCACCTCAACATCAGTCTGCTGTCGGCATGATGAACAAAAACATTTCTGAGTCTGTCAAGTACACCTTTCCGTCCAGTAAAGAATGGACTGGAGTTTGGTTTCTGAGGTACAGGGATCTTCGCCTGCCCTTCACCAGGATTGGCAGGGAGAAAATTGTAGTTCTCGCACTTAACCTATATACAGTTATTGCTAAATTACGTACACGTAGTGATGGACAGGTCCGGTTTGGTCTGGTTTTTTTGCCTATTTTTCCGAACCGAGAACTGGACTCATGGTCCGGTTCAGGCATTTGGCTGAACTTTGAACTGAACCTTGGTTCAGGTCTGGTTCCACTCTGGTTCAGGTTCAAACCTGTAAATTTTCCCACCATTAAATTTGCCTGGAAAAGGTTGCACTCATGGTAAATGTTTTATCTGATCAGGTTTCCATTGAAGTAGAGGTTGAGTAGAGGTTTTTAATTGAGGTTTTGTCTTTAATTTGAGCTTGGGGGTAGTGATGCCAAAGTTCAGTTCAGTTCAGTTCAGCAGCATTTTTTGCTGAACTGAGAACTGAACTGACTAAGTTTTTCCTGAACTGAACTGAACTGTTAAAGAACCGGTTCGAACTGAACTGAACTGAAGAACTGTTATAAATTCTATATTTTACTTATTATTGGAAATTCCATCGTCCAAGGACCATCCTTAGGCCTTAGGCACCCAATTTCTACTCATGTATGATCTCAGGACCCCTTGAGAATATATAACACCACTGATTTGTATTTATGTTCAAAAATGGATAATGCTAATATATAACATAATCACATCATATGGTCATTATCTCCTTGCTCAATCATTGTTTTACTCCCAAAAGGACTTCCAAATCATTTGTACATCACCAAAGAACCAATTTCCAGGAAACATGGATCAATATATAGGAATTTCTCATCCTTCGAGGACCTATCAGTTCAGCAGTTCAGTTCAGTTCGAACTGGATGAACTGCCAATTCTCCATATGCCTGAACTGAACTGAACTGAAAAGTTCAGTTCAGTTCAGTTCAGTCAGTTCAGGTTCAGTGAGTCAGTTCAGAACTGAACTTTGGCATCACTACTTGGGGGGGGGCTAGGGCCTGTTTATTTAATAATATTATAACTAATAAAGCCTGAAAACTGCCAAATCCTAACCAATTTGCAGCCATTAGAGTATTAAGCAAGTAATGAAAGTACATTATACTGGAAAAACACCAGAATTTTACAAAATTTCTATTTTTTCTACCCTAAAAATGAAGTGGTTCAAACCAGGTTCAAACCTTTCATAAATGCATGAACCCTGAACTGAACCTTTGGTTCGGTTCGGCCAATCCTCTGAACTTGAACTGAACTTTAGGTTCAGTTCAGGGTGGTTCAGGTTCGAACCAAAGTTCAGGACTGAACTTGTCCATCACTACGTACACGGTACACGAAAAAGACTTACAAAAGTGCCGCCAGCGATGTTCAAATTCGCGTTCGAGAAGAAAGCCGAGCCAGCATGCTGAGTTTGTTAATCATCAGGGATAGTCGAGAAGAGTGGGTGAGAGCAACTCACGGAGGGATTTTTTCCTGATTCCGTAGATCTCAAGTTGGCTTGCATTATAGCATCAGGTGGGGAGTCTTCCAGACGTGCTACAGGCGCACGGTCATTGATTGCCAAAGCGGAAACTGAAGCGGAAAGTTGGCGTTCATGGCCAGTCTGATCGACGATGATGTTCTCGTAAATATTATAGATGTGCTAGGTCAAGTTGAACACTCACAGTAACGTTAACACTGGTGGCTTGAACAACTTCAACACTCGCAGTCACAGCACTAGTGGGAACGGATGGCATGGGATCAGCGGTGCTAGTTATGATTGCCATCGACGTCGAAGTTGCTGGTTCAGAGCTTGAGTCAAGAGCATCGGTGATGTTCAGAGATGGATATTTTGGTTTCTTGAATTTGTCAAATGTCTTGTAAATGCGCTTCATGATGCTCGATGCACAGGGGTCAAGGTGGGTGATGAGAGGTAAGAACAAAGACGCTCTTGATTATGTAAGTGCGAGCTTCGTTTACTCCAGTCCAAATGTTACTTCGGTCCAACTTCCTTAGGTTTCTAAGTCCTCAGGTTGCTTGTCCTTGCTCCAGAACTTTATCTTCTCTGTTCGCTGGTTGTTTAATTGGTTGGACTCATTAATTTTCTTTGTCACCTACTTAAACACGCCTAGCAAACTGAAAAGGTTAATTTGCTTATCGTAGTCGTATCGACTTAAGCGACTTCACATGTTATGGATTGTTATCTGTATCCTTCAGCAGAGAAACAACACGACCCAATTTCCATCCATTCCTCCAATCATGAAGCAAGCCTTTGTCAAAGCAGTCAGAGTAAGACAAATTGGCGCAGAAAACGTTCAGGAAAAGGCATACCTATCGTTGCTGAATGACCCTTAGGCTTAGACAGAACGGTAGCATTTGGCCAGTCGCATGCATCCAGTTTAAATCTTGAAAGGCGGCTCACTGGGTGGATTATTTGTTATCTTTTAAACCAAGTACTACCTTTTGATTCATGTTGGACTTGTCTTCGAGAAATGAAATGTCGCCGAAGGACTTGTTCCTATTTAGATCTGCCCAGAGAGTTTGAGATAGCCGTTGTATATAGACAAAGTCTTTGCCCCTGGCCCTGCCATGGTTCAAGGTACAAAAAGATGCATTCAAGGTAAGATTAGCAAGAAAAAATGTATGTCGCAGGAAAAGTACAGAAAGCAAGTACTGTTCTGTGGTCGAAAGATGAAAAACAAGGATACGAAAACAGAAAATTAACCTGTCTTCTTCAACTCCTTTTTAGGAGGCTCAACTTCAACTTCCTTCTTCTGTTTAGGTTTCGGGCGAGTCCTCATCATCGCCAGCCATCACATCGTCGTCCTCGTTCTTCATCGTCTTGGATGTTGATTTCGGTTTGGTTGAAGAACTAGCAGCAGAAGCAGAAGGCTTGAGTTTGGGCTTCGGTCTTGGCTTAGTCTTGTCTGCTTTGGCTCCATCTTCAACTACATCCATGGCGTCGTCGTTATCCGAACCTTTCTTCGCTTTAGGCTTGCCGTCATCCTCGTCCACGTCGCTACCAGCAGCTGACACTGCATCTTTTTCGCTGGCTTTTGACCTTGTCCCCAGAGGGCGTATCTATATTTTTCCCCTTTCTTAGAATCTTTGGGTAGAGCAATATCTCCACTAGCGTCCGACGCTGTCTTAGCACTGGGAGAGTCTGAATCGCTTAGGATCACCCACCATCCTCCTCGCTGCCTCGAAACCTTCTTTTGTCCAGATTTTCCGTGGTCAGAATCCGAACTGATGACATTCTGCATATCGTCGTCAACATCGTCGCCGGCAACCGCAGCAAGTAATAAATCGTCGTCGGGTTACCATATCATTCTTCAACATCCCCTAAATACGTCTCGGTAATTTCAAGTCCATCCCCATTGATAGATGTAAAATTATGTTCTGGACCACTCTGAGTCACGATTTTAAGGTCGAAGGTTCGTCCGGTCGAGGCTCCTGCACTAGCACCCACACGAGAGAAGATCACTTGGTGGATGTTGATCTCGATCCGAGTGGGTTGTTCGGAGACGAAGAAGATATAACGTTCGAGGAGGAAGAGATCGCCTTGAGGTTGGCTTTGAAACCTGGGTCTTCTTCTCGCGTGAACTGCATCACCAGATATTGACACAGGTCGGATGGGCGTGCTCAAACCCAACTGGATTTCGACGATACTTGATGTTTGTGAGAGATTTGAAAGGGAAAGCGTACGATGAATAGAACATGTTGATCATCCTTGGGTAACGGGAAGAGCCAGGCAATGGATCGATAAAGGACCTTGTGATCATAGGTTTTTCCTCGAATTCTCAAGAAATCTGGGAGTATTGCCGTCCTCAGGCGTCAAACCCAACACCTCGAAGCTCAGATTCAAATCTCCAGTAACCTGACCAATTTTAGTCTTTGCTCTAATCGTATCTGGAATGTCCGATCTAGATGCTGCATGAAAAGTATTGTTAGAGAAGGAGGCCGAACGGCGTAGGAAAATTGATGCACAGATACGACTGTGATCTTGAACGCTGATTTGACCGGGTTCCGGTGGTAGAATCAAAGAGTCCTTGAGGAAGAAGTTCGCGGCTTTGGCCAATGACTTTGAATAACGATTACCGGCCACTCCAATGAACTAACTGCCATTCACGTACATATCAAAGATAGCTGAGAAAATGTGCATGTAATGACAAGTGGTGAATTAGAGGGTTGTTGTTTTCGGGTGCTTGAAATTTTAGGACTGTTGAAGCCATCTGACCCACCGGGCAAAGCACAAGAATGAGAGGGAATAAGGTCTTCATTCCCTAGCTTCGAGTTCCTGAGAAAGTACCTCATGAAGGTGCACTCTCGATACAATGTGTCGTAGATGTTACGACCTTAAGTAGCCGTAGACCGGGATTTAGTAGTAGGGCCTCTGTCGAACTAGCAGTAATAGAATGAACAAGATACAGAGACCACGGAGAATGACTTGACATGCTTGATGTCCTAAGATGAATATCACCAAAAAGGGATATATGATATGTATCGTGGGAATCCGGAGGCAAAACCGCTTGACCAAGCTTAGCCTTGACATTTGACGACAACGCTACGACCTGCTACGACGCAGTGACTTTATTATCAACCATTGCCCACAGTCCACTCGCCAGCCCTGTATATACCGTGTAAAATACGACCTTCCCTCAATGGATCGAAGAAGCTCAACCATAGAGATTTCCGACGTTGTCGATCACAATGGCGTTGCGCGCTATGGGGTTGAAGATGTAGGAGCACCAGTCAACGACAACGCTACGATTGCTCCTTGGATAGATGAATCAGTGCGTATTGGTACTTAACTGATTATCTGGTTCCGCCCGAGGTCTTTCCAAACCTTGGCTTCTCTTTGACTAATTTAGATATAATGTCGTACTCATCATTTCTTACAGCCTATACCACCTCCAAAGCCTTTATCTTTTTCACGGTCGTTTGGCTTTGCATCGAAAACATCTCTTACATCCTTCGTGTCAATGCGTCAGAACAGCACCACTAACCTCCTCCGAGCACCTCGTCCGTCTGACTCGCAAAGTACCTTATATGCCCCTTCAGAGGGCAACCGAAGATCAGGCGATGACGGCGAATCCTCTCGTGGTGTTTCATATAGCAGCTCCTCAATCTCTGGAGAACTCCGTAAATCAAAGTCATCGCTAAACCTTTTCTCAAAGCTCAAGAGCCGCCCGAGCAAAGCCCACCTTCGAAATGATTCTGAGGACTCGGAACATTCATCATTGCGTCCGCCAGTTCCCCCTTTACCTGAACAAAAGAACACCAATTTTTTCAATGTGAGCCTGCCTGGACCTCTGACATCAGCGAAGAAAGAGAAACGAGGGAAGAGCAAAAAGAACTCTGAAGAAAAATTACCCCCTTCCCCTCCACCCCAATCCGAAAAGCTAGTCCATGGTCTATGGGAAAAAGAACTGAAAGGTCCCATGAACGTGGATGTCATGAATGGTATTGTCGATTTTAGCATTGCTACTCCTGGGCCCAACGGTTTCGCCACCGGCAGTTCACCCACCAGTGCCTTCGATTCGTCACAAAGTCACTCGGACCATAGTTTTCACAGCCCAAATGATTATTCGACTTTGCTGCTTCCATCCGAGTTCAGCGACCCATTCTCAACTACCCCGGTTCAGGAAAAACGTAAAGGCTTCATTCCCTCCAATGGGGATTATCGCAAGGTCTCTCCAAAAACCCTGTTGCCTCCGTATGGGCTAAACAGTGTTAGCCATTCATCATCAACCACTGTTAACAGTGGGCCTGGTAGTCCGACATGGGTACCTCCAGAGAGCTGGGCAGTGGAAAAGACTAGCGATGATCCGTGTAATCCAAGCGGCAACCCCGAACTTTCTGAAGCTCATGACTCAGGGTCCGATGATAACATCCACAACATTCCTGCACCTTTGGTTAATGGCAAACGGAGAACAATAGGATATGACGGGCCAAAACATCGCAAGGGAAAACAACCGAACTGTGTGGAGCATCGCATCACCTTCAAGGTTAGACAGCCACCGCCCGACTTTCCATACAAAATGAAGATTTACCGGCAAGATAATTCGTACCATGTCGTCGCTATTACCCTCCGATCTACTGTTTCAGAGCTGAATGCTAAGTTGGCCCGGAAACTACTGTCAGCGGATGATCGCGTACAACACAATCTATACTTGAAGGAGAGGGGCCAAGGTGCGCTCTTGAATCCGTTTCTTGTTTTGGTGTCAATACTTATTTCATTTCTACAGAACGAATGTTGGGTCAACATGAATCGCCAGCCGCTATCGTAAAACTTCGCATGGAACAGGCTGGGTATGATTTTGAAGACGGTGTGCACCTGCTTGGCATTGAAAGTCTAGGCATCCTGGCCAGATTCCTTTATAAGAGCCAACTTCTTGCTGGGGTTTGTTTACCTCTGCCGCTTTGATTCGTCGCTCATGCTGACTATTCTTCTAGGAAGACCAAATATCATTTGATACCTATGACTTTGTGGACCTTTCTGGTCGAGGCCTCCGGACAATTCCCGTCGTATTGCATCAGAATGCAGACGCAATCATATCCTTGCGATTATCTCGGAATCCCATGATTGAGATTCCACTAGATTTCATTCAGGCGTGCACGACCCTGCGTGAACTCCGTTTAACGCACATGTACATGAAGAAGGTTCCCCAGAGTTTACGGCACTCTCAAACCCTACATCGCCTCGATTTGTCATGCAATTCCCTCAAAGATCTAGAAGACGCCTATCTTGACCACATCCAAGGTCTTCTCATCATCCTTCTCCAGAATAACCGATTGGAGAAACTTCCTTGGCATTTCCCCCGCCTTCGATCTCTCGTCACCCTCAATATCTCCAATAACAAATTCCGCACTTTCCCGCTTGTCGTCACCCAGCTCGAAAGCCTCAGAGAACTTGATATCTCTTTCAACATGATAACCGAACTTCCTGAAGAAATTGGCCGGATGATGATGCTTGAGCGATTTATACTCTTAGGGAACCAAGTGACCAAGTTTCCAGACGAGTGTGAGGGCCTCGTCAGCCTCCGCGTGCTTGACTGCAGACGAAACCAAATCAGCGACTTGACACCTGTATGTGTGTTACCTCAGATCGCTAATCTTAGTGCTAGCCATAATGCCGTGCATGCACTTGATTTATCTTTGGGACCATATCTGACTACCTTGGATGCTTCACATAATGACATCACTCAGCTTTCCCTTGTACCAGGGCCCATGGGAAGACCGCCTTACGCCTTGACATCCCTAGATATCTCATATGCCAAACTCTCGTCCCTTGATGACATCGCCCTTGCTCAACTTTCCTCCCTGCGTACCCTTAAATTTGACCACAACTCTATCCGATCTATACCCGACACTCTAGGGGACCTCAAATGGCTTGAAACCCTCTCATGCACTGACAATAAACTTGACGCCCTCCCATCCACCATCGGCAAACTTCAGAAACTCGAAGTATTGGATGCACACAATAACAGTCTTACGGAGCTTCCTCAGTCATTGTGGAATTGCGCTAGCTTGACTAAAATCAATATTACGTCGAACCTTTTGGGCAGTTGGCATGACCCACCTGTGATGGCACAACAAGAGACGGCGGCGACTATAGATGGGACTTCGACGACCTGCAGCAGGAGACTGTCTTCAGCATCAATTGCGAGTACGATGATTGATAACATCCGTCCTAACTATCCGCCTCTCGTTTATTCGCTAGAAAAACTTTACTTGGGCGAAAATTGTTTGACGGACAACGTTATTCTCCCATTGATGATTTTCAAAGAGCTGCGGGTTTTAAACCTATCTTTTAATGAGATACAAGATCTGCCGCCTACATTTTTCAGGAACATGGTGCATTTGGAGGAGTTGTATTTGAGCGGGAACAAGCTTACGAGTATACCTGCTGAAGATCTTCCTCGCCTCACGCGGTTGACGACGTTATATCTCAATGGGAATAAACTCCATACGCTTCCTCAGGAGCTAGGCAAGGTTGCCAATCTGACGATTCTGGACGTTGGTAGTAATTTTTTGAAGTATAACATCAATAATTGGGAGTTTGATTGGAATTGGTGTGTTTTTTTTCCATCTTTTTTTTTGTATGTTGGGTGTCTCGTTCACCTTATTTCATTTCAGGAACTTCAACACTAACTTGAAGTACCTCAATCTCTCGGGAAATAAGCGGCTTCAAATCAAAGGCGATCCTTCAAGAACAGGCAGACATCTATATAAAGGTCGTATCACCACTGAGCTGTCCGGTTTCACGAGCCTCAAGAAGCTCAAGGTCCTTGGCTTGATGGATGTCACCATCACCCCCACGGCGAAAGATACAGCAGTTGATATTCCTGACGAAACCGCAGATCGTCGAATTCGAACGTCCTTATCGACAGTATGTGGAATGGGATACGGAATCGCCGATTCTCTAGGAAAGAATGACATGCTCAACATGATCGACCTCGTTCATGAGTTTCATGGTCGTAAAGACGAAGCCTTGTTCGCCATGTTTGGACGTACAGATCCTTGTAAAGGCATACCACCCGGGACGAGCCCGAACTACCTCTCTAAATTCCTGCATGATCATTTCGTTGGCGTTTTTATGACGCAGATGGCTGTTATCAACCAGAAGCAATTGAAAGAGGGTCTGCCGGAGCACCAATGGAAGGATGGGATTCCGAAAGCTCTACATTGGACTTTCCTCAAGCTAAATCAGGATCTCCATGAATCGTTGCGGGTGGCTCCTAGGAAAAACTCGCAAGCGAGCATAAATTCGCATTTGGTCGCGGAATCCCAGCTGTTTAAGACTGGTGTTTCTGGTATCGTTCTGTATTTCGTCCAGAAGACTTTGTTTGCTGCCAATGTTGGAGATGCTTTGGCGGTCGTTTCGAGACAGGGTGTAGCTCAAGAGATTTCACGAAAACACGATCCATATGATCGACTTGAGACGGCTCGAATACGTGCAGCAGAAGGGTACATTTCACCGCCTGGTCTGGTCAACGATGATGTGGATGTTTCACGGTCGTTTGGATTCTTCAGAGATTTCCCAACTCTGAATGCTAAACCTGATATCTTTGTATACAACCTGACGGAAATGGACGAATTCATAATCATTGCCAATCGTGGGCTATGGGATTTTGTGCCATTTCAAACGGCCGTCGATATCGCGCGTACTGTGGCGAGAATGGAAAAGCCTGATCCGATGCTGGCCGCTCAGAAACTACGAGATTTTGCAATTAGCTATGGGGCGGATGGGAGTACGATGATCATGGTTATCAGCTTATATGATTCCTCTCCAAGATCGAGACAACCAACATTGGACGCTATCGTCGATCCACAAATGTATCGTTCGAGAAAGAAGGACGAGATACGTGATCGGGGATTGAACAGGCTTCATGAGGAGGTTCCGCCACCCACGGGTCAAGTTACACTAGTTTTCACAGATATTCGAAATTCGACACATCTATGGGAAGCGAACCCCGGAATGGCCACTGCCATGCGCCTGCATAATGACCTTCTTCGACGACAATTACGCTTTTGTGGTGGCTACGAGGTGAAAACGGAAGGAGATTCATTCATGTGTTCTTTCCCTACTGCGCTTGCTGCTGTTTGGTGGTGTCTATCTGTACAGAGACAACTACTGGATGAACATTGGCCTCTTGAGATTCTGGAATGCGAGGATGGCAAGTCGATATGCGATTCTGATGGACATCTTATTGCTCGTGGACTTTCTGTTCGAATGGGGATCCATAGCGGACTGCCATTATGCGAAACGGATCCAATCACACATCGGATGGACTACTTTGGTCCAATGGTTAACCGTTCTGCCCGAATCAACAGTAGTGCGCTAGGTGGACAGATCATGTGCAGTCTGGATATTATTCGTGAAATTAACGCCAAGGTTCTCGAGCCCGATACAGAAGCGGAATTGTCCAAGGTGCAGTCACCGCACGTTGTGGAAGCCATTCGGCGTATTGGAGTTGTCGTCATTCCGATGGGAGAGTTCAAGTTGAAGGGAATTGAGCTTCCGGAGATTCTGTCTGTTATATATCCTTCGGGTCTGGAGGGGAGGCATGAGTTGAAAGAAGCACCTGTTCCTACGGCTTCGGGCTCGAGAGTGCAGTTTAGCGTCCCTCAGATGCAGGAACTTGGGTTACTCTGTCTCAGGATAGAATCCATTTCTTCTGGACGAGTTTTCAAACCGACACCGGAGAGGAAGGGAAGCATTCAATCCAGTAGCGACTCTGAACAAACTATCGTTTCACACACGTTCATGGGCAACCCTAATGTCCTCTTGCCTCCTATTAACGATACCTCTTCGGATTCGGATTTGATGTTACTGTTGGACTCGCTTACGTTGAGAATCGAGAATGCGGTGAATACACTTTATATGAAGCTGGAGGGTTCTGGGATGATACCTTCTTCGAGAAGTTCACGGTCAGCAGTGCAGCAGATAGCGCCGGCGTCTGGTGGTGGTGGTTCGGGCGATACGAGTAGGCTGATGGATACGTTAATGGAGGATGGTGCACTGGACGAGTCGATATTGAAGTACATCTCCTCTGTCTTGCGACGGCTATGAGGCGTCTGCCAAGTTGTTTTCCTTTTTTTTCCCCCCTCTTTTTAAATATTTACGGAAGCTTTTAATTGCTACATTATTATTATCATCCTCCACATCAACTTTTTCGTTTTTTTTTTTATGTTATCGGCCCTAACCAATTTCCCTCAGCATGTTTTTTTGGTCGTTGTACTCATCTATAGACTCTCTCTCTCAGCATTTTTTTCATTTGTGTCGTGTGTATGGGTCATATCATATCTATCATCTCATTTTCATTTTTTTTTTCGTTTCTAATATTATTATTTTGTACTTCA